>JAWDEX010000016.1:1743834-1776741 GCA_035221805.1 Trichilia hirta | reverse complement strand
AAAAATAAACACAAATTACCAACAACTTAAAATTTATTCCAAAGACTAGAAATATGCATAATTTAAGGGAATTAATTATAAAGTCTAAAATAATGAATTTAAACCTTAATACTCATACACTTTTATGTACTCATCAGAGTCGCCTTGAACACTCGTTGTACAATTCGTTGAAGTGTTAGACCCAAAAAGCTAGGAGTTTTTATCTCAATTGGAGTGACGACTTTGGCACCGTAGGTAAGGTTAAAGGGAGTTTAACCCGTAGTCGTCTTTAAAGTCGTCCTCAGAGCCTATAGAACGTATGACAACTCGTCCACCCAGGCCCCTTATGGTCTTCGAGTTTTTTTTTAGCAACTATTTAATCAATTTGTTAGCAGCCTCGACTTGCTCGTTGGACTTGGAATGTATGGGAGAGGCAAAGCGTAATTCAATTTGTAGCTCGCTGCAGAAACTTCGAAAGTTGGCGTTGTCAAACTGCTTTCCATTGTCCGTTGTTATTATCTTAGGAATGCCAAAATTGTAAATCAGACAATTTCTCACAAATGCCATAGTCTTCTTCTCGGTTATAGTGGTTAATGGCTCAGCTTCTATCTACTTCGTGAAGTAGTCTATGGCGACTATAGCGAACCTCATCTGTACTCGTCCCATGGACAATAGGCCAATCAGATTCAGTCCCTATTACACAAATAACCAAGGACTTGCTAAGGTGGTAAGTTTCTCAGGTGCTCGGCCAATTATAGCGCCGTGCATCTGACAATCTGGGCAACTTCTCGCTACTCTGATTGTGTTTCTGAGTAGTGTGGATCAATAATATCCCTGTCTCAAAATTTTGTCAGCTAGTGCTCGCCCACCCCCATGGTCACCACAAGATCCTTCATAAACTTCTCTTAATACTAAATTCGTATCATCCCTTTCTAAGTATCTCAAATATGGCGAACCATAGTCGCATCGATAAAGTACTCCATCAATCATGCTAAATCGGGCTGCTTAATTTTTAACTTTACGAGCTTATTTTTTGTCATCTGATAGCTTACTCTCTTGCAAGCATAGCTTTAAGAGAGCCATCCATGAAGAATTTTCTGACATAGTAAGCACCTGTCCTGAGTTGACGTCCCCGTCCATATTTTTTCTAATCAATATGACTATTGATATGAGCCCGAAAGCCATTTTAGAGAAGATGGATGCCAATTTAGACAGGACATTGGCTCGGCCATTTTTTGTTCGGGAGATTTATTTGTCCTTGAATTGGAAAAACTTCTTCACTTATTCGCTAACCAGCACGAGATATCGCTGCATATTTGCTTCGACTATACGAAACTAATCGTTTACTTGCTGTATCACGAGTTACGAGTCTCCTTGTACTTCAACGTTGTCGACACCTAGTAGGAGAGCCATTCGTAATTTAGCCAGCAAGGCTTCATACTCTGCATCATTATTGGTGGCGAAAAACTCAAATCGGAGTGCTTTCATAATTTTATCACCTTGAAAACTTTTAAGGATAACCCCAACTCCAGAGCCTTAGGTATTGAAGGCCCCGTTAACAAAGATTTTCTAGGGATGGGTTGAACTAGACACTCGTATTTCTTCATCGCTAGTGTCGTAAGGTCTTACGACTAGCAAAGTCTTCGAAATGGTGTATTCAACGATGAAATCTGTTAGAACCTACCTCTTGATGGCTTTTCGTAGTTTGAAATCTATGTCGAATTCGCTCAACTCAACACACCATTTCACCAACCTTCTAAAAAGTTTGAATCGGTGTAAAATTTGCCTTAGAGACTGGTCGATGAGGACAACAACTTGGTGGGCTTGAAAATACGGACATAGCTTTCTCGTCGCGATAACCATAACCAATGTTAGCTTTTCTGGATTTGAGTACCTGATTTTTACATCAGAAAAATATTTACGCACATAATAAATTGGTTTTTGTACTTTATTCTTGTCCTCTTTAGTCAGGGCGAAATTGACGGCATGGTCACGATGGCCAGGTATAAGTAAAGAATGTCTTCAGGCCTCGGGCTCATCAATATCAAAACTGAGGTAAGATACTGCTTTAATTCTTGGAAGTTATTCTCACACTCTGGCGTTCATTGTGCCATTTTTTCTTTTTTGATGAACTAAAAAAACACAAGGCATTTATCTGTCACTTTGAAGATGAATCGGTGGAGTGCTGCTACCTTTCCTGCTACGCTCTGCATTTTCTTTATCGTGAAAGGGGACTTCAGCTCCATGATTGCCTTTACTTTTTGAGAGTTTGCCTCGATGCCACGCTTGCTAAAAATGAATCCCAAAAAGTTTTTCGATTCGACCCTAAAGGCACACATCTCTGAATTCAACCTCATGTGATATTTTCTTAGGAGGGCGAAAGTTTTTTTCAGATGTCGAATGTGGTTATGTCTTTCTTCAGACTTAGTTATCATGTCATTCATATACACCTTCATAGATGAGCCGATGAAACGTTTAAAAACTCGGTTAACTAAATGCTAAAAAGTGGCACTCGCATTTTTTAAATCAAATGGCATTACTCGATAGTAATACAACTCTCAATCAGTCATGAATTAAGTCTTTTTCTCATAAGAAGGGTGCATGGCCACTTGATTATACCTGGAGAAAGCATCCATAAAACTCAGGAGATGATGTCCTACCGTGGCATCTACTAGCTGATCAATCCTGGGTAAAGGGAAGCTATCCTTTGAACACGCCTATTTCAAGTCGGTAAAATTAACACATATTCTTCACTTCTCATTCGTCTTTCTCACCATGACCACATTAGCTACCCAATTTGGATAGCGAACTTTCCTAATAAACCCAACTTTCAAGAGTTTGTCGGCTTCTTCGTCAATGGCTTACCTCATTTTTTGATTAAATACCCTTTTTTTCTGTCTTACGGGTTTACTCGTAGGCCGTATTGATAGCTTGTGTATGATGATCTGAGAGTCTATCCCAGGCATATCATTGTGGCTCTATGGAAATACGTCTTTATTCTGTCGTAGGCATTCTTTCATCATTCATTTCTCGTCAGAGCTGAGATGTTTGCTGACTCGAATAGTCTTTTGCAAAATTATTGATGTTTATGTCCCTTAGTTTTTTTGCAGATTCAACAGTGGGATCGTCCTTGGATGAGGTCTGGTGATCTTCCTGTCTACTCATTCTAGCATGTTCTGCTCCATCGTCATTGGTGTTTTCATTTTTCAGTTCTCGACTTCTTTTGAGAATGCATTGAACATGCTTAAAAGAGGTCGCGAAATATGATCGGGCTTTTCTTTGACTTTCTCGTACTATGCCAACTTCGTTTTTGACCCAAAACTTATGCTTGAGATAGTGGATGCTTTCTACCGCTTTGATAACCTACAGGAATGGTCGACCTAGAATGATAGAATAAGGCATCGGTAAGTCTACCACCTGAAACTCGATCATGGTAATTTTTTGTTGTGACTTGTCTCCTATAGTCACGGGTAATGACACATTGCCCAAAGGCGTGACACAGGATCCTCTAAAATCGTGTAACATAGACTTCGAATTCCCTAGCCTTACATCATCTATTTCCAACGCATCGAGTGCGTCTTTGAAAATGATGTCCGCCGAATTTTCTGTGTCAATGAAGTCCGATTGACTTTCTTTTCTCCTATATCCATTGTGACTACTACGGCATTATCGTGGGGATAGTGCACGTTTATCTCGTCCGTATCGATAAATATTATTGGTACTGATGCGATCCTTGACTTTTTTACCTCTTGAACGTTTATGATATGAAAATCATTACTAAAATTTAGCAGTAAGTATTTTGAGTAGTTCTTTCTGGAATGATTCAAACTTTCTGCCAGGGTGAATCCGCCTGATATCACTATAGTTCTGTGTTATTTAACCCGATGGGATTCCCCGCCCTCGGGGTTAGCTAGCAACTGATCCAGGTATCGACTTTTGGCCAAAAGATCAATTTGTTCTCTTAAATAGAAATAGTTATTGGTGCTGTGCCCATAACACCAATGGTACTCATAAAATCGACTGCCTCGAACGTTAATCCTATCAAACCTGATGGGAGTCGGCTCTGCTACATAGAGTTCGTTGTCTTTTGCTTATCGCAAAGCTTGCGAGAGGGGAACATTCAATTGAACGAAATTCCTTTCACTCGCTTGGCATTGTTCTCTATCGGGGGCTGGCTTCTTAACTATATCTCTTTGTCAAGGTGGTTGAATGTGTTTGTCGCCTCTGTCATTCCAGTTGGCACGTTTAAATTTTCTTGAGTCTCTCCTCGAAAAAAGTTTCTTGTCATTTTGTTTGGTTCGGTCTACCCTTTTCTCCTGCTTTCTCAAGAATACCTGGTCCTCAATGTCTATTTCGTCAAAGAGCTCCCTTTTAGTGGCCTCATGTATGGTGATAGACCGCTTATTAATAGCGTACCATCCTCTTTCCACTCAAAGCCCCCTCCTCAATCCTTTCAGCGCTAATGGATGATGAAAAGCCCTCAATTGTATTATTTTTTCATGATATTTTGACATAAATTTTAATAGGCTCTCAACAGGGCCTTGCCACAATAGGAGAAAGGCGCTTGCACTACGGGCAATTTTCATGACGCCTTGGAATTTTTTTATAAAGTTTTGGCCTAATTATCAAAAGCTCCCGATAATGATTTTTAAAAGGCTTTTGAATTACATCCTAGACTGTCCTTCTAACGTCAATAGGAATAATCCGTACATTAAAGCTCGTTCAGCCCTTGAATATATATCATTTCCCTGAAGGTGTCCAGATGCAATGTGGGGTCGATCTTCCCAGAGTAAAGTGCGATTTACGACATTTTAAATTTTTTAGTAATGGTCAGCTCCAGTATATTCTTGGTGAAGGAAGAATCACTGTATTTTTATGCATCAGATTTTTTGCCTGCGCTCTTTAGTAAACTCATCCTTGTTCCTCCAATTCCAATTTTATCCAGTATTTTTCTGATACAGGTTTCAATCACTTGTAGATTCGTAGGTTGAATGCTATAGTCTTAGGACCTGATCTCGTAGAGTTAAAATTGTAGATCCACCGTGGTATGCCTGAGTCTGGTAAGAATTCTCGAGTCTATTTTAAGGCTGTACGGAGTAGCAGACATCATCGATTCATTATCATTATGCATTCTTACTTCGTCATAGGCATCTATCTTGCCTTTTTCTTTTTGAAGGCTGGCAAAGCGGGTTCCTTTTTGCAGCAGCTCTTCTAATTAGGTTCTGGACCTTTTGGCTTCTCTCCCCTGAAAGATAATCGACCCTTATCTCTAAAGCTTTTGGCACAATTTGGTGCTTCCCTTTGTGCTCTTGTTGCCAAATCAACGCTTTCAATCTTGTCGCTTCTTTTTCTAATAGCTGGTGTTTGCATTTTAGTTCAATAATCTTTCGATTATCAGTCTCTTTTACACTCCTCGGTTTCGTTGGCCCTCCTTCTATTTGCCAAGACTCACATCCCTCAGTCCTAAAGGTGGCTCGACTGGCCGGGCCATCAACGGATTGAGCTTGTATCTTGTTCTCATCTGACGACTATGTAGTGATTCCTTTTTCGCCAGTGTGAAGAGGATCCCCGGCTTTTTCCTTCTACGCTTTTTTAGAAAGTCGATTGCGTGTATTTCCTACCATACCTGCACGAAATATCTTCTAAGCTTCAGGTTCAGGCTTTTAATTTGTTTTTCACAGACGACGCCAACTGTTGATGCCTAAATTTTTCAGGACGGAAGATTTAGCGCACCACACAGATTTATTATTGCGATCGACGTAGAAACTCTTTGAGGACTACCTAAAATCACAGAAAAATGAGTTAGGAGTGAAGCCGAATTATCGGCAAATAAACTTCGATGCTCAAGTCAGTGGACTGTGCAGGATCAAATGAAAAGAGAAAAAATATGAGTATTTGAGTGTTTTACAGACCCAAGAGGTTGGGCTCAGAAAATGTTCGTGAGTGCAATTTCTCTCTCAACTATTGAAAGATGATCTCCCCTAGGAATTCTCTTCTCTCCGAAAAGAAAAAAAGTCCCCCTTCATGTATAGCTTTCACCCTTTATAGAGCCTTTGCACGTGTGAATATCGAAGAACGGGAGTTTGATTAGATAGGAGTAGGTATGGTGGTTGAATCAATCTTTTCACCAATCTTTCACGTTAGGTCTAGAGTAATCATGAGTGCTTGCAATTTGCAGGGCATTGTACATTCTAATATGGTGGGACGCTTGAACAGTTTCTTAAACAATATATTCGTTGGTTCCATTCAACACTCCGATTTTTAAAATAGAGAAATTAGATCGCCTCGATAATCAAAGTTGGTATTGAGATACCAAGACGACCAAAACCAAGTCAGACTTTTTGTTTTATAATGATTGGGGTTGAAAAATTTTAGTTGAGCAAGTTTGATATCGGTAAAATTTGTCAATATAATTGATTATTTTTGTAATCTTATTATATAAGTAAAATATTACCAAAATTTTAAGATAAATAAGTTATAATAATTCTTTACTAAATTTTATATACATTTATTTTATATTATTAAATTTGATGACGTAACATATTTTGAACCGGTTCCCCTTTGATAAGTGTGGGTAAAGCATTTTCTCTTTTGTAACATTTTGAGGGCTTTGGATATTTGATTTTGGACGAAATTAACTGTAGTGTGCAAACTGCAAAGGCACTTTACTCGTTGCACTCTCGAACATTAATTGGGAAACTACAATTTGGACAACTCCAATCAGTGTAGCAGCGAATCCAAGCTTCGACATGGATATTATATGGAACCATAGTAGAAAAGGTAACATCTGCACTCTCTACTTTCTACGCAGGCAGTAAATCAGTATGCTGATGCTTATTACTAATTGCCTTGACCGAGGAACCCAAAGTCGTTCAATTATACGTCGGATATTAGGCTTAATTGTCTTGTAATGTTCATAGTTAAACAAATTGAGGTTATGTTTTGTCGGTCAAAGTCACAATTCTGCAAACGTCCGGAAATCCAGCGCTTTGCTTCAGTGAGATGAAAGGCACTTAATTGTCAGTAAGTAAAACTTTTTATGTAGTTAACAAAAAGTGGATGGATACGCTATTTGATTACCATATCTTTAGCTTATCTGCTAGTTTAACAAAATGATGGTATCTATTGTTGTTTATTGGTCCAAAATCTGAACAAAAAAATCTTCTGATTGTCATATCATGCAAGTATGTCTGGCAGAAGAGATTTCAATTTCTTGATCTCCATTTTGCACTATTTTACCCTTTTTTTCAGAAGATCGCATTCTTGAGTTAAAGAGATATTACATATCCATGGAAATATATGACACAGTATGCATGATTAAGAAATTAGTCCACTAAATTTACTCTCTTTAACTCTTTTCCAAATGGGTTGGAACATTCAGGCCACAGAGAATAAAGGAAGATCAGTATATTTTCCAGGGCTTAGGTTTGTTTTGAATCTTTGATAAATTTTAATTTGTTCATGTCAGATCGATCCAAAGTATAATATATTCTAGGGACCACTGAGGATGGGCACGTGGAAAATTCCCATTCCTTTAAACTTATATGCACTCATAAAACAAGAAACAAGAAACAATGGCGCTTGTGTTGTTTAAGACGGTGCAATGATGAATCATGACCCGAGAAAGAACTGTTGGATTTTGAAAAAGTGTAAAGAGACTTGGAGAAAAAGCTTGTATCCATATTTAGCAGTGTTTTTGAGCTTGGAGTGGTTAAAAGAGAGAGAGGGCCAAAGAGAAAACGTCTGTGGGGTGTGGTAGGAATTGTCTTTCTCTTCAGAGATTCGTTTGTGGAAAGAACCTGAAGCTGAACCGTGACAGCAGCTGCAGTATGCGGCATTTGTCATTCACTCATCATATTCATTATAGATAAGCAACGCTCAATTGGCAACAATAAATTAAATTACAAACCAACACCAACCAACACCCATCTCACCCCCAATTATGTCTATTAATTTGCATTTTATATTATACAAGAAGAACCCACTTTGTATTCTAATAAAAAGTATTCTAGTGTTCGACGGAGTGTAACCGACCTGTTGTAAGTTCTTGTTTTTCTTCATCAATATGATGATAAAGGTATCCTATCACACTCATCCATTTGACTCTAGTTGGGATCTAATATAGAAAGACTTCATCAACATTGCTGACATCCTTTGTAAAATGTGAATGGAAGAGCATTTTTGTTATCAATTCATAATTTAAGTGAAGCTGGCTTCATGGAAACTATTTATGATATAAATGGGATTTGTTAAATTTACTCGTTAAAGTGTAGTGCATTCGTAAATGAAAAAAAACTGATATTGCATAAAACATTTGAATTCATATCATCAATAAAACAAGGATGTGGCATGTTAAAACAAACATATAGAGAGAGAACGAGGAAAACTCGTTATTTTATTATGAAGAATATGTGCATAAAACGCAAACTCAGATCATTCGAGTATAGTTAGAAAATGAGAGAGATTTTAAGTCCAAAAGTCCAATTGTTTACAGTAATTATTTTCCTCTAATTAGTTCTGCAGCTTCAGTAGGAGGTAAATTAGTAGAAAAAAGGGCCAAAACACGAACAGTTAACAGATATAAATTTGTTTGTTCTACAAGAAGTCATGATGAAGAATCTGTATGTTTGCCTTCATATTAATTACAGCCTGGAAAAACATAATCCCAAAACTCTTAGTCCTCACTACTCATTTACAAAACAGTCAGAGGAAAGAAAGAGAAGTATATTTGAACTGTAGTCACTTCGGTAAAGCCCTGTGTATAAATTTAACATTGTTGACGAATGGAAATGAAGAGTTAAAAACCGATGGGCGAGGATATTTCGGTAATTGTATTTCTGAGACTGAGAGACACGTCTGGGAACTTGTTGCAGGAAGAGAGCAAGACCCAAGAAGGTGTTGTCGTGGAACGTGATGAGCTTGTAAACTTCTTCCTCATGCGGTGCCTTTTAAGGATTTGCTTTGACAAGAACAAGAACAAGAACAGAAGTTTGAAAAAACCCTAAATACACTTGTTTACAAGTTTGAGGGCGAGGCTGCTCTCAAAATCACTAAAGACAGCGGAACAATAGTTAGACCAACAATTCAACATAAATTATCCAGAATACCATTCTTGTTCAGTAAGGAATTTAATAACTCATAATCCTTCAGTTTAGAGATGATACGTCTTAACCCTAGTCAAATCTGCTGCTTTTTCATGGAAAAAGACAATATACACTTAGAAAACCGATAAACGTGCATCATCATCCCGGTTTACTAAGGAAGATAACATCATAACAGCACAGAAAGTCTGAGATAATCTTGAAAAGGAATAGTGAACGAAGTGGATAAGTACAAAGTTAATAATATATATGTAGTTAGTATTGACTTAGCAACGAAGTACTTTGAGAATTTGAGAGTGAAAAGCTTCAGTAAACATAATAATGCATAGTTAATCTGAAGATAAGAGAGCGTAGCTGGCTAATTTAATAAAATAATAAACAGATAATAAAGATCTAAATTAACATAAAAGAGTCATGGATAAGATTAGCAGTAAAGGGAGCTCCCTTCAGTCCAAGTACAGAAAGCCTAAGATTCAATTTGTCTCCCGCATCATTCACTCATTTACTGGGTAATCATTTTCATCCTTAACTCAGTATTTGGATGAATGAGTCGGCAGCTAATTAAATCCAATTGCCACCCATAAGTGGACTGAAGAAAGCTCTCTTAAATTATTAATCATAAACAACAACAAAATTTTTAAATCATCAAAATTCAGGAGAAAGCATATAAACATCGACATATCTTTTGCTTAATTGCAAGATTCATATGCAGATCTGTGCTACTTTCTGGCTACTTTCAGGTGTAAAGACAAAAGTAGCCCTTATCCATGAAACCCTAGAGAAACCAACAGTGTGATGAGAGAATAAAGCTGAAACAAATTGAAATTTAGGTTAACGAAAAGAAACGCTAGAAGTATTTAGAGAGAAAAGGAGAGGTGAAGATAGTGATTGGTGTTTTAAACCAGATCTTCACCAAAGAGAGTCAAATGTCAATAAGAGAAATATTGTAGAGGAGAAACGCGTTTAGTATCACTAAATTAACCAAGCATCTCATGGATCTGTGATTGAAGGAAAGGCCTTATATAGCCAAAAGAAAGGCAAAAATATCAGAAAGCAAAATAATTATTTAAATTATGTTTTAATTTATTATTACAATAAACTAAATAAAAGAGAGTTATTCATATTCTTCTATTTTATTTTATTTTTTTATCTTTGCTTTGCTTTCCTGTTCCCATGTAGAAGCCTCCCACCAATCCCGTACATTATGGAGAGTCCCATCAATTCCATCGCATATGCCCTAGATTTCTTTGATTAAATTAAAATCCATATTGTATTCAGTATGCACTATACACAATCTGGGTAATTTATGTTTTCTTCCTTCTCTGTAACGTATATAAATTTACATGATTAAAATTTTCGATTGCAATACAGGTATGTGCGTATTTGTGAGTCCAAAATATGCAGTTCTTCAGTTGACGGCAAAAAAGGAAGAAAAGAAAATTTTAAGATGTTTTACTAATTGAAATCTTGAAAAGGTAGTAAAAATTTTACTGAAACCCTAGAGATTCCAGGAAAAAGCTAATCTCGCTAGGGTTTCTATCTATTCTGCACTCCTGATGACTCTCCATTGAACAGGTTCAACCCTAATGACAAGTCCTTGTTTAACTTTTCCCTTTCCATTATACGTTATTATTTTACTATTATAAAATTTTCTTCTTGTCTCATTAGTTTAATTAATTTAATTAGTATGACAACATCCAATACTACTTCAACCCAATTAATTTTATTATCTTATAACACATGCCCGTAAGAGGAGTGTAGAACATTGAGTTATATATAATATGCTAGAAGAGAAGTTAGAAATGATAGCTCAGCAATGCCTGAAACCAGATTTATATCTTCAACATTTTCGCATAAACAAAGTTTGGTCCGGTTTAGTTTGGTTTGGCTTGGCTTAGTTTAGAAAGTGGAGCAATCCCAGGCTTGATGATAGATGATGATCATTTGGAAAGGATTATTATTGAGGAGATTCCAAATTAGTTTTAACTAAGAATCGTAGAACTTTATCTGCAAATAGTAAACATATTTGTTGGCAATTTTCTATTACTTTCTGAAAAAAGACGGATCCTATTATAACTTTAGTCTCAAGCTTAGAATCATGATGTAAGATAATAGATTAGATTATATGTCTATGTTAATTATCGATATACAATAATTCCCATTTTCATATCTAATATATGAATCACGGAAAGGAAACGTTAATTTGTTTGGTTAATTATAGTATTTAAACGGGTGCCATCAGTATGCAAAATTTGTAAAGACAATTAAGGGTATGTTTGAAATTGAGGTTTTGTGACTTTCATTTCTAGTCATTGATTTCTTTGTGAAACATAAACACTCTAATTACAAATATATCCTGCTTTTAATTCCTTCCATGACCTTCACTTGTTTTTATTACGGAAGTGACACATGTGGAGCAATCGGATTCTCAAGTTGCTACAAAGAAAGAAAGAGAATGCCCTTGGATAAAGCAATTTTGAGACTCAGAAACACTTTATGTCATTGAAGTCCTATTACAGTGTATTCAGAAAACTATATTCATTCATTGCTTTATTATTGTAATTAATCCAAAAAGATTATAAAACTCTTTATATGGTATAATGAAACGGAATCGAACCTTGTAAATCTTCAATTAACTTAATAACAATAATTAATTACATTATTAATAATAAAAAAAGGTGCGTATTGTCGACATTGGCTATTACGTACATTTGCACATGGATTATATACATAAGACTAATGAAAATATAACGGAATTTTGATCAGTTGAATGAACAATGTGCACATTTGAACATATAACAAGTAAAATCAATGTGAAGTGTATACAATACAGTGCTACTTTTGTCCTTAATTAGATATGAATTTGATTAACTATAGAAAAAATGTCAATGCACATCTTCTTATTCTTATTCTAAGGTTCATGAATATTACTAGAATTAGGTATAGAATCATCTTTCGTAATTGGTGCAAATCTTGGGAAAGAAGCAAGAGAATTTGTAATTGTGTCAGCATCCCAATTTACGGTGTTTAGATTTTGGCATTGAATTCTAAACTATATTCATAGATAACATGATTCATTTGTGAAATCAATTCAATCGTATTAGCTAGACAATTACGCTTTATTAACTACGATAATTTACATATAATTAAATTAGAGTTGGAAATAATAACTTATTTTTAAAGTATTTTATTATAATAATTAATAAAATAAATATCATCAATTAAATCTAAAATACAAAATAGAATATATTAATAGGATTTGCTTGCTTGCTTATATATTAAATAATTTGAACTTATAATCACTTGTAAAACGGAAAATACTCATTGTGTGCCCGCGCTCGCGCTCGCACACACACTCTGCTCCTAAATTTGTCAAATGTTTTCTAAGAGAAGATACTTACAGAGAATATTTTTCTCAAAATAATATCCGGTTCCTTTTTTTTAAATAATAAGAAAAAATGAAAATAAGAATTTCAAAAAGCATATAAAGATTAGGCAAAACAAACAATGTTAAATAATTATGGAGGCAACGAATGGGGGGAAAGAGACAATGGGGGGTGGGGGGAACCACCAAATAGCCAACGAAGAAATAATTAAATTTTTGTTGGGGAAAGATCACATCAGATTCTCATTCACATTCACTCGCTGAAATCAGTGTCTTTTCAACACAAAAAGGTTGCCTTACAAGTGGT
Source organism: Trichilia hirta (assembly GCA_035221805.1). Lineage (NCBI taxonomy): Eukaryota > Viridiplantae > Streptophyta > Magnoliopsida > Sapindales > Meliaceae > Trichilia > Trichilia hirta. The sequence continues at coordinate 1,763,969 of JAWDEX010000016.1, read as the reverse complement.
ACCCTCGCAGAGCCTCAGCTGAGCTAAGCTTAGCTTTGCCTTTGATTTGAGGCCTTTCCCAAATTTTCACCCTTCCCATTTATTTACCACATTTCATTTCATGTCCGTTTGTCCAATCACACTTTTTCGACTAATCTGTCCATCCATCCATCTCATCTCATCTCATCTCATTCTCTCTCTACCTCTTTTCTTATTTATAATAAATGATAGATTGAATTTGATACAGGGTGCTTAAACAGTCAGTATTACGAGTCTTGCCAGGGAAACGGTGTTCTCTCACTTCCTCGTTGGGTGTCCCAGCCCGGAATCGATGCGGTGTGCTTGCTTTCAATAAATTCTTTTAAAATTTTGTTTAGAATTGTGATATTTATATTGTATTTTAAAAATAATATTAAATAAAAAATATTTAATAATATTAATTTTTAATAAAATTTATAGATTTTTATAATATTATTTAATATTTAATAATAATTATATTTAAATTATGATATAATACAAATAAAAACTTGATTACTATCATGAAAGTATAAATATCTCGTTTTAATTAAAGTGGACATCCAAATTTACAATCAAAGTATGTCTTAAACTACTTCTGATAGTTTTTAAACAAATTGCCTAATCTTTTCTTCATCTAATACTTTGATCTTTTATATCAACTTATTCTTCGTACCAACTATAAAGGGATAAAATGATAAATGATATTAACAATTATAAAAATTTAATTTTTATTTGGTGAATATATATATATATATATATATTCACACGATCCATTGCTATTCCATCCTACGCACAAGACAAAGAAAAAGAGAGTTTACAGCTACTCAAATCTTAGTGACATGATACCACTAAGAGGTGCTTATCATCGTATTATGAAATAATTTGCATATATATTTTATAACTCGAGATTAAGTTTAGGACATATAAAATTATTCGTTACAAAATCACTCTCAAAAGTTATTGTTTATAAAAGCGTATCATTAATTATAATTAATTTATTTCTGGGGATTTAATCGAGTAATTTATAGTAGCGTAAACATGGGACGAGCTAGAATTTGGGAGCGTAAAAAAAAAAAAAAAAAAGAAGAAGGAACTCATAAAATAATAGGAACTAGTTAATGCCAATGTAATCATCAATTAATTTTGTAAAATATATACATAATTTTTGAAATCCCCAAACACAAAGAGACATGGATTTTCACTTCCACATGAGTGAGTGGAGAAGGTGGTGTTACCATAATTGAAGCTTTTGCTGTTGTTGTCATTCATGTTACAAGATGCTTGGTTCCAAAATATTCTTTACTTCACAGTGATGCCATTGATATTTGAATGCCATAACATAATTAAATTTTAATTTTTCTTTGTGATAGAATAATATTTAATGGTTATTCATTGATTTACAAATGACAACTAGTAAATTAGTAAAATAGATATTGAAAGTTAAATACCTCAATTTTGAATATTACTTACATTAATCAATAAACTCTTTAAATTATAAACAAAATTACTTATTCTACTTTTCAAATTTTGTTTATATTAAATTCATTTCGAAAAGAAACACATTTTCTTGAATTTTTTCAAGTAAAATTTTAAATTAAGCTTAACAAATTCATGGAAGTGTCATATTTATCTATTTTTTTTAATAAATTTTAGTTAAATAGAATTTCATGTCATTCAATGTATTTAAACATTTTAATTGAATTGATATTAAAATTTATTACATTATACAAATTATTTCTTATAAATTTTAACTTAATTTTTTTAAAAATTTTAAATTGGTGCAAAATAGTTAACATAATTTTTTTACAATTTCTTTCTGTTCCAAGTCAAATTATTATACTAAATTAATAATTTCATTAAATACATAAAATAATAATTTTTAAATTCTTTTTTAAGACTTAATGGATATATAAATTAATAATTGATTAAAAATAAAAGTATAGAAAAATCATAACATTAATGAATACTTTATTTAATAACTATATCTTTAATTCAACACTTTCTAAAAATATGCATATAGAATTTTTTTTATACTTAAACCAAACTCAATTTTATTCTTAATTTGTTGTAATACATGCATTATATTTAGTATTTTTTTTTATATTATAGTAAAATGCAAATAATTTGAAATTTAAGAGTCAAACTACTAACTACTAATTAAAAATATGTTACATGACTATAAAATATCTTAAATTTTTTTCTCTTTTAGAACATTAAATTTTGAAGCACAACCATTGTATGCATGTATTTATTAAATTTTATTTATAATATATTTAATTTGTTGTTTTTAATTATGTAAATACACATCCATTAGCTTTTATGTGTATATATATATATATCAATTTTTAAATTTTTATATGTGCACGTATTAACTTTTGATATTTTCAATTTAATAAATAATTATTTATTGATAAATTAATAAACTTTTTATTGATTGATTAATTAATAAATTCTTAAAAATAATAAATTTTATTAGTCTCAATAATATTATTTTATAAAATATTTACTGTACTAATTTTTTGACATATATTATTGAACAAATAAAAATATATTAATAATATAAAATAAAAAATTCAAATATATTTTTCTTCTTCATATTATTATAAAAATATCCGTCTCTAAAACTGACTTTTTTGCTGCGCCACGCTCTAAAATCACGTCTATTTTCTCTCAATTAATGAAAGAGCTGGAGGTCTTTGCAGATTTCTTGGCCTCGCCTCTCTCTCTCTCTCTTTTAAGAATATATCATTTTAGCCTATATTAATTTAGATTTACAGCATTTTTCACTCACTCGAATTTTAATTTATTTATTTATTTTTAAAATTTTAGTAAAAAATTCGTCTGCTGTATGAATAGTAAAGGTCAATACAATAGCAATGGAGGATAATAAAAGAGTCAAAGGCAAATAATAGATTTGGTGAAACTGGAGCGTGTCTCTATGCACCAAAACTAAAGCTACAATTCTTCATGATATCTTCTGTTCACTAATTTTTTTTCATAATTTTTATTGAGATTTTGATAATTTGATCAATTCGATATTACGATGGGTTAGCTATTGCTCGATCTTGCCATGGTATTATGAATTTATTTTTCTACCTTTAAATTAGGATTTGTTTACAATGTATTATATATAATGTTTCAAATTCTGCAAATGTGATTAAGGTTGAGGACATGGGCTATGTAAGAAAGCAGTAATTAATAGGCTTTCGAGAAATGCGAGTAGGGTATAAATAAAATAAAATAAAATAACATAAAAGCAAGAACAGAATGAAGTAGGTTTCATGTTCAAAAAGATGGTGTTGTATTCCAAAAGTTTAACATGGGACTGAAGAAACGATTATTAAAAAAATTGTAGTTAATGAACATAGTCATATACAAAGAACAGACACCTCCCTCCATAAACGGGCGCAAGAAGAAGATAAAAAAGAGACGAACAGACAATCGTCAGCAATAGCAGAAAGAAAGATAGAAGGACAAGTACTGATGCATCGCAATTGCAAAAACTAAAGCCAATTTTATTTTCATCCAATTTTCAAAAGTCTTTGATATATATATACATATATAATTAATGGACAAAATTGGGTTGTCCCATGAAATGACTACTGTGTATGCATTGCCTATATGATATACAGCACAGCTCAGCTTTTAACACCAATCTGTTTCCCTTTCCTTTCAAATTTAATTTCTTCTATTATTATCATGAATGGCCGTTTTGTTTTGTTATGTTTTTTATTCATCACTTTGTCACAATGGGATTGCCAGAATCATTCATACCTTGCCCACATGCAAGGTTTCTTGGGATCTCTTTCTTTTTCATTCTTCTTTCTTCTGTTTCTGAAACTGCACTTGGATTTATGCATAAACTTTTACTGTTTGCTTCGAATTTTCTATCACTTTGCTTTGTGCATTCACATTGAAATTTGATATATTTCTTTCAACACAAAGTTATTCTGATACTGGTTACCAAATATTCAGTTCTTGTTTCTTTTTATCTTTGGTTTATTAATAATTGTTTGCCTTCGGAATTAATTTATATAACAAGGGTATTATGTTTATAAGCTATAATATCATATTTTTTTATAATTATATCATGAATTTTGTTAACGAGTGTATTTATGTCACTTGATAAAGTTTCTGTATTTATTAAAAATTTATTATTAAAAATTATTATAAATAATAAATATAAAAAATTTAACAAGTGCTTTAAAATGATATATTAACAAAATTCTTATATTATTAATATAATAAACGGTATTGTTTCGTACTTATTTTCTTTAATTGTGAAGAGGCAATTGAGAGGAAGCTTCCATTAGCATTTATATAATTTGACAAGACTTCTTTCTGAATCGTATATAGGTTACATACGGAAATTACAACTTGTTAAGGTGCTTCATCTTCTTATAATCCGTAAAAGAAAAAAAAAAAAAAAATTATACCTCCTGCCAATTAAGTCGGCAATAAAAAAGATGTTTACAAAAATTAACAAATTAATGATTCATAAAAAGTTCGTACTTTCTAATTAATTGTTTTGAAAAACAAAGGAGACAGAATTTAACTTTGCACTGCATGCTGTTGGCCCACTAATAAATTAATTAGTAAATAAAGTAAGGCATATTATATAATTAAACAGATAATCACATGAAAAAATGATTACTATTTGATTAATGTCATTTAGTAATAATTAAGAATGTTAATTTTGTACTTGGAATGAGGAAGACACGCAAACATGATCTCCCTTTCTTCATTACTTCCTGCTTTTGCTTTATCTTTCTGGATTTACATGTGAAATTAGAATCAATATGATTTTAATTAATAATTTGGATTAACTATTCTATACAAAAAGAAAACTTTGATTGTTAATAAGATTATTCGCAAGTGCGATTTAAAGCATTATGTATGTATGCATTTATCGAATTATTCGTTTCATGAATGAAAAATTCGTTTCAATCAAGATTCTCTTTTAATCTAAATTTATTTAAAATAAATTGTAAACTTAGAATGAATAAATATTATGAACAAGTAATTTACATATTCGTAAACTTTCAGTTTTAATTCAATTAGCCCGTCATGCTCGAACCTGTAAGAGTTTTGCTCATTTAAAACGACGACGTTTGCATGGGGAAGTGGAACAGGTAGCGACTAACGACATTCTGGAAAATAGGCTTTAGTTCAGGTTGGACCAAATATTAGCGAGCCGGACCGCTTGTTTGTTTTTGCGCTTTTCAAACTACCGATATTTTCTTGAAATTGGGTAGTTCATGTTGGGCCAATTTTTAACGGGCTGGACCGTCTGTTTGTTTTTAAGCTTTTCAAACAACCGATTTCTTGAAATTGGGATTAGTTAATGTTGGGCCAAATTTTAACGGGCCAGAACGTCCGTTTCTTCAAAAGCATCTTTCAATGTGTTGGTTATATTTAAATTTCGCTGCGTGTAGTAAATGATGGTTAAAACTTAAAAGTGAATAAGTAGAAAATGCAACAGTCGTACAGGCTAGCATTTCTCTTAAAAAGTCAGCTGCTCATTAACATCGTTAATTTACAATAATTAAATAGAAAAAACAATTATTTAATGTAATTTTAACTAGTAACCAAAAAATTCGATCAAACTAAATTATTGTTGTATTTTGTCAACATATTTTATTATTTTATTACTACGTTTGTTTTTTTGTCAAGATTATAATCAATAATTTTATATTTTAAATTTTATAAAAATTAAAATTTGGATACTTTTTCTAAAAAATATATTAAAACTATCCGTCCGAATTTAAAAAAAAAAAAATGTGGCCGGCGTCACTTTGTAAAATTTAGAAGCAGAAATTTGCAGTGCCAAACACGGCTGAAAACAAATTTGGCAATTCCTTAAACGAAGTAAGCTTCCATTAATGAATCGCACCGGAACAAATTCTGTGCCTGTTTTTGTCATTTTCACAGTTTTTAAATCCACAAAAATCAAAACCTGAAATCACACCTCAAATTTTGGATCTTAGTTTGTTTTCGATTTAGGGGCTCGGGGATTTCCGGTCTGGCATGAGAATTTCGAACGTCGGTCTCCTCGATACTCTGTCGAGCATGGATTCAGACTTCTCTCCGGGTGGGCCAGACTGTGATTTCGGGTTCGCTTTTAACGATAGCAATTTCTCAGACCGGATCCTGAGGATTGAGATCATGCCCGATTTACCCGATAATAAATCTGATGGCGACGCTTGTTCTTCCATCGCTGATTGGGCCCGCAATCGTAAAAGACGGAGAGAAGAGATTAGGAAAGATACCGGTAAGTTTTGTGGGTGTTTTGGTTTGCATTTAATTAGTTAAATGATTTGAAATTTTTGATCTTGCTATATTTTAGAGTAAGATATCGCGTTCAACAAATGGAAGTTTTGAATTATGATTATGGGGCAAACTGAGAAATTTTTATCCAGAAACGTTTTCACTGTTATTTATATGACGTAGTATGGATATTATTTTTCGGTTATTTTCATGAATGATTATGCGTTATGTTTTTCCTCGTGGCTCCATTATCATTTGTGAATTTTGGCCCGATTGATTTGATATTTGATGTATTTTTCTCCCCTTAGCAGTGGATGTTCTTGTAAAACGCGGGGAGCAAGTTTTACAGTGTAACATGCCGGACACTGAGGATGGTGTGGCCTATGAGAATCAAGATGAAGAACCAGAAGCAATGGTTGAGGAATCACCAGCAGACGTTGATTTTAATCTGAACCAACATCGTACATTCATTTTCTTTGGTTCTTTTTATCAATTTCGTGTTATTTGAAGTCTGAATCACCTTGGTTAATATTTGTGTAATGTTTTGTAATATATTTTAGGTGAGGAAGCTACTCACAGCGATGATTCATCTTGGAGCATGGATTGCTCTTCAGTCCTTAGATTCAAGACCTTACATATTAGTTCTCCGATTTTAGCTGCAAAGAGTCCCTTTTTTTATAAAGTGAGTGTTCTTACATGGGTTTATTTGATGTATTCTTGGTTCTGTTGATTTTGAATTTTACATTTTGTGCTTCCATGTGCAGTTATTTTCTAATGGGATGAGAGAGTCAGAGCAGCGGGGTGTGACCCTAAGGATACATGCCTCCGGTAAATGCAGCAATTTGTGTAATTTGCATGTCTTTTTGTCTATCTTGATATTGACACTGGTTTGAATTATTTTATAAGGGAAACAGTAGTTATTATGATCTTTTGGATTTTCTTGAGTATTTTTTAGTTCTCCTTTGGGTATCTTTCTGAAGTCAAGTTTTGGCTATGCATTTGAAACATAGTTTAGTTTTTTTGATTTTACTTTTATTTCTTTTGGACTTATATTGATGTCATTCCCTCCATTCTTTGTGTTTATTCCCTTGAGCAGAAGAAGCAGCTTTTATGGAACTCCTCAATTTTATGTATAGCAGTACACTGTCAACAACCACACCAACTGCTGTGCTGGATGTGCTAATGGCTGCTGACAAGTTTGAGGTTGCATCATGCATGAGATATTGCAGCAGGCTATTGCGGAACTTGCCCATGACCTGTGAGTCTGCCTTACTGTATCTGGATCTTCCTTCCAGTGTTTTACTGGCAGATGCTGTTCTGCCTTTGACAGATGCAGCTAAGCAGTTTCTTGCTGCCCGATACAAGGATGTTACCAAGTGAGTCCCTTTGTTTTCCATAACCCATTTCTTCAATAAGTTCTTACTGAAAGAGTGTTTCTTTCTTTTCCCTTTGCAAGTTGATTTTATTCTTTTACCTTTCTGATGCTTCATTGAAATCTCATTTTTGGCATGATAATATTGGACCATTATATTGACCTTGATATTTTTTATTGGCTGCTGGCAGCACTAAGTTCCTTGCTAATAATTTCCATTTGTCTTATTAGGTTTCAGGAAGAGGTGCTTAGCTTGCCCTTGGCTGGTATTGAGGCAGTATTATCCAGTGATGATCTCCAGATAGCTTCAGAGGATGCTGTTTATGACTTTGTGTTGAAATGGGCTCGAGCTCATTATCCAAAATTAGAGGAACGACGAGAAATCCTTGGTTCTCGACTTGGTCGACTTATTCGTTTTCCATTCATGACCTGCCGAAAGCTGAAAAAGGTGTTAACCTGTAATGACTTTGACCCTGAACTTGCATCAAAGGTGGTGCTTGAGTCTCTCTTTTTCAAGGCTGAAACACCATACAGGCAACGTGCTCTTGCAGCAGATGAGGCCAATTCCACCTACCATCGGTTTGTGGAGCGCACTTACAAATACCGTCCCGTCAAGGTGGTGGAGTTTGAACTGCCCCGTCAACAATGCATTGTGTACCTGGATCTTATGCGGGAGGAGTGTGCACATCTATTTCCAGCTGGTCGGGTTTATTCACAGGCATTTCACCTTGGTGGGCAAGGTTTCTTCCTGTCAGCACATTGCAATATGGACCAGCAAAACTCATTCCATTGCTTTGGCTTGTTTTTGGGGATGCAAGAGAAGGGATCGGCTACATTTGCAGTAGATTATGAGTTTGCAGCAAGGGTAAAGCCAACCGAGGAATATGTGAGCAAATACAAAGGGAATTACACTTTCACAGGAGGGAAAGCTGTTGGCTATAGAAACCTGTTTGGCATACCCTGGACAGCATTCATGGCGGATGACAGCCTATATTTTATCAACGGTGCCCTTCATCTAAGGGCTGAGCTTACCATAAGGCTATGAGTGTTTTTTTCCCTGAACTGGCCTGGTCGAGCGTTGGATAGAAGTGGTCCCGCGGTACTGCTTGTAGGAAGTTTCTTGCAGGTTTTAGGTGTATTTTTTTTTTTTTGTAATAAGATTGAAGAAAATTTCTAAAATATGGAAGCCCTATAATGAAATCAAATCTCTGTTGGTGGTTGTAAGAAAGGTAGTTTCAGTCATATTTAACGACAACCACTATTATGCTGTGCGTGACTCCGTGCATTAGTGCAAGGGTAATCATAGATGGGCAACACAATGCTTATGCTTTTCATAAATTTATTTCTTTTGGAAATCATTAATCATTAGTCAACTTCAATACAAATGGATATGGCCCTATATCAGCGTAAACTTCTTCTCACTTGTCTGTATCACGAGAAAAATTTAACTGAGAGTCTTAATAAAACTGTTGGTTGACTATATCAAAGTAAAAGTTTACACGACACACGGCTGGATATTGACAGAACGACAGTGACCTCTAAGTGCGGAGAGCAATCGAGGTATGTTTTCAGTGCTAAGCATACTAGAATTTCTCCCGCATTCTATGAGCTGAGAGTCTCTATCTATTGACAGGAAAGATTAACACCAATAGTCAAAAAGTAAAAGCATTCGCTGGTGGAACCTCAGCATGGCTCCAACCCGTTACAGGATGTAAAACAAAATTTTAGTCCTCCATTATAGGGCCCCATTACAAGCATGCCCAGAATAAAGTTCATCATCAACAATGCTCTAATACAGATGTTGTCCCGTTGGAGACCCTTCACCATAATAATTGTTTCTGCATCTCAGAAATTGCGATGAGACGCATTCAGATTCGTCCTGTCGCAGCGTAGGCGACAGCTCTTTTCAGTTCAACATGAGCTGGAATTTCGTCCGTTTAATTCTCAGCTTATATTTATTTCGGTTGGCTTGCTGCTTAGACAACAAAAATACCTCTGATTCCGTGGATGCATGTCTTCAGGATTTTGCTTTCAAATATTTGGTCCGGCATCGGCCTCAGACTGGCGCTCTGTACAAAGCGATGCTACCAGCTAATCTATCAGGTATGACAGTTTCAATTGTACGGCTCAGAAGCCGGAGATTGTGGAACAGAGGTGCTAATTTTGGCAACTTTCGCATCCCTTCAAGAACAATACCAGTGCCTCCTGTGAAGAGGCTGGCTTTGGTCTATCAAGACTTAGGCAATTGGTCTTCTCAATACTATACTGTTCCAGGTTACTCAATAATCACTCCTGTAATTGGTTTCAAGGTTTTCGACGCGTCCAATGTGAGGGCTAAGAGCATCACGAAACTTAGTCCGAATACAATGGGGAAATCTATTGTAATTCGTTTCTTCAATTCAACATTATCCGAAAGCCTGGTGTCGAGAGCAAGATGTGCAACATTTAATAAAAATTGGACACTTCATCTTAGTGAAATGAGTCTGCCTAATGTATGTTTATCTCAAGATCAGGGGCATTTCTTGATTGTTGCTCCGTTGATGATGAAAAAGAAGCATGAGATATGGAATTTGTGGGTGATCGGGTTTGTGCTTGGATTTGGTGGGTTGAGTTTTTTGGGTTATGTTTGGATTGCGTCGTTGAAGGCGGTCAAGGCAAAGAAGATTCAAGTAATGGAGAGAGACAAGCTGATGAAGATCTGGTCCTTGATACTGTATGGGTCGGTAGAAGTAAAATGCCTTCTGCGACTTTAACGAGAACTCAGCCGGATGATGGAGGTTTCCCGTAACATTTTATTCTCGTATCATAATTTATACGTAAAATAGATTTTATCGTCACGTCAAAAAAGATCTACACTCGTTTATGAATTATGTGGCTACAAAATCGCGTTTGCATTGTAAATTTGAGGTTTTATACGAATGTGCAATACTAGCATTCTCATCATATTTTGTTTTGACAAAACAGAGAAAAAAAAAATATTGCAAACGAGAAACAAAGCCAAGGTTCTTCGGCTGAATAATGGATAAATATACCAGATATCTCCCATCTTATCTGGGAATCGGACAATTCATTTTGAGCCAATCGAGAAATAACATAGTTGCAATGGTAAAACAAGAACACAACCATATAAAGTAAAAGATAGATTCAAAAACTTCTTGCGAGAGGTAAATTGATTACAGATTTTAGTCTAATTCTCTACAGATTTTGTGTCAAGCTAGTAATTTCAACATACATCTTGCACAGAGTCTGGATAATTTTAGATAAGCCGAACAACCTGCCTTAGAATGGTATAGATCTCAAATGAATCATTTTCACAGATACAGAGTACCCTTACAAGATGACTGCGAATTCAACTTTTGTATACATGAGAGGTTACTTTCATATGTCCAAATTCAACCTCCACATTCTATACAACCTATTTAACCAGTATACTCCACCCTCAGAAAGTATATTTGGCAAGTTGTATATTGTTCCCGGTATTTCCAATCATTTCTCCATTCTATTTAATCCACCCAATTTTCATTAACAGGCTGCTTCTGTTAAATGCCCGAGACTACACGGCATCAGCAATCATATTACAACAACGTAGGAACCACATAATGTGAATTTCTCTCCTTCAGCACAAAGCTGTCAGTCAGTAAAATTATGAATATGTTTGCAGACAGCCTTAAAAATGCAGCCCTAATCTCTAATCCATCATAATCGTCTTTGGTATATTCTAATAATTCTTTGGTGAACTCAAAAGAAAACAAAATAGTATAGCCTTCTGCTTAAGCAGAAGAAACTACCTTTTGTCATATAATAACCCAAATTCTGATCAACTATTTACATATGTCACAGATTAGAACACCGTTATTTAATATACATCTAGTATGCATCTCTAACCAGAGATTAATCCCAACACCAAACCACAAGGATTTTGTGCGTTTCCCTTTTCCCTTCTGAAAAGCAAGGAATAATATAACAAAAAGCAAAAGCAAATGCGTTATTTGGGATGTAAATGAAAGAGTACCTTATAGATCCCAAAAAGGTGTTCATTTCTTATTAACGGCCAAAACTGAGAGACTAAACAACAACTGCTATGCCTTAATGCCTAGGCATGGAATTCCCAATGGAGCGTACAGCCCTAATTCAAACAAAAACATCGCCAATACCAAATTGAAAAAACAAACAAGCAACCAACCAAAGGTAGTAAATAGCTCAATTGAACGCACCAACACCAGCATTACTCTTCTGGGCAAGTTTTGTCCATTCAGTATGATATGATCCTGGCCGATCAATCCTCTCATAAGTATGAGCCCCAAACAAGTCTCTCTGAGCCTGAACAAGATTTGCTGGCAGCCTAGCCCTTCTATAAGCATCAAAATAAGAAAGACTAGCACACATTCCAGGAGTGCTAATCCCAGCTGAAACAGCCAACCCCACGACTCTCCTCCAAGCCGCCTGCCTCTGCACCATCTCCCTTGCAAACTCTGGGTCCACAACCAAACTCGCCAAACTCGGATTCCTCTGATAAGCCTTCTTAATCCTATCCAAAAATACAGCTCTTATAATACAACCGCCCTTCCATATCCTGGCCAACTCGCCTAAATTCAAATTCCAACCTTTCTCATTACTCATGCTCCTCAACAAATTCATCCCTTGTGCATAACTACAAATTTTTGAAGCATACAAAGCTTGCCTCACATCATCAATTAACCTCGTCTTATCAACACGGATCCCCGCATTTTGAATCTCATCCTTCAGTCCCGCCTCCTTCAAAACCTCAGATGCTTTCTCTCTTTCCTCTTTCAATCCACTCAAGTATCTACAATCCAACGAAGCCGCAATGGTCGGGGCAGCAACGGACAACTCAGCCGCTTGCTGAACCGTCCATTTGCCAGTCCCTTTCATTCCCGTCTTATCCAAAATCTTATCAACAAGCTCACCATCACCATGCTCATCCTTGACCTTAAAAATATCGGCAGTTATCTCAATCAAGAAACTCTCCAACTCACCCTTATTCCATTCATCAAATATCTTCGCCAACTCAGCGTTAGTCAATCCACCCACGTGTTTCAAAACATCGTAAGCTTCAGATATCAACTGCATGTCTCCATACTCGATTCCGTTATGAACCATCTTAACAAAATTACCCGAACCGCCTTCGCCAATGTAAGTAACACAGGGGCCATCTTCAACTTGAGCAGCGACTTTTTGTAAAATATCTTTAATATTATTATAAGCTTCGTAAGACCCACCTGGCATTAACGACGGGCCATGACGGGCGCCTTCTTCGCCGCCTGAAACTCCCATGCCGAGATAAAGCAAACCTTTGTTGCTAACTTCTTCAATACGACGCTCCGTGTTCTGGTACCACTCGTTCCCACCGTCGATGATGCAATCTCCAGGGGACATGTGTTCGGAGAGAGCGGCGATGGTCTGGTCAACGGGAGACCCAGCTTTGACTAAAATGACGATGGATCTGGGTCGTTGAATGGATAAAACGAAGTCGCGGGAAGTGTAGTGACCGGTCAAAGGAAGTTCACCCTCGCGGTGGGCCCGATCTATAGTTTCGTCGACTTTTGAAGTGGTTCGGTTGTATACGGAGATAGGGAATCCTTTCTCTGCGACGTTAAGTGCCAGGTTTTGTCCCATGACGGCGAGGCCTGCGAGGCCGATACGAGAGAGAGCAGTTGAAGCTTCCATTGGAGAGGAGAGAAATTGGACGGTTTGATATTTGGAAGTGAAGAGAAAATAGAAAATAGAAATGATTCGACAAGAAAATTATAGATATTTATATAATAGGACATTTTGGTATTTTGAAAGAGCGAAGCAAGAAGTTGGTGAAGAGTGACGGACTCGTCGAGGGAACGAAAGGCCAGCGACTTAACCACCAAACAAGAGGGTCGACGATTTCGAGGGACAATACAATGGAACCCGAAATAATATACGGCGCCGTCTCGGTACTACTGCTAGAATTATGACAGTTTGGTTTCACAGAGCAAATATTATTTTATTTAATTAGTGCGATGAAAATGTTGAGACTCAAGACAAATTCTGCTGATTTTATTATTTAATTAGTCCGATGAAATTGTTAATTGTAATGCAAATTCTGCCGATTTTAATTCGACTAGCCCGTAATCTTTCTTTTCCTTCTAATATAAATTTTTTTTTTCAAATTTTATTTTAATATTTTCACGTTACAGATTAATTTCAAATATCTAACACATTCTTCTCAAGGATTAACAAGTTCAAATACCCAACAAAACCATTTCCAAATTAAAATAAACTAATATTTTATTCTTAAAAAGAAGGCTTAAAAATATTAAGAGAAAATCATCTTTTGCAAGCATACAAGGATATTGAATTTGATTTGATATTAATTTGACTAGTTTGTTTTTTGTTGAGGAAATCTTATAGGCAGAGAGTTGAAAGCAATATATGAACACCACTAAGCCAGGAGTCGTAAAGTGTTAACACTTTCAATTGGCTTTTAGATCACATTCGTAAACATGTTACAAGCATTTAACTTGTGCATAAATGGCAACGACAAGCATACCAATTGTTGATTAAAAATTTCAAGGAGTGGATTATTTAATCAGATCCTACGTTCTGTAATAGTTGGTGGTTTGACTGTCAATATTATACTAAGGCAATTTGATTTTCTAATGCTCAAAAACAAGAAGATTCTTAGTGGCAACAATATTATGTCCGCTAACCAGAGGGATGCCGCCGTCTTGATTCAAGCAGTAATCATAAGCTAAATGAATTACAGAAAAAAAAAAAAAAAAATCATATTTGGCTACAAGAAATTATGAGTATAATCGTCGACAGCTACAGTATCTCCTTCAATCTACAAAGAGCAACTCGATTCGTTATTATCACAACTCATAATCTTTCTTTATTGGTTGTTAAAACAAGAAAGGCATGAATCAGTTCAGAAATTTGCCTTCAGAAGTTGCCCAAACAGAGAATCCTCCTTGTTCATTTGCTGAAACAGCTCGTCATATTCTACCAAGTTTCCTGTTCATATCACAGCATCTTTAATTGGCATCACCTGTATGATGATGTATAGTACATATCAGAAATAAAATTTTCAATTACAGTTGTACGAAATTGATCTTTATAGACAACATTCTACCGATTTACCACACTTATAGCCATCACCCTATTGCATTCTATCACAGTTGGTATCCTTTGTGTCACTGTTATTATACAGTGCAGTCAGCAATTTCTCTTCTTAATGTATTTTGGAACATGGAATCGGTTGCATTGTCTATGGATGTAGTAGCTTCATCAAGCACGAATATGCAGCTTCTCTTTAATAATGCACGCCCTAAACAAACAATTGTCACTGTCCCACACTCCTATTTGATCCATCTTGGACGACTTCAACCAGGATGAGATGAATGATGTTAACAATGTCTATTACAACACATAAACAGATCATTACAGAACTTTTTACCCAAGGAATTCAGACCATCCCTTTTCTCTTGAATAACCTCCTGGAGCTGACACTTTCCAAGCACATTTTACTCATCACAATAGGCATTTTATGTTGTATCAGAATTCTATCGAGCTTGTGAATGCTAAGACATCTTCAAATTGTCAAGAAACTTGAATATTTTTAATCATATTATGGCATATAAGAAGAAATTCAACGTACCTCCCATATATCTTGATCAGTGTGCTCGGATGAAGGGTCTAGATTGTATCTTACGGATCCACCGAAAAGTGTAGGTTCTTGAGGGATAATTCCAAGATGGGATCTTAGATCATGAAGTCCAATAGTACAGATATTAATGTCATCAGTATGAGTTATCTTTCCACTACCAGTATGGCCAACAATCCCAATATTGTACCCTCTGATTACGCAGCTTATCCCCCAGAGGACAAGTGGATCATTAGGCCGATAATTAACCTGATTGATATTAGTTAGTCTATTACAAGTTTCAGGGAAATACTTTTGTTATAAACAGAGGGCAGGGACAATTACCTTCGTATTATTAAATTCTACTTTACCAGAAACTGGCCAATTCTGTGCTGGGCGATTGTCTTCCATGATTGCTGGAGCTTCACTAGGAATATGCATATATTGTTCTAGAATTTTTACAAAAATAATTAAGTTTGCTACTGAGCACTGGAATTGAGTGTAGAATGTGAGGAAGGAATTTAGTGAGAGATCATAAGACAGTGCCATTCCAATAAATCCTGCCTTCAAATGATTGGGAGCCAAAATGTTTGTCAGGTGCTATTCTGTAAATGATGACTTAGCAGGATCTTCAAACTACAAAATGGAAAGAACAGGCTAAACATGACATGGATTGGAAATAAGGAAAGAGTTTAATGTCAATGCTCATTTTTCAAGTGATGGCTCAAATAAAGTCTAGAAAGTGACTTTGTTGTCAACCTGAAGATGCAATTCAGAATAATACAATTCTAGAAAAAACTTAGGATCCTCCTTAGTTTTGGAAGATCAATAAACATGAAACCCTGAAGCATTATAAGCATTTGTCAGTAACTCAACTGTATAAGATTGTAAGAAACATGTAGAATGTTTGAATTATAAAGATATATACTGACCAGAAGCAGAAGGTCCACAAGGAAGTAAAGTCATTGCAAGTGCAGAAGATGAGATGACAATTCTGCAAATTATTTCCAGACGTTGGACTAACCACACATCTGCAGAAGTAGTATGGAAATTCGGTCTTGCATTTGCATTAAGTTCCAGATTCTTTGAAAAGAACCTATGTTCTTGCTCAAGAGCTCTGATTGTCAATGCTCCAGCAATGGATTCAGCAAAGTTGCTGGCTAATGAAGACTTAGTGGTGCCATTTATTTGCATTAACTCCTTTGCAGAAGCCAAATAGTATCTCTTTTTGTTCAGGTAAAAGGAACAAGGAAAAATATTAGTTGAGAAGGCAGAAATAAAAATTTTTTAAAATGTTCTCGAATATTTATGGAGTCTAGACTTTATAGAGGTGCTTACAGATAAACATATAAAGATATCCCTACAAGCATAGGCATTTTTTCATATTTATGCCACTTCAACATTAGCATTGATGTTAAAAATACATATTGGTCTTTGTAATACCTGCATGTGTATGGTAAGATAAATCATGGGTATGATGACAAATAGGACTGGCCGGGCAAGCATACCCAATATCATGAAGCCGGAGTAAGCATTCATGGCAGATCTGAGTGTAATTGATAATTTGAAAGCCAATTTACCATCAATGATACCCATATCAGATGATACCTAGCAGAGAAAAAGCAAACGTTTGTCCGATAATTATACAAAAGATGACATCACGTTGTACTATTGAAAAGCGTACTCGACTGGGTATCCTTCCCAAAGATGTGGAATCATAAAAGGACATTGGTGCTTGGGAAAGGGATCTCGAAAATGTAGAGAAAATAGATTCCGACGTTTTACAACCTAGAACAACTAAACTAAAGGATCTCAAAAGCAAAACGAATGCAAATAGTAATCCAAACAGCAAGTAAACTACATACAATATCGCTCTGGTTACATGAGCATTCTGGATGTCAGCAGCCAACATATAATTCTATATTAATTGCCATATTATGAATACGATGTGGAATAAAAATGCCAAAGGAAAGTAAAAAAAGCCCTTCTTATGCTTTAAAAAATGTATGTAAGGCTTGAGAGCAGTGTCTCCGGTTTATCTTTCTTCTTTCTCAATCAAGTGATCTCCTAAAGATGTTTGTAAACGTTCTATAACATCAACTATCTGGATCTCTCCTTCAGAATTCACAAATCTTCAGCTGGAGTAAAATAGAAAACGCCTCTGAGAGCCAGTAGTGTCTTTGTGTGCATTGGCAAGTTATTGAAATTCTTGAGTTGAAGTCAGTAACTCATCATATATAGCTGCCCATAAGATTTCCCGTCCAGACATCAACTGCAAAAATAAAATTTATATTAACTGATTGTAAATAAGAAGTTTTCATTTATGCTGGACAGATAATGAAAGTCAATATTTAGAGAAGCATTGAAGTTTGATTTTCAATGTTCTCAATATCTCAGAAAAGGATGACAACGAAAACAATATGATGGCTTACTAACCAAAATAGAACTGAAAGCCAGGAGGAAGTCCACTTGATGGGTCACCAGCAAGACAGTCTTCCTTGACAGAGCTCCCATAACGTAGTTCTGTAAGAACACTCGTTAGCTTTACATGAAGAATAATATCATTAGTAGAATAAATTGCAAAGTAACAAAGAACGATACATTGAAAAGTCTGGTAGCAGTTTGTGCATCAACAGCACTAAGCGGATTATCTAAGAGATACACATCTGCATCCTGATACAATGCACGCGCTAACTGAAATTGTTGCTTTTGCCCACCGCTTAGATTAACACCTCTTTCTCCAGTTTCAGTGAGGTCCACAAATGCAAGCTTCTCAAGGTATTTGACTAGGCAACGTTTCTCAAGAACTTCTTGGTGTCTAATAGGATCCACGGCAGAGCCAATAGAATATTTGCTTGTATTGTACCTGTTTGGATCCATGTAGTCTGAGAAACATATGCTATCTTCGCACAAACATGCACCAAGAAATTAAAGACCTAAAAGCTTTAGTAAAGACTAAATTGAATTTGAGATTTTCTATAAGAATGCTAAGTCATGTATTTTCATATTGAAAAATAAAGTAGCATATGATGAAGACCAATGTGTCAATTGCAAATTATCTTAATCCACGGACTTACAGTGCCATTAATTTTTGGAAATTCTCCAAGAATTGCAGCTAAAAAGGTGGATTTGCCTGAGCCCACTTCTCCGCAGATAGCAACCTTCTCTCCTTGTTTAACCATCAAATTTATGTTCCTTAGTGTGGCCATTGATGAAGAATCAGTTTCCCATGAAATTTCAGTTGATTGACAAAAATGAACCAATCGATCCCTTCCCTGCTATAATTTTGTCTTTTCTTTTTGTTCTGCTGCTCTGGATCCTCGAGGAATTTAACAATCTGATCAAATGAAACCTTCGCTTCAATATACACTGCAGCCACATCAGGTATCAACCTGACTTGCTCCTGCACAATTCGCATACTAGCTAGAAATGTGAAAACATTGCTGGCGCTGAGTGGTATGCTAAGGAAGTAGCAAAGCCCAGAAAGTAACAGCAGGAACTAAAATGGGAGATGACCAAAATGTAACCATATTGTACCCTCTTTGCGAAAGTACTTGAGATATCCACTCGAACTCTTCCTTCCTCAAGACTTTCAATAACCATCTTGAAATGAGTCTCCCAAGCATACAATTTCAGAACTTTCATATTTGCAAGTGCCTCCATAATAGCCTTCAGCCGGCTATCTTGTGACACCATGAGCTTCATCTGATACTCGTGCTGTAATTTGGCCGAAGGTGAACTTGTAATCACTGTCAATATAACGGTTATCACTGCTGAAACAGTAACCAGTCCGACAGCATAGTATACAATAGCTAATGCAAGACAAAGTTTAATGGTTGTTGACCATATTGGATGAAACCAATATGGGAATTCCCCAATTTTATAAGCATCCACTGTGACACAGGTGACAATCTCACCAGGAGAATGAGTCATCTTAGAAGAACTTGATAGTTGCAGTTGCTTCTGATGTGTTGACAAAGACCTCATTTTTAATCCAATCGGTCAGTTTGTATCATTGTCTATAGGATATCGTATCAATACATAAGCCTCGTGTTTAGTGGATTCGTTGCCGGCAGCAATATCAATAAAAGCTTTAAGAAATACCAGGCCAGTAGACAGGGTGAGAGTCTTGATCAATGCAAAGAATCCAGTAATCAAAATAGCTTTTCATTGGCACAACAAAATTATTGACGACATTGAGGGTGAACTAGCTGATCCTTTTTGTTTCCGTTTGCTCATTTGCGCCATATAAATTGAATAGCAAGTTCTTGCTTGTTCTGCTGGACGTAACTTTGGGATGACATCGTCATCGAGAATTTTCTCCTTGCCCCTCTTCGTTAAGGGATTTAACCACCAAAATGACATTGTACTGAAAAATCCAGCTTTAGCAAAAGGAGTGACATTGTTGTTTGAGCTGACATCATCGGATGCATCAAATTCCTCACCTTGCAAAGGTACAGACACTATAGAGTTGGTAGTCAGGACCAGAGACCACAGATTTCTGCCTCTGAAAGGAACAGAAAAGCATTAGAATTGCTCCAAGTAAAGGCAAAATCTCCAAACCGTGACGCCTATTTTTCTTGTTAAGAATTCTGTTGATTCGATGCATCTGTTGTGATTTTGACATTTTGTAATTTTTTTTTTGAAATGATTATGGTCCTCCATACCTTGTTAGTTGGAGTTGTAATATTACGGAAGAGTTTAAAGTATGATAAGTTTGATGAACAAATTTCCTTAAATCATGGTAGTTTGGTTGACAAACTTTTTGGGAAATTGCTATAAATATGCTGTAATATTTTTCCAAAAAAAAATAACAGAAATCCTTTGTTCATCTTCTTACTTCATACTCTTTCAAGTTCCAGCTCT
>JAWDEX010000016.1:1648294-1730290 GCA_035221805.1 Trichilia hirta | reverse complement strand
GATTTCCAGGCATACAGCTTCATCACTTGCATGTTCAGCAGAGCCTCCGTTATGGCCTTTAGCCTTTGGTTTTGTGCTATCATGTACTTTTCCTGATACTTGTGTTGAAGTTCGGCGAGCGGAAAATTTCCTAGAACAGTGAGTATGATGACAATTATGGTTGCAATAGTTGCCAATACTATTAACTAATAGACAACTAATGCAATGCACAGTCGAAGAGTTTTTGACCATATTTGATGAAACCAATATGAAAATTCACCAATCTTTATGCATCTACGGCAACATAATTCATTATGTCACCTGAAGTATGCATTATTTTAGCAGTATTTGAGAATCTTAGCTGCTTACTATATACTGCTGCACAAAGAGAAGACCTTATTTTTAGTCCAATCAGTCTACTCTGGAAGAACCAGTGTCTTCCAGCCATTCATTTGATGCATTTTGCAAGGAAGAGTCATATAGCCAGGGCATAAACCTCATACTTGAAAATTGTTTCCCCTTCAGCAATACAAACGAAAGCTGTTAGAACAAGGTGCCGGTGGAGATTGTAATCACCTTGATCAACGCGCAGAACCCAGAAACTAAAATGGATTTCCTGTGACGGGAAATTATAGTTCTTAATATAGAAGGGTGTTCAGATGATCTTTTCTGATTCCAGTTATCTAATTCTTATATCAATACAGAGTAACAAGTCTTAGCTCGATCAGAATAACGCAATTGAGGTACATCTGCATCCTAGAGGATTTTCTTCTTCCCCTTCTGCGTCAAAGGGTTCAGCCACCAAAATGTCATCTTGCCAAGCAATCCAGCATTGGCAAATGGAATGGCGTAATCTTCATGGTTGTCACATTCATTGGCATATTCGCCTTTGAGGTCCAATTCGTCACATTGCAGGGGTGCATATAGAGCATCATTCTGCTCATCGGGATTTGATATGTGCATTTAGGTCCCTGAAGGGCGTTAGATTCTCCTGGAAGAAACAGAAAGTCTAAAGCTATTTTAACCGATATTGTCTGATGCAAAATAGCCTTCCAAAGAGATGTAAAGAAGAGAAATTACGCTAAAAAGAATGCCAGAATTGAACAGAGCTTCATTATAATGGTATGTTGAAATTGTTGCCGCTTGAGGATGAAAGTAAAACTCAGAAGGAGGCACGTAGAACCCTGAAATAATACCGCTAGCCACCCTTGTAGAGGGAATATTGTTTTCTCTTCACTATGTTTCTTTATAGTAGTCCATAGTCCCAAACCCAAGTAGACTAATCCCAGGCGACCATTGTAGATGACTGAAGTTATTTGCATAAGTGAAAATCCGTAGAAGGTGGATAAATTTCAAACTTGTTTGAAAATGATCGAAGGATGAAGAATATCAACAACATTGTTAAAAGAAGAACGTCGACAGAAATGATCGAAGCATGGTCGAGACAGGTATAATATTTGTTAAATGATACATAAACTGAATTGCATCTGCTTCCAATTTCTTTCGGACAATAAGTTCCAAAGAATATCGTCAGGAAAGGTTTCAACTTGTTCTTGACTCCTGGTGGAGAATATTAAACCTGTAGTGATAGCAAGCACGAAACTGGAACTAGTAATCAGGCATTCACAACAAAAACGTTCAACGACTAAAATCCTGAAAACTGTAAGTTAAAGTGGTTTATAATTTCGATATTAAAAGAAAATGTCTATTTCCCGTGAATCAAATGAGTGATTCGATCATTGATTTGGTCTTACTATTTGCCAGAAGTTTGTTGTTGCATGTGGGCATGTTTATTATATGTGTTGCTATGCTAAGACATCAACCTAAATCCTGATTTTATTTTAAAACTATCAGACATGGCAAGGACCATATTATCCAGCTAAAAGTAATAATAACAAATGGGCATTGAATTGAGTTTTGGGTGCATATTTTACATTTATTTTTTATTTTTTATTCTTAAAAAATGAATTAGTTTGTGATTAATGATGACACCATCTTTTGCCATATCTATTTTTTCTCTTTTTTGTTTTTTTAACAAAATGATGAAACAAAACAATCCTTGTGCCTATAGGTATTAAATTTATTGTATGGTCCATATTAATTAATTACTAATAACAATAACACAGGGTGATCATCGTTTCATGATCTTTCCATTAAACGTTCCTGCAACTGGTGATAATACGCGGACATAATCGTTTCACATTCAATATAAATGTCTGATTTGATTTCCGATCACCCTATGAGCCGTGCTTCAGTGTCTGCTTACACCCAGAAAAACGGAGTCCCTGTCAAATAACTGTTTCCAGGGTGAGCATGTGTATCATTCGTCCTAACACATTTTGAACTCATAAAAAATTAAAATTACAAAGGAAGAATGGGAAAAACCTAGGTGCTGTTGCCGCTTACCAATCAAGGTGTGTCACCTCAGTAGTAATGAGTTTGAAGTGGTAAGAATGAAATTTAATTATGCAAATTTTATGAAAAAGTAAATCCCACTTCTGATCCATGCGAATCAAGATTGTTCACCTCCATAATTCTTCGGATGCATCGCAACTCTGTCACGTGGTACATCAGATTGACCCAAGTATTTCTCAAAAAAAATTGCAACAGCAGCTAATACCTAACCCGCCCCTATTAAAAGCACTTCTTGTTTTTTTTAATTGTTGTACAATGTGTTAATTAATCAAGCTAGTAAACTTATCATCGCACTTATATTTAATCATGACTTTGGGAGTCATTACGATAAAAAAGTATCTGTTGTTAGAACAACGTTAAAAAATATCTGTTGTTAGAACAACGTTTTCGTCTCACAAATTTGAACCCTTAAAAGTTGTCTCTTTTTATTTATGTCCTTTATAAGTATCATTGATGTTCGTGAGATTCGAATCAAAAATTTACTTTTTTTGATCCAAAAATCCAAACATAATAAATACCTCCTCACCATAACAGTCTTAGGATCGCAACCAAGTATAAGTGTGACGGTAAATTTATTGACTTATTGCATCAACAATATGTGGACTTCGTATAAATATTAGCTATACATGCACATTGGTTGTGAAAATTTGTATACTTTCTACCCTCATTGTGACAACAATCCTCATCGCATGATCTTCTTAAATTTGACAAAGTAATTTAAAAAATAAATTACTGCAATCGAGTTTAAGGCTATACTCGCGGAACAATCATTTCAAGAAACACCAAAAATTGACTACATATAACGGAGGATTCTCTTTTGTCCTGAATCACAAAGGCATTCAGCATTTCATTATTTCAAAGTCAGTGTATTATTATAAATGCCAACAAGCTGAATGGTATTCTGCAAACATGAAAATTGGAAAATATGCAGACAAATGCAACAGTAAAATAAAATCTTTAGACCGGAGGCCACAATCAATAGAATTTAATTCATCACGCACCAACAAGCTGCTTCCGAATCTGCAGTAAAAAAGAAGCAAGAATAAATAAATTGAAACGATCATATACCTTATTATCAAGGCAGGAATTACACAAGTCAAAAACATTGAATAATCTGAATGCATTGTTTTCTCGTGAGTCATAATACACTATGTTAAGTAAGCTATAGCAACTTTCATTGACCTGTGACCCAATTATCATTACTAACACCGACTGATTGTGATTCTCCAAAAGGCAGAGTGCAACAGAAAGGTTCAATAACTTTAATAACGTATGGATCACATTTTCTAGCATTTAGTTTGTACAAAATTATCAAACGCTCAACAAGCCTGTACATATGAATAAATAAGGATCCGGATCAAGATTGTTCATTCTCCAAACATGAAACAAAACTGAATTTATCTGTTTGTACTCTGTATATTGCTTGTCTATTCAGCACAATCACAATATCAACAAAAAAATGTTATAATCACCAAGGTATATGAGATGACAACTAAAAGAACAGGCAAAAACAATAATAATCACAAATTTTATTGCTGAAAATACCTGAGGAAGTTTATTACGGAATGCAACATCCAATCGTGCATTGAGGGTGTTCTCACATACTATCTTCCCATCCCGAGACGCTACCACTACACCTCCCAAGCTGCTCAATGAAAACAATATTAATATAAGCAAGTTATTCCATCACCATTCTCCGAACTTCAGAAAATCATTTATGAAGAAGTTATTCCATCACCATTCTCCGAACATGAGAAAATCGTTTATGAAGATAAAAGGTTGCCTATCCAATTTCTGATATCATTATAAATGGTTTTATGTTGTGCTGTTAACAGATACAAGGGTAACTCTGATAATTGAAAAATCCTTATAGCAAAGTTCCACTAACTGGCCAACCCAGGGTTAAGGAAAAAGTAGAGGCCACTATATAATATTCACACTAGCCCCTAAGTGGCATGTGCGAGTAAGAACACTGCATGTTTTTAAGATTTGAAAATCTTGCAAAACAATGAAGGCAAGCTCAGTCAAACCAAATTAAAAACTATTCAACCAGTGAGAACATAGCAGTTGTTGAGATGTGACTATTTCTTAAACCGTAACGGAGAAAAATTTACCAGAATGGACCGTGGGAATTATGATGGGAAGGAGCAGGTGGAAGATAGACATCAGTGTCCACTATTATCTCTGGTGGAGGAGTGTTAGATTTCCCTGCAAATTCCTCCTTTGCTAACTCCAGCACAGAATCCACCAAATGATGATCTTCTTTACGGCATCGCAGCAAGACAGCAGGTTCTTTCAGCCTGAGCAAACTCTGCACACAAAAATGCAGTCTTCCACTAGTTGTCACAAATAATACCGAAAACTTAGGCCAGCCAGAGCAACGTCTCCTAATTTTCTTTCACATGTTCTTAGGCATTGTGAAATAAATATAAATATATTTTTCTAGTGGGGAAATTTTATTATGAACATAAATCAAACATTTAACTGAAGTTTTTTTCTTATTCATAGTATTTGGCTCCGCTTGATAACAGTTATTTCAGAAGTATTTGTCTAGATTCTCAATCAAAAAAAAATAAAAATAAAAATGACAAGACAGGCATACGACTCCATCATTCCACTGAATGTTGAAGTTAGTAAGATCTCTTATTTATTTTGTAGGAGTAAATTGAGAGAATATAAAACAAGAGTACAAGAACTTAATTTCTACTGACCCGAACAATGAGATCCTTAAGAAGTCTCTTATATGAATGGTGATGGTGACTCACATTCAGAAGCTCTTTCAATGTTGCCTCCTTCATTGAATTAACCAAGTCATCTTGAGCTTGAAGAACTTTGATCCGAGAAGCATTCAGCTGCATGGAGTATTCACTACCAGAAAACAGAGTAACAAGATCTCCCTAATCACCACTAGCAGTATATACCAATAAATCATATAATCAACTCATGTTAACTGAAAAGCCTTATCTAATTTCTAGTCATCGAAATAATTGTACTTTCAAATTAGTCACTTCAATTTTCATCAAAATAAATAAAATTTTCAGAAAAAAAGAATCTCCCACAAAATTTAACCAATTTTCCATATCTTCGAATTCACAGGTGAACCAACCAAGAATAATATTTTTCTCCATTTTTTCACCCGAAGATTTCCCTGAAGCAGATAAATTAGTCAAACAGTCAACTTCTCCACAAATTAACCAATTTTCCCAAACTGCATATTTACATCCATATTTTGAACCCAATCAAGTTATAACAGCTAATTAAATTGTAATTCCAAAATAAGATGCCAAAAAACTGAATTATCCCAACAAGCACGTTGACTACAAATAAACCAAACCAAAACCAGCCAAAGCACACAAATCTAAAAGCTAAATCAATCTTAAATCTTGGTATAAACAAATTACATCTTCTTTCGAACTTCGACTTGCTTCTCTTTTCGCTCATACTCTTGTCTGATCTTCTTCTTCTCTGTCTCCACCAGCTGCAACTTCTCTATGTTGAATTCCTACAACAATTGACATAAATATGAGAACATTAAACACAGATCAACTTAATTACATTATAATCAATCGGGAATTATCAGTAAAACAGGCAAAACCTATAAAATAATTACATAAGAGAATACAATCATAATTTAAATTAGCAATTGCGAAAAAAACAGACTTACTTCTTCAGCGGAAACTGAGATCTCGTTGGCTTTCTCTTCGGCTTCTTGGCGGATAAACCGCACCATCTGCTGGATCTGCTTGGAGACATCAGCGTCGTTCATTTTCACTGGGTCGCCGCTTCGATAGATGTCACAATCAGAGATGCGATTCGACCCGTTAACGGAAGACGGTACCGGTAAGCACCAGTTGGATATTTATATCTATGGTGATTAGTGGATATCAGATAATTCTGAACACGAGACACTTTGTCTCTTCTCAATTATTTCTCTCCCAGTTTTTCTTTTTATAATTTATATCGTATTTGCAGATACGCCCTTGTGTTTTTGGAAATATTATGATCTACCCTATGATTCCTGAAATTATATAATTTCTTCGTTATTTGGACCCAAATCAAACAAAATGTAGCCCATATTTTTTAACCACGTAGTAAGAGAAAGCGAATCTAAAGGAAACTCGGTTATACCAATGATTAGTCTCCCAACTGTATGATTAGTATAAATATATATTTAAATTTTATTTTCCAGTAACGCAAACTGCACAACTGTATTCTCAGGTTCCTCCTGATAGATATTTAAATATAATGAAATACTAAATAAATAACGAGCATAAACAATTATTTATTTACAACTTAATTTTATTTAAAAGTTATCAAAAAAATATAATATTAGGTTAACTTACAGAATATTATAATTTTTAAATTTTTAGAGGACTTTGTTGATAAATGGGATGTAATTGCAATAAAAATGGGTGGAAGGGTGGAATATTATGGGATAATGGAAATGAGGAAATCGGGGTGTATTTAGAAAAGGAATGGTGCATATACATCATAAGCCTTTTAGCATTATTCCTATCATGATGAAGCCCACCATCCAATTCCACACATTATAAATCGGATTAATTTTTTTGAAAAAATTAGAAAAAGGTTAATAATTGATTATGAGATAAAAGGATAATGAATTAAGCCTAATTCCATTAATTTAATAAAGATGGCTACTTTTCAGGTTATGTCATTTATTAATTGAAACCGATAAACAAATACGCATTAACGACTAACCAAACTGTTAATACTAACGTCTTATTCATCGACCAAACGTAAACTTTTATTTCCAGATTCAAACTCAATTAGATCCACTACAGAAGTTAATAATAATTTCAAAGCACAGCAAAAACAAAATTTATCAATTTCGCGGAAATTTCTTGTCATTTGGATACATTATTGATACTAATAAAAAAATGCATGGCCAGGCAGCGAATAACCGGCTATCGAACTCCGCAATTGAGTGGCGAGCTGCAGTTCTTATGGTGGCAGTGTTTGCTACCACGGCTACCATCTACGTCGTCGGACGGTGAACTTACTCTTCTTCCTATTTTTCCTTTTATCTTTCAGTTTTTGCAGTGCGAAGTTGTGATCATTGTTTTTTGTTTGTTATTTTGCTTTATGCAATGGTTGATCGGAAGTTTCTTTTGTAGATTGCGGCAGGACGCGGAGGGTAGGACGTATTTAGTTAAAGAGCTTAATAAAAGAACTAGTCAGGTAATATTTTGTTGCATTCTCTTTATTGTTTTTTGCTGTTCAAAATTAAAATGGGAATGTACGACTCCTTGTTCTATTGTGATTTAATTATTTTTGGTGCCTTGGCTCTAATTTATATCAAATTAGTTGGAGTTATATAGTCTCTAATTAGGTCATGGCCATTTGACAATTTGGTGCCTTGGATCAATTCTAGTTGTTTATGCTGTTGCATTCTGTTTGTTCGGTTTAAGTATTTTTAAGAAATAATTAATAAAGTGACTGAATTTTTCAATTTCAGAATCAATCTTCAGTGTCTGTTGATGATACACTAAAAATTATAAGCTGCAGGTAGTTTCTTGTTAACGTTCTATTCTTTCGTCAAGTTTGATAGCGTAATATTAAGTCAATAGTGATAAAAAAAAAATAATAATAATAATAATATTGGTTTGATTGCCAGGGAACAACGGCACTTGAGATGGACTTGACTGCAGCTAGGGAGCGAGTTTTTGTTTCTAGGTACTTGCCCGATAATGTGATAAAGCATTCTAAGAAAAGACACTGAGTTGTAGAAATTATCACGACATTTGGGCAGAAGAAAAATAGAGGTGCAATCCGATTAGCACGGATGCCGACTGGTAAACTTCCTCCCCCTTTACAAGTTTCATATTTTTTCTTAGAATGTTGACTTGCATGATGACCTTCGTCAGTGTTATGGACTTCAATTGTCTATTTATTGAAATTATCTAGCACTGTGATTGTCTACTCACAGCCTTGTTTCTCTACGAGATTACTGTTAAATTCTCTGACTTAAAACATACATAAATTTAAATTTTAATGTATATGTCAACATATATGTATAATATTTAAGATTTTTGAAAATTCTTTTACCTTTTTAAGTTTTAATTTGATGAACATAAGTTACGTATACACCTAACCTCTTCAATTTACACCTTAAAAAATTTTTAGAAGTTCGAAAAAAATATTTTTCTTTTATAAAAATTTGAAAGGAAAAAAATTATTTTTCTCTCTATATGACCAAACCTAGCAAGGTGGGAGAGATGATTAATTTTTTAGTAGTTTTTACTTTATTTATTTGATAATTATTCTTTAATATTAACCAATCATGAATACATTTGATCCAATTATATTATGCCAAAATAACACTTATTTGAACCAATAACATTAAAACACATTTAATCTTTAAATGCTTAAAACACTTGGATCAATCTTATTAAGCCATGATTAATCTAATAAATCATTACTTTTATATATTTATTAATTCTTAACCATTAAAAATTTTATGTGTAATTTAAATTAATCAACTTTTAATTAATTTAATTAATTTATAAAATTAATGATAACAACTACCGATTGGCCTATGAATCATTATCAAAATAATAATTAAGTATATATAATTTACTTTAAATTACATATTTATGTAATTATCATAATTCTTTAACTAATTTAAGAATTATAAATACATACATATATATAATATTTATTTATACACATATATTTATTTTTCGGCTTATTAAATTATTTTCACAGGTGATAGCCTTTTATGAATAATTTTTTCTCTCTCGTATAACTTTCAAAGGTTTAAAAATATTAGTACAACTATAAAAGTTTAAAGTGAATTAGCCGAGTTATATCCGAACAATTTGAAACTCAACAATTATGGTTAGTACGAGCAATATGCCAAAATTTTAATTCACAATGAAAATTTTTTTTATCAAACTTTACTTGAATTATACGTATTATGTGAATAAAATTTTTTTTATTATACATTCCTAATCAAATTAAGATTCACAAAATGTTAAAAATTTAAATTTAATATTTTACGAATAATCAATCAATATGTTCTGAACTTACCCTATGAACTCTTCATGTGGCATTTGTTATACTTTGATCATACACTTAATTTTAAATATTTATCAATATTTGTTTAGAAACTCGAACCTAAATCAAGCCAGTGAAAACACTCAATCCTATTGAACAAGTCAATATATCCCATCTCAATTATCATCTGAATTTTTATATAAATAATGCATAATCAAATCGGCTTTATGATATAAGACATGATTAGTCATATACTTAGATATCATATGAAATATACATAATCATATAAAATTTGACTATAATATCTCAGATTAAAGAATCATATCGCACACTAGTATGATCTTTTGATAAATCATTGACTATATGCATACTATATAATTTATCGTTTTTTTATCATATTTGATAAACAGTTCTCTAACTATAAATTCATACTAATACCTTTATGACATGACTCTCATTGTCACCCTCACTAATATCATCTCGTAATATTCATAGGCCGCATTCAATATATCTACTATATGATATTAATGTCCAATTTATATCATTTTTATAGAAAATAAATTTGATAATTTTATTTAATTATTAAATAAATTATCTAGATAATTCACATATATATTTTATTATACAATATAATTTAATAAAGGAAGTAACATATATATGTGAATAAAAAATTCATTTTTTTATTTATTACATAAATATTAAAATATTTACAAGCCTTAAAATCAACAACACGAATAGCTTTTAGGACATATATTAACAATTATATTTGAAAATAATTTTTTTTTTTTGTGCCTATAATTGGAAAGAAAGTCTACTATACTTCAATTTTGACAAATTGACTATCTCTCTATTTAAGATTCTATTATTTCTCAATTTAGTTAAATGTATCTTTTTAGACTGAAAATGTAGTTCTTTTCTAGCATAATGGGAATTTTGCCATTTTGAATTGTTATGATTTTGCCTCTAATGTCCTTTTTAGGTACTCCAAGTTTTTAGCCACTATAAATATTAACTTGTATTCGTTAGTTGTAGTTAATCTGAATATACTACATATGCAAGTGCATTTTTAAAAAAAAAAACAAAAAACAAACTTGAGGATGAAAAGGGCATTATTGTACAATTTGCAATAGGGAGAAGGTCATTAATTTTGTGATTCTATTTATACTAGACAAAAAATTTTCAACATTTTTGTGAAGTTTAAATATATTTCAATGCAAATCGTGCAGATTATTTGGATAAAGAGATGAACAATGGAAATAGACAGACCAATGACTTCATTATTCTTGTATGTTTACCTCTTAGTTAAAATTATTGAAAAATATTTACTGAGGTTCTATAATAAGTGTAAAATTACACTTTCTTACTTTAAATATAGTTTCTTTAATATTTAGTTTGCTTATTATTTTTTTTTTTAAAGTAAGTCAATACTGTTTCGAACTTGAGCCTTAATAGAGTCCAAAACTTTTAACTAGAATAAATAGGGACCTTTGTTGTCCTATTAATGTACATTTTTAAGGTATATAGTTCCTTTCGACTTTTAGTAACAATAAACTCAATTAATATTTATGTACTTCTAATAATTTTCTTGTCTATTAAAATTAGCATTTACTTTGCATAGAAATAGTATTTTGAAGGAGCACTTATTAATAATAGATTTTTCTTTCTTTCTCTTGTACAGGATGATTAGGTGGAGGCACCTGAAGAGCATCCAAAAAGGATAAAATCCCTTTTTGTTACTAGTGTTGAAAATTAGGATGGTGAGTTTTATACTAAGGTCAGTGATAATGTTTATGTTAATATTAGTATGTAATTATTAATTTATTTGTTTGGATAATAAACAACCTAATACTTCCCTATAAATTTAGAAAATAGGAAGCTTATATTGAACACCGTTTTATCCCTCTTTTTTCACTAATAAATAATATTCTCATAATCCAAATTTATTGACTCAGCATAGCTATTATGAGATTTCATAAACCCTTAGATGATATAGTGAAACTCACCTTTTTGCTTTAGTGCTTAGATTTTAGAATTATTGACAAAACCTTTAAAGTTGTAAATTTTAAGATGAATAATAGTAAAATGTTTGGGAAGACAAAGGAAAAAGTAAGCTGAGTGGTCATGGGATTATAAAAAGATAAGGAAAAAGAAAAATGTCACTTTTAAAAAGTGAAAAAAATGCATTAAACTCATAATTTATATGATCTTTCCTTTGTCATATAGATGCCCTAAGAGCAACACTCTTTACTTATATATGTAAGCCTCATGTTTGTATGGGATATATGAAGTCAGTTGAATTATTTTCTGAGCCGTGAGTTGCTCAAAATGTTTTTATATCTATAATTTGGAAATAAAACAACATTTTATTGTTGCTTTATGTATATGTTATTTATAGGACACAGAAGTGGTACAAATCAGACTAGTGAAAATTTGGCAATAGAAAATAGTAATTTGAAAATTTTGTTTTTTCTTGTTGCTTATAATAAAAATAGGATGAATACCATATTAAAGATATGTCTTAGAATTAATCATATTACATGGTTTGAGAATACCAGTCCTATATATATATAGTTTTATAATTAATTGTAAAGATATTTATAATTAATAAAATGGCATAAATGCCATTTTGCATTCATTTAATTGCTAATTTTTTTTATATATAATACAAAATAAGATCACATAATATATTATATATCAAAACTCTATTTGCAAAGGGTTGTAAATATGAGAACAAAGTTTCTGATTTAAATACATCCGAATCAATTTAAAATTAAAGTGATGTCATTAAAGACGATGATATTATATGACTGATATATTTTGTTACTTTCAGTGATTAATATTCGATACTAATAATTGGGTGACAAGTCTTATACTACAAGAGCATAAATATGAATAATACATTTGTGAATGTATTATTAATCAAGACCACTTACGATTAATAAAATGGCATTTATACTATTTTACATTCATTTAATTTTTAATTTTTTTATATATAATGCATAATAAGATCCTGCAATATATCATATGTTAAGACTCTATTTGCCAAAGATTATAAATATGAGAACAAAATTTTTGATTTAAATACATCTGAATTAGTTTACAGTTAAAGTAATATCATTAGGGATAATGAAATTGCATGACTAATATATTTTATTACTATTAATGATTAGTATTAAATACTAATAGTTGCGTGATGAATCTTATACTATAAGAGCATAAACATAAATAATACATTTGAGAATATATTATTAAATATGATCAAATATAATAAATTACATGAGTAATTATTCACAAATAATGATACTTCGTACAACTATACTAGTATATCATTAATCCTTTAACATGAGATATCACAATTGTCCTTTGTAATGAGATATATTATTTACTTGTGTATATTGCACTGAACTAATTGTGTATAATAAAATAAGTTTAATGATAATGCGTTCTTATTGTATAAGGACATGTGATATTTAAGATAGAATCTACAGATATAAATAATTAAATTTGAGATTTTAGGTAGAAATATCATTTATAAGAATTAAATATATGGTCAGAGTAAGTGATTTTTTGAGAACGAGTTTTGCGGACATATGAATCCCATATATAATTGAGTTTTCATTCGATGATTAAATTAAAAGTTTAACGACTTTATAACCTGCACTTGATTAGAAGTCGATAGCAGAGAGATTTTATAACACGTAAGTACGATTATATGAATTTATCCAAAATTATATTTCTTAATTTCTAAAAATCATGATATCTTACTAAAGATCAGTCATGATCATTGAGAACTTTAGTTATAATGTATTGTACTGGAGTGATATGAAAGGATTCATATATTCTCATGTTCAGTTCACGATAAATTTAGATGTCACATACATTAATCAACAGTTGATAATGGGTAATAAATATCATTAAATCAATGATATTTCATAATGATGAAAATAAAATTTTTTTAATGCATTGATTAAAACACAATTTTATTCTTTAATATAAAAAATAAATTTTTTGGTAATAACGCAATAGGATCCATTAATTTGATAAATATTTCAATAATTTTTAAAATACTGTAAATATAATTTATGAATATATTAGAGATTAGAAACTAATATATTGATTTGTATATTAATAAATAAATTTATTTATTTATTAATTATTAAATAAATATTATTTATAATAAATGGATTCTTACTTGACAAATAACATCATGATATATCACTATGTATCAAAATCTTATGAAATCTTATCAATGTACTTTCACATAAATGGTTCAAATTAATTATTTAATTTATTAATTAAAAAAATTAAAAGATATAGATAATATCTTCTTTTCTTAAAAATTTATATTCTTTTAAAAAGTCTAATAATTATTAATTATTACTATTCATAATAATAATTAATTTTTTTCTCTTACTTTATCATTATTATTTTGACTTGTAATGAATTAAATCAATTAATTAATTGATTTAGAATGAATTTTGGAATCCATCAATAAGAAATGGTCTTTGGTCGATACATTTATTAAAAAGAAAAAAAATAAACAACTAATTTTGTTCCTTTTATGGTTCTATTTGTCCGTTATTGTAACGGAGGAAAAAGATTTATTTTTTTTTTTATAATAAAACAAAAGAGAGAAAAGACAAAAAAAAAAAAGAAGAAAAAAAAATTAGTTTTATATGTTTATTATCTTTCATATTAGTAAAAAATATTTTGTTAATAGTAAAAAAAATTTTACTTAGTTTATTGAAGTTAATAAGCTTATTTCAAGTCTCTTAATATAAAATTAAAATTATAATCATCTATTCACTGTATGGATACACTTGGAGGCAATCAAAAACAGTTAGTTACCTAAATTCAATTAAAAAAAATTTAATTGTTATACCTTTGGTTTATATATATACGCGCGCGCGCATGATTTATAATTGTTAAAAAATTTTAAATTTTAAATTTATATGATTAATTTTTGAACAATATTTTCTTTTAGTGAAAACTCTTTGGTATCATGATTCTGTCAGATTGTAACTTGCAATTTGAGAAAAAAGTGATTAGTTTGTAATTCTTAAGAAAGTGTCATTTGCCTCTTGGATATTGATGATCAGCACTAGTGAACTCTGTAGATTTATTTGATCTTCAATGAACTTTGGGCATTAATTGAACAATAATTATGCCAACAGTGAAGTGGGGATAAAATGGCTGGAAACTCGACTGTCTTTATGACCTATGTCAAAGGAAGCGCTTCACAGAATAAAGAGATGCTTAACATTCGAATCTGAGGTAAAATATTATTTTGCTTTTCAAATAAGCAAATCAAAGTTGTAGGTACTGGGATGTATTTTGAGAGTTTTTGCAGATTTAAAATGGAAATGGAAATGATACAGAAAATATACTCTCTGGGCACTTGGTGATTTAGATGAAAATGGTTTTCCATGTGCTTCCACTGATATTTTATGGAAGTGTATTATTACAGCTTCAAAAGTTCAAAGGGTGCTTTCATATTTAAGTTCATTCTAATTTTGCAGATTGATCGAGTTTATCTCAGTTCTTCGGATGTGGTTGCAGCCTTTGATCGTGAACGAAAACGAACTTTTGTTATACACAAAGGACTCCCGGATGTTGGTAAGCTTCTCCGTACCAAATTTGATCATTCTCACATAATATGTGATACCAATGACATGCTAATTCTTACCTTACTAATGACGTGCTAATCTCCAACCTTTATTATAGTCACCATGAGTATCCATATGTAGCAGAACAAACATTAACCTCACACTTTTGGATTTCATTCAGTGGTTTGTAATCCATGGGAGAGGAAATCAAAATCCATGATAGATTTTGGAGATGAAGAATGCAAACAGATTCTTTGTGTTGACGGGGGCAGCAATCGAGAAACCAATCACCTTGAAGCCGGGTGAGAACGGACTGGCCAGTTGGAGCTTTCCGTTGTCCGTTCAAGTTGATAAATTGATCCATATTGAAGATTCTATGAAGATTGAAGGCAATTGCCTCAAGAAAACCAAAACCACTTCAAGTCTAGCTAATAATGACTATTTGTGTAGCACGTAAAAGCAAATGAGTCCAAATTCTTCTGATGATTTGCTGATGACGTTAACGGGTATTCCGGTAAGAGGAAGTGGAAATATCCGTTTTATTGCATCTCCATAAAAGCAATTACTTGATACGTAATGGATAAGTTTTTTCCTGTTAATTGAAGTGATATACAGATCACTGTTAGTTTTCTTCCTCTCCTAGTGAAAATGCAGCTGTGTAACTGATTGTTGTTATAGGCTTCCACTTATTAAGGAGCATAAAAACGCAACTACGAGTTGCTTGACTTTTGATCATGGCAAGTAAATCAGGCCCAAGAAATTAGAAAGGTCCAAACACTAAAACTAACAGTGATCTATCAACTATCAAGGCCAGAAATGGATCCTTGTGGGCTAAGAGCCCAAATTCTTAATTTTTTTGTTAAAATTTTTTTCACAATATACATCACATATATTTTACCCAAAAATAAAATAAAATAAAAGCACAATTCTCTCTTAATCTGAATTTGTATCTAATCTAACATAGATTGCTGATTGGTTGTTAATAAAGTAAAAAATTATTAAAACTAAATAAATAAATATTTTTTATCACGTATGATTATTAAACTTGGATAATTTAAAAGATCTTAATTTGAGAAATCGAAATAAAAAATTACTTTTGAACTTATTTTTCATTTTATTTTTATTTAAGAAAGTTGTATAGAGTAAATGAATTTGACTTTCATAGGTAGTCAACAATTTAAATTTCAAAAAATGGGATAATAACATTTTATATTATCTAAAATAAATACAGAAATAATTTATGAAATTTATGGGATAAATTTCTTATTCTTGAATAAAATAATTATGTCACCTTTCTAATACTGAGTTTTGATTGCCAAATGATAGATTATCGTATGTAACAGTAATTCTTAGGTTTAAGGAATATTTGAGTTGCTTAAATAGGAATGACCAATTATGAACCTTTTTACAAATTGACAAATCAGATTCTCATTTATAAAAAAACAAAAGGTTAAAATATTAACACGTTATTATCCTTTCCAAAAAATACACCAAAATAGAGCCAAAATTGGTTTATTGATGGTTAGGATATTGTACCAAAATTATGTCCATAAAAATACATCCAAATAGATCCAAAAATTGGCCATTGTTGGTGATGATAACGTACCAAAATTATGTTGATCATGCATATCATCAAAAAAAAACTCAAATGATTCCATAGCTAGAGCAAGGCTAAAATAGACGGTGCCAAATTTGCATAATCAAGACACTAAGAGCTGAGTACAATGTTCCCTAATTGTAGATGATGCCTCTAGCTCAAGGCTTATCACAGACAATTCAGTCACCTATAATACGACTAATTGTCACAATTTCATAGGATTTGTGGTAGACGTATGTCATCAAACTCTGGTAGTTAGGTTTTAAAAATAGCTAACGAATTGTTTAATTTTTCCAATTTTCGAATAGGTTTCGATTCACCTATGTAGGTAAACGGCAAAGGGCTAAGGGCCACTGCTTTAAAGGCCATTCGACCAAATTGTTATTGGTCGTTAGATATGGGTTGTGTGGTATAAAGATATGCAATATGCTCGTGTTATTGAATTAATACAATAATTATTGAATTAATTATTTGAATAAATTAAAATTATTAACCTAAATTAACGTTATATATATCATGTTAAGTTAACGTTAAATCCAAAATCCAAAATTTGTTTTATATTATTAGAAATAATCTTCATATATTAATAACATGTTTAACATAATTTATTTTTACTTAATTTTAAAAATAAATTTATAAAAAATATTTAATAATATTAATTTTAGTAAAATTTACTCATATTTTAATTAACTTTTAAGATTTTAATTTATATTTTATAATTATTGCAAAACAAAAGTAATTGTATGTTCACTATACATATTAAATATGTTTTAAATATTTTTGCAATCAAATTTATTAATACATAAATTGATATTGTTAATGTTTTATTTTATGTATTTG
The DNA here is from genome assembly GCA_035221805.1 of Trichilia hirta. Classification (NCBI taxonomy): domain Eukaryota; kingdom Viridiplantae; phylum Streptophyta; class Magnoliopsida; order Sapindales; family Meliaceae; genus Trichilia; species Trichilia hirta. The sequence continues at coordinate 1,712,836 of JAWDEX010000016.1, read as the reverse complement.
TTATGCTCTTTCTTTTGAGAATATTTGTTATATTATTTATTAATATATTTTTATGTAGAAATTTGAAAATTACGTTTTCACAGATTATATTTCTAGAATAAATGCACTGTAAAAGAGAGGGAAAAGATGTCCATAGGAAACAAAAGCATTTTCTATTGACTGGCCATGATCCAAGACAACATGAAAAGGTAAAAGTTTGTTTCCAAAGTCCAACGGCCAGAATTCCACAGTGGAAATTTCAGCCTGGAATCAATGGTCACAAATACCACATTCCTGATGGATTTTACATTTAACACAACTAGGCCCCGCGTCTCTTTTGTAGCAATCCCAATCCCAAACCGAAACGACAGAGTTACAGTGCAGAATGAAAACGATCCGATATTTTTCCCGGTCCCATCTTCAGTTTATTACCGAGAAATAAACGATGGCCCCACGTAACATCGCCACGTCATCAGTCTTAGTATTCCCACTTCAGCACGAACAGCGATTTCCCGTCCACTATTTTGGTCCCCGTTTTCTCGTAACAAGCTTTTTGTTACGAAACAAATAAATAAATGAATGAATAGCAGTTAATTATTCAGAAAATGGGAAAAATACAAATAAATAAATAAAACCAGAACTATTTTACTATAATTTTTTTAGGTAATAGAGGTCTCCTGAGAAATTACAGGCTATTATTTGCTTTTTTTGAACACTTTCTGAATGATTACTTTTTGCGTTCATGCTACTTTCGGCAGAGAAATTATAACTAGGACGTTTTCCCAATTACTTACTGTGGGAGTAAAGAAATAAAATATTTGTTTCCCATTTATATATGCTGCTGCCGAGTAGTTTATGTCATTTGAAGCAGGCGGAATTCATAGCGAAGCTGCAAAGGAGTTTTTGGTTAAGCTGGTTTAATCTTGGTGAGTTTCATTCGCCATTTGAAAGTTAGAAAGGACAACCTACAAAGAACCAAAAAGAAGCTCGATTTCAGGTTTACTTTATTTGAATTAAAATTGCGAGGTCCCCTTTTGACTAAAATCACTATATTCAATACCTGCAAGCTCATTTTTTAATGTACAAAATGTACAGACTCTCCTCTGCTTTAATAGACAATTATCTCGCAATCTGCTTTTCACTTATTCTTACAATCTGTCCTCTCTTTTTTTATTTATTTCAAAATCATGTTTCGTTTTATTTATTTATTTATTTATTACGTTTCATTTATTTGCTTTTTTTGTTTGTTTGTCTGTTTGTTTCTCCAGCTAAAAGACCACAAATGTGTAGTGAACACAACAAGCTGGCAAAAACAGCTCGTTTTTAGCTTGTTCATGCACAGGAAAGGAGGAAAAATGGAAACTTTATCCGTTTTCACTTCGTTTTTGTATTTGGGTCTGATTTTCTCGCAAGTGAGTTCAGACCCAATTGAAGATAAGAAAGCTTTGCTGGATTTTGTCAACAATATGCAGCACTCTCGTTCTCTAAACTGGAATGAGAGTTTGCCGGTGTGTAATTTCTGGACTGGAGTGAAATGCAGCGAAGATGGGTCCCGAATAGTAGCCGTTAGATTGCCTGGTGTTGGATTTAGCGGTCAGATTCCACCTAACTCTATCAGTCGCTTGTCTGCTCTGAAGATTTTGAGTCTTAGATCGAATATCATTAGTGGGTATTTTCCATCTGATTTCGTTAACTTGAAAAACTTGTCTTATCTTTATCTTCACTTCAACAATTTCTCTGGTCCATTGCCTGATTTTTCGGTTTGGAAGAATCTCACTATTGTTAATTTGTCTAATAACGGGTTTAATGGTACTATTCCTGGTTCGTTGTCGAATTTGACTCAGCTTGCAGCTTTATATCTTGCAAACAATTCCTTATACGGTGAAATACCAGATCTTAACTTGTCCAGTTTGCAACAGCTGAATTTGGCTAACAATAATCTCAGTGGTTCAATACCAATGTCACTCGAGAGATTCCCAACTTCTGTCTTTGTTGGGAACAATATTTCTTTTGCTAAAAGTTTAGCTCCTACATCTTCACCAGTTCTTGCTCCCTCCAATGATTCCAATTTTAGGCCTAAGAATGGCAGAAGGGTAGGTGAAACGGCATTGTTAGGGATTATAATTGCTGCTTGTGTGTTAGGACTTTTGGCATTTGTGTTTGTGATAATTGCTTGTTGTGTAAGAAAGAAGAGGGAGGATGGATTTGCAGGGACGTTACAAAAGAGAGGAATGTCGCCAGAAAGAGTTGTTTCGAGGAATCAAGATGCTAGTAACAGGCTGTTTTTCTTTGAGGGTTGTAACTATGCATTTGATTTGGAGGATTTATTGAGGGCTTCCGCAGAGGTTTTGGGGAAGGGAACCTTTGGCATGGCTTATAAGGCGATATTGGAGGATGCAACCACAGTGGTAGTGAAGAGGTTGAAGGATGTGAGTGCTGGGAAACGGGATTTCGAGCAGCAGATGGAGATTGTTGGAAGCATTAAGCATGAGAATGTGGTTGAGCTGAAGGCATACTACTATTCCAAAGATGAGAAGCTAATGGTATATGATTATTACAGTCAGGGAAGCGTCTCTGCTATGCTACATGGTATGGTGCTTTGTTCAATCTTTGGCTATTTGTATGTGATGCATAATTAATACAGTACTTTTTTTCTTCTTTGAAATTCTGAAAACAAATTGCTGGTGGTTGCAATTTATGTAGTAGTTTGTCCATATAAGTATGTTTTACTTGGGTTTCGTTAAGCTTTAATCTTCCAAGTGAGCACTCTTCTGGCTTTACTGGTAGTTTTAGTGCAATGATTAGGTCTCGAATCTGAATGCAATCAATTCTGGCTACCTTTTATTATCTTGAATCTTCTTTTTGTTGGTTTTGCCTAGATAGGCTGTAACTGCAGTGAAGACTTCCTCTTGGTTCTGAATAGAATGCAATGCTGAAATAGGATACTATAAATCCATTTCTAGATAATTATGATATTGAATTTGTTGAAACTGTGAGTTCAGAGTGGCATATAGCAACTAGATAGGATATTTAAAAGGAGTATCTGGATCAGTGAGTTAAATGTTTATTAGTTTGATTTCATTAGATCCTAATATTTGCATGCTATAATCTGATATTTGAATTAGCAGTTATATTGTGAGACCTTCTTGTTGGGTTTTGATTTAATTTTTCTCCAGTTAAGTGAAAGGTTCATATTTATTTTTCAGGGTACAGTTTTTGTGTTTTTTCAATGGAGATCTAGGCTAGGGAAGGACTTTATGTCTTAAAATTCTTACTTGTTGCTTTGAGAACATGCCAAAATGGATGCACACTCTGCCGACTGTGAAAGTAACTTTATCTGCATTTCTCCGATCTGCAATAACACCATGAATTTTTATTGATGTTATTTCATCTTTAGAAGTGCTTAATGCAATAAAAGCATGGTTGGAAAACACTGAACACGGTTGTTATATGAGCACAAGTGATAATGCATCAAAGACTATTGTTTGGTGTCACGTGCTGTAGAATGTCAGTGTCATTTTTGATAACTCATCATGAAATTGTATGCCTTGCGTTTTCATACCGCATGCATATTTCTCTACCATTTTCTTATAGGAAAAAGTAACAAAATATGCAGTAGGTGCTACATCTTCTAGCTTCATATATATTCTCTGACCCTGATGGTTTTGCTGTCCAAAGTGGTCAACAGCCATCAAGGTTTATTCATCCTCTAACGCACATGTGGCTTTGTAGGTAAAAGAGGGGAAGGGAGGATCCCTCTAGATTGGGATTCTCGAATGAGGATAGCTATAGGTGCAGCTAGAGGAATCTCCCGTATCCATGCTGAAAATGGTGGGAAGCTTGTTCATGGCAACATAAAGTCCTCAAACTTATTTCTGAATGCCCAACAGTATGGTTGTGTTTCTGATCTTGGTCTGACCACTATTACTAGCCCTCTAGCCCCAGTCATTGCCCGTGGTGCAGGTTACCGGGCCCTGGAAGTTACTGATTCCCGGAAAGCAACACAAGCTGCTGATGTCTACAGTTTTGGAGTGTTCTTACTTGAGCTCCTTACAGGAAAATCCCCTATCCATACTACCGGTGGAGATGAACTTGTTCACCTAGTCCGGTGGGTTCATTCAGTGGTTCGTGAGGAATGGACAGCAGAAGTGTTCGATGTAGAGCTGTTGAGATATCCCAACATAGAGGAAGAAATGGTGGAAATGTTACAGATAGCAATGTCTTGCGTGGTACGTATGCCAGATCAGAGACCTAAAATGCCAGATGTTATCAGAATGTTAGAAAATGTCAGGCCAAATTATGCTGAGAATCGACATTCTGCTGGAAACAAGTCTGAAAGTTCAACACCGCCTACACAGGTGGCCGAAGAGAACTAAAGTAATTCTCAATTCAGAACCATTTGGCTCTCCCTTTTTTTCAAATTTTTGTACCAATTCCTTGTGGTATATTTACGTTCGCGGTGTATCTTTGTTTCAATTCATTTTAAAAAATGTTGTTTTTATTCCTTTTAATGGACGAATTCTGAAAGTCTTCAAAAGTTTTGAGCAACCTGATCCTAATTAGTGGTTTAGATCAGAGAATTTCTTGTCTGTAAAAGAACAATAAACTAATTATAAATCAGTATGTTTTGTTCTAAAAATTTTCTTCAAATATTAAGTCAAGGATAAATCTAGTGCCATAATTAACATGTAAATAAGCCCTAAGCATAATTAAGATACAAGTTACACCAATTATAATCGCATGTGTTTTCTTTTTCCCGAAAATGAAGCATGTAAATAAGCATAATTACTAAAATTAATTCCAATTATTATGGCATGTGGTTATTTATTTATTTTATTTTTAAACGAAGCATGTAAATAAGTACGAAACATAATTAAGATAATTACTTCCAATTATCATAGCATCCAATCATGGGAAATCTCTTGTGTCCCACCTTAAAGTGAAAATCCTCAGCCAATAACTCTTATGTATTTTTGTATTTTCCTTAATCAGTCAAGCGGTAAAAGCGCGTATTAAATTAATTGATTATACAAAGTGAAGAAAATGAAAGGAAATGATCAAGTGTCTGGGGTCCACAGAAGAAGCAATTGATAGCCAATTACCGTACATCTCCAGCTCGTGATGCAATGATTTATTTATTTATTTACTATTATTATTATTATTATTTATCTACGTTAGATATAAACACATTTTTAGTTTCGCTCCGAGCCCTATCGTTTATTCTCGGGTAATCTAACGAATTATAGCAAGGAGGATCTCTCTCAGGTGCCTTTCTTTCTTTTATTGATAATTAATTCACTTTTTCATCTCGTTGTGTTTGATTTTTGTGGATTCAGTTTCATAGCCGAGGTTGATCTAATTTTTCTTTAAATCATTTATGAACAAAATATAGAAATTAGGTGATGGCGTCGAAGCGGATCTTGAAGGAGCTGAAGGATCTCCAGAAGGATCCTCCTACCTCTTGCAGCGCAGGTTCATTCTCAGTCCTTCATTTTTTGTTTTTCGGTTTTCTGTTTTCGTTGATTTTGAGATTTTTCGTGATTTGTTCAATTCTTTTGTGATTCTCTGATGTTTATATATCTCTTTAGATTTCATTTTAATTTATGTAAATAAATCATATGTATAAAATATTACAACTTACGTCTTTGGTATTAGAGGAAACTGGAATTTTTTAAGGTGAAATCGGATAGATTCTGTAGGTTTCTCTTTTTGTTATTGCCCGTATTTTGAGTGTGGTCACGTCAATAGGAGAGCATGATGAAATTGAGCTTAAATTACCTTTTTATTGAACTTGCTTTGGTATGAAATTATGTTTGGTCATGTGCTGTAGAAAACTTGATTAGTAAAATTGAACTATTGACTGTGCATGTGGATGAAGATGGGTATAGAATAATTCTTATTAAGCCTTAGTATAGCTTTTGGAAAACAAACAATAAAAACGATTTTATAGGAATCTATGGACCCTTACTGTGGAAAGATCAGTTGTTGTGAACGTCGCTTCTTCTGCAGTTTCTGCTACATCAATAACATTATTTAGGATAATTTTTTTCTCTCTTTTATGTTTCTTTTCGTTGTCTGATTAAACTTCTTTCTCTCAACTTTTAAAGTTTTTGGGAAGGAAAGAAACTAAAAACAAAACTATCATCTGGCTTCCTTCTGGATTTATGTAATCTGATTTTCTCCAGTTCTCCATACGTATCATTAGGCCCTGTTGCTGAAGATATGTTCCATTGGCAAGCAACAATCATGGGTCCTCCTGAAAGTCCATATACAGGCGGAGTGTTTCTAGTTACGATTCATTTTCCTCCAGACTATCCATTTAAGCCGCCTAAGGTACTTATTAAACATTTATTGTTCAGAATCAGATGGGTTTGGTTATCTTTTGTCCATTCTATACAGAATGCATAAGTTCTCTCTTTTGGTTTTTCTTCCTTCTTTTACATATTAACTTGCAGATTTCTAAACAATTATATACATCATGTGATATCCATTAGCATCAACGTATAATTCATTGATAATACTGAGATAGATACACTTGCAGGGTGCTTTACATATGGAGCATGTTTATGTACACTTTTAAAGACAAATGCACAAGTTTGTTTAACATGATATCGTATTAAAACTAGGTGGTTTTGGATGACAATTTTCTCCCTAATCGACATGAGTTTCTATCTTTTGGTTTTTCGGGGATGACCAGAGTTCCAAGTGAGCATTACGGTTCATGTGTTCATTTTAGTTTGTTAAACTTCTTGTTCTCAATAGTTGGTTGATCGATGATTAATTGTTGATAAATATATCTAAAGTTTTATTGCCTTATCTGCCATATCAATTATTTTGTTTGAAGAGTGTATGGGTTTGGCTATACACAAAATTTTATTTCTTCAATTGCATTCATTCATAATCTTATATTGACATCAGTGTTTTGGGCAGTTTGAACTGACTGACTGACTGACTGTGTAAAGTTACCATTCATGGTACATCCTTGGATTCACTTGTAACAATTATCTAATTGTTATATTTTCTTTGATTGGAATATGAATTAAATTTGAAAATTTTGACTTTAAATGTGACTGTATATCAATTTTTTAGATGTGTACTGATTTTTCTTACTTTTATACCTTTTTACCTAGTTAATGTTATCATTTTATTTGCAAATATTGAATGACTCTTTTCTTGGGGACAAGAAAGGGTCCAAATGATTGCTGGGGAAGTCAATGCTTACATTTTTCCGCTAGAAGAAAGAAACAGAGGACAAAATTGAAGAATTTCTTACTTGGCTTCTTACCTTGAGAACATATTAGCCTGAAAAATAAATTTTGGGATATATTTTCCTTATCATCCGATGCGCATACATTCATACTGAATTACCCCCTCAGTTAAATATATATATATATATATTCATCTTGAATTCAAGAAGGCTTGTAGCTTCATGTTTCTTTAATCGCTGGGAATGAAAATTGTAGTCATTCTTCGACATGTTTTGCCTTTCTTTATTGTGCAGGTTGCTTTCAGAACGAAAGTCTTTCATCCAAATATCAACAGCAATGGCAGCATTTGCCTTGATATATTGAAGGAACAGTGGAGCCCTGCCCTCACCATATCCAAGGTAATTTACATGCTATTTTCAAATTACATGAAGTTTTATCTACGAGTATGATCGTATGAGAAATGATTCTCTTTTTCTCTTTCTCGCTTTTCTCCTAGGTGTTGCTCTCAATTTGTTCTCTGTTAACGGACCCCAATCCTGATGACCCCTTGGTGCCAGAGATTGCCCACATGTACAAGACTGACAGGAGCAAGTACGAAACAACTGCCAGGAGCTGGACCCAGAAATATGCTATGGGTTAGGTCACAGCTGCATGTTTTTGTGATGGGAGGGCTTAAATACCCGGAGTGTTTGGCCTTTACATTAATTATGTATGAATGAAGAAGTGTGACATGTCTCTCTGCTCATATAAATGAGACTAGAAGGGAAGAATTATGAATCCAGTCCTCCCAGAAACATCATTTACTGCTTTTAATTGTTTGTAATGAAAATTATGTTTTATACTTTGAAGTTCTCTGCGTCATCTGCATTCAGATCACTATTATCGTCATCATACGATTTGTTCCCAAAAGCTAACCCATGGCCAACATTTCTATCCCAACGTATGAGATCTCAGATCGTTGGATGCAGCCATGGAGAGATTTCACCGGATAAATTTGCCGATACGAATTAAAATCAAATCTGGCCCCGTGGGTTAGCTTTTACCAGTTGGGATCAGGTCAAACGTGGTTTAGTCTTTAAATAAGTGATTAAGTGGAAGTGTAAACGTGGTCAAACGTGGGTTACATATGAACGAGCAGTTGACATACCTGAAGAACCATCAGATCCGTCAGTATGGTGTTTGCTTGGTTTATCGTGCTTCTTGTAATAAGATTGCTTTCGTGGCGCACTATTGCTTCAGAGTCTATAGTTTAAGATTGTGAATTGCTTTCGAGCCGTACTATTGATTCAGAGTCTTGAAGCTTAAGATAGTGAATAGACCTTAATAATTCGATTTCTGGGCTACATTAACCTACGATCTGATATAAAAGATTTTAACAATAAAGGGGAAGTAAATTCCTATGAATTATCTGATGTATAATAGAAAATCAATTTTAACCTTTTGATCAAGGATGGTGTATTTGTCTGAAAAGTAAATTAGTTTTGGTGGTGCTGGTAGGCTCCTCTTTCACAATTCTAGTTAGGGCAGTACTGACTTCTGCTAGTATAAATGAATTATTGGACATGGGTTGAAAGCCAACCACTTTATGTAAACTGCTGGCCCCTGCCCACAGGCCCATTCTTGCCGTTGTTGTGATTCTAAATTACTTTAATCTGATGTTTTCACCGAAAATAACATCGCAGTTGCGCATTAGACCAATTCATTGCAAACAAAGAGACCCACATATTGCCTTACGTGCGTGTGATTAGAGGTTATGGTATGATCATTTGACATAAATTCAATTTTGATAAATGAATTTAAATTGGCAAAAATTGATACGAATAATAAATAAATTGTATTTACGTTTGTATACACAATTATATTAAATAAAAATGCTAAAATTAAAATAACATACATTTTATTTTTTATTCCGTTTTACGTTAATTTTTTTAAAACTAATATATAAAGTGTGAAACAAATTGAATTCATGTCAATAGAGTTACCCATGTTTGATAAGATTAAATAGAATAATTTCATGTAAATAGATAATCATGTTTAATCAAACTAAATGAATAACACTGTTTGATTATATTTATTTATACAACACAAATACGATTATTTAATAAATAAATTGAATTCATATTTATAATTTTAATATAACCAATAAATAAATTATATTCGTATGTATTAATATTTTATTATACTCGTTTCAAACGTAACACAAATACTATTTGTATACACGTATTGTTGTCCCTACTTGTGATGCTGGTTAAACTATTGCATTATGTAGTAAATATTTTTTTTCCTACGACGATTCCAGATACAACATCCAAAGAACGTTTATTATAGTTGAATTTTACCTTCTCCCTTTTTTTTTTTTTTTTTTTTTATATATTACGTGTTACGGCTGGTTGTCTCTTATGAGAACGCATTGCTTAATATGATGGGACTGTCTTCTAGTAATAACGACAACTTAACTTCGTGGGCCCGAGTGGACCGAACAGAAACTTTAGAAAAAATCCTGGCCCAGCCCACTGGGCAGCCATGCCCAACGTCCAAGTTATAGCTGCTTCTATTTCTTACTTGGAAACAAATTAAGAAATATTTCCCTTGGACATTGCATAAATTATGCCAGAATTATCCTTAACGTCCCTCTAGGGGTGGCAAAATTATTGGGTTCAAACAAAAAGAAATTTAGATGATTTATATTCAAAAATATTCGCACAACATTTAATTAAAATACGAATATGATAATACTTTAAAAAATCCAAATTCAAATGCGGAGGGAAAACAATTTAGAGATAATTCGAAAACTATTCGGACCGAATCCGAATCCGCACTATATAAATATAAATAAACATTATTGAAATCAAACTTGGATTCTATAATCTAAAGACTAGACACTTTGACCAACGAAATTAATGAATAAATTTGTTCTATAAATAACAAATAAACTAATTTAGAACTTGTAATTTTGAAAATCCAGGGAATTTAAAATCTTAATAAAATTTTACCGTAAATTATTCACACCCAAATCCCAATTCATGTTCTTTGCTCTCTCTCTTATTATCGGTAATCTTCTTCAACTTATGAAAACAAAAAATTTTTTGATAAATCATTTTGACTGTCATAAATTCTAATGGTAAGTTATTTATTTTATTGTTTTTTACATATTAATTATTTTGTTATTGAATTTGGGAGTTAAATCGTAAAGATTTTGAATTAAATATGATTTCTTTTTTATTTTCCTACCTAAGATTCTAACACGTGGGTTATTTTGTAACTTTTATTTTCAGTTGGCTTGTTTCACGGTTCTTTGTTAGCCGTTAAAAAGAAAGCCTACAAAATTGAATCTGATTGCCTGTTTTATGAGCCGTTAGTCTTCTTTTGTTCCTCGTAGCTTCATTGTTGTCCTGTTATTCACAGTTGGAACGGTGCTATTATATTTAAAAAAAAAAAAAAAAAGATTGTTGTTTCGTATTATTATAATTTGGTAGAATTTTTTGTCAAAATATTGATATTTGGTGTATTTATATTATTGCTAAAATGTATATAAGGGCAGATAAAATTTATAAATTCGATTTTTTTTTTTAAATTACCTGATTTAAATTATTTCTATCGCATTTTTTTCTGTACGAAAATCGAATTTTTATTCGTATATGCTAATAAGTTTATTCATCCCAATAACAACACGGTTTTGAGTACATCCAGACGAAATCGGATTTTTGCCACCTCCACCCAGGTCACTCTTCCAACTTTTTTTTCTTTTGTGTCTGATTAATACTTTTATTTAAAATGTTCTGTTACACAAATACAGTATCTTGGAGAAACAACAGGGGGACAAATCATAGGCGTTTTCCGCAGCCGTCCGTTCATTTATTCATTCAATCCTTCTGCTTATCATTTAGCACTTGTTTTCAGCTCTTATTTGGGGAAGAGAGCTCGAGGAAACAGATGATTTTAAATAATTTACCACAAAATTTTACGGTCAGAATACATTGACCCGACGAAATTTCTTACTTCCACTCGGGCAAATTTCTTACTGTTAAATGACAGCATCATACTTTTAACAGAGTTACTTATTAGATTTGATTTGCGTTAATTGGCCCCTCCGTTAACTAACACGTGAAATATTATTGTCCCTCTATTAACTAACACGTGAAAGATAACTCTTTCTGTTTTAACTGCAATAACAGAATAAACATTTTTAACTATAAAATTTATTAAGATATCAGTTTAATAGAAGTTAAATTTCTTACAAATTATATGGTTGCTCATATTGAAAGAAAGTTATAGAAACTATTGATTTAGATTTTAAAATTGATAAAATATACTATTTAAAGCATTTTAAGGCACAATTTTTATAGTTTATATTTCTATTTATTTTTATAGAACAAATATTTTAAAGAATAAAATGCATCATATCATCTCATATATTATTTTTTTTAGTTTTATTTTTATAATTTTTTATTAAATAAATATTATATTTAAAAAATATTTCAGTTTGATAAAAAAAAAAAAAAAAAGGGACTATAACCCTATTCATGGTGTTAAATATAATCATAATTAAATTAGGTTTTCCAGTCAACCCAACAAAAGCTAACAATGACACCAAGTCATCAACAACAATTCAAGAAAAACAATAACCTCAAAATTTTGTACCAAATTTTAGAGGGTTGAGATTGATCAAAACTAGTGAATGAAAATTAATTATAAAATTAAAAAAATGGAGAATTTTGAAATAAAAAACACATGACTAGAAATCTTACAATTATGCCAATTTTGTTGACAAAATGAGCCTATATCTACCAAAAGGCTGCATTTCTTAAAGATTTTATAAGTAGCCTAGATTAATAATAGTTAGGGACAAATGTTAATAAAATTTGGCTCTGAAATTAGGTCAACAGCATTAATAGTTTATTAGTATTGCCGGTCTCCATGTTCATTTCACGTTTAAAGTCAAAATTTTGTTCAGTTGTCCATCAAATGTTAAATTAGATCAGACTCTTTTAAATTTTTCTTTATACTTTTTCCCTCTCTTTCTTTTTATCACCCACCACCATTTTTCTTCTGTACTAGACAGAGAGGTTATCTCTCTATCTAGTAAAACCTTCCCTTTCATTTTATTTTGTGAATTTTTTTTGTCATTCCTTTTTTAACAAAAGGGCAAATTTTCACTTAAATTTATAGATATAGTAGTTGTTTAACTTAGGTAAATTCTTAAAAAAAAAAATTATTATTATTGTACGATGATAAGTTAAAATAGCTAAAACGATGTTCCTTACAATGAAATTTGATAGTATACGCTATCTTTTATCAAATAAATTTGAGTAGAATTCGCTTTAAAAAATAGCTTACCAGGAAAAAACGTTTAATGTCAATATATTCAATTATATTTCATAAAATTATATATACAACGCAATAGGGTGGTCTTATATATATATATATATATTATTTTTTCAAAATGAACGGAACCAAAACCAAAAGCATAAGCACGGTCTAAGTGAGTCGTTGAAACTCAAGAGTCAAATAACAACATTTTCCCTGTTTCTCTGGCCACTAATTCCTATGTGTTTTCTTTTTCAAATGTGGTTTTTGTTCCCCATGAAAGGAAAGCAATCAAACACAACAGAAAAATGAAAGATTAATTAGTCTCACTTGTAATATATTTATTATTTATTTTTTCTATTGGAAACAATGACATATGCCTTTATATGTCGAGCGACATTGAATTTGGACTTCTTAATTACAAACGAATCAATTATTTAATTATAACTCTGTATTTATCAATCTGATTTTTCTTATTATAAAATTGCATGTGGAAACAATAACCCATGATAGCAAATTATACAAATAAAATTCAATCTCTCTCCCGACAAAACAGTCGTGCATAAGAGTTGGAAAGAGCTTAGTTACAGAAAATCAGGTCTTCTGAATTTAAAATATAAATTACAATAGGTTATATTACTGTACATTCAATTATATCATATATTTTCTGCAATTTAAAATTTTTTTCCTTGTACTTTTAATTTATAAAAATATATAAAAAATAACAAAAAAATACAAATTATAATTTAAGGATATAAATTTAAATAAAAAATTAAAATAACTATACCTACTACAACTGATGCGTCGTATAATTCTGCCCATATTTAATCCCCCTTGTCTCTAATGAAGACAGAATGCCAATCACATTCACAGCAATGCTTGACCTAAACCCACTTAAAATATCTAAGTCTCTCTTGTACTAGTGGATGACGTGGCCACTACCATGTTGCTACATGGATTCCTATCGTTTGATGAGGTCAAAATGTCTAGTGTTTGATTACTTGGCACGATCGAAATGATTTGTCAATCATTCTCTTATTGCACTTTGATCATGTGTTTTATTCCAGTCATTATTTCAGAAAATGGTAGAATGATTCGCTTTTCCATATTCCTTCGTCATTCAAATGCTATGGACTAAAAAAAGAAAATAAAAACGATGTCATTTCATTGAATAATGACACTTCATCTGAAATTTTAAGATTTTATTCATAACGCACCGAGTAAAACAAAAAAACTTTGAAAGCTAATAATTTGACCTCTCATATTTTTGCAAATGGTAGATAAACTGTCTATACATGTAAGCCTTATATAGAAAAATAAAATAAAATAAAAAACTTTTGTAATTTTAATAAAAATTATAAAATATTCAAATAAATGTTTTTTTGATAAATTGGCTGTAGTATTTAAAAAATAAAAATTACGGTATATATTTAATCAAATATTACATGTCTCAAAGTTTTTATTAAATATTAAACTAAAAATTAAATGTTTATTGGCTAGGGGCAATTACAACTTGACCCTTGCTTATTATTTTTTTTTTCAAAATTTCGTGCTAAGTCAAACTCAATAAATTTTGTACTCGTTTTTTAGGTTAAGACAATAAATTTTGGCCACGTTTTCTTAAATAATAAGAGAATTAAATCTGTCGTGGAATTAACAGTCTGTAAGCCCACCTACGAAAATAAAAGTGAAATGCAGAAAAATTATGATTCATTAATGGTGTTTGCTAGAAAAGAAGAGAAAAATATTTATTAGAGTGAGTGAAATTTTGAACCAAACCCATTAAGCACTAGTACATAAATTCGTAACGCTAGTTTTGGTCTGCCCTTCATTATAATTTTATATTACTTTAGCCTCAGTTTCAAACCCATTTGATTCACTTTTCAAGTACGTTCTATTTTGTACTGAAATCACATCATATTTTTTATTTTTAAAAATAAATTATTTGATAATTACCGACAAGTAATTAAATATAGTAGTTGGCAATATCCTTGTAACTTGATAATTGTACTTACTAGTAATGTTAACACTTAACAGCATAAATTATTATACGAATTTTAATTATTTTTAAATATTATTACGACACGTATTGTAACACCGTATAAATGCATACACCACATGGAACTTGAAGAGTATGATACGTGCAAACATGATAATAACCTCGTCACGTATTGTGGCTCGCATGACTTTGATTTTATACTAATTGATAAATTAATGTATCATATTTAGTGCGATTATCTTTATTTTTTGATAAATTAATTGATAGATTAATGTATGTTTTTTTTTTAATTATTACATGACTTTGTTGTATGAGAAATTTGTATATATAATAATATTCGTAATATAATGTAAATAAATAAATAAAAACTCGGATAAATATAAAGGGGGTTGTCTTTTAGTCCGTCTAATGGTAACAGTTTTTGGAGCGAGGAAGTAGCAAATAAATAAATAGTGGTAATAGCCATTGCCTTGATATTCGGAGCCACGTCAACGTTGAAGAGTACGTACACGTGTCTATTTCGAAAACTCGAGAAGCGTGAACGGCGCCGTTTACGGACTATGTTGTAGAAAGGTGATGCTGGTTTGGACCCATCCATTTCCAGGCGGTCGTTCGAGACAGTACCCTTACGACGTGTTAAATTATTATTGAATGAAATGTGTACCTCTGCCTAAGCCTAAACCAATCAAATCTTAGTTAAAAATCTTCCTTAAAACAATCGTTGCATATTTATTTAACATTAAGAAGAAGTCGTTATTTATTATAGACTTTTTTCATATATAGAACTCAATAGAGATAATGCATTAATTTCAAATTAAATAATTATTTTCTATGATTTTTTAATAAAAATTATATAATTTTACATAGAAAATATTTAATACTAAAATTTTAAGTTCTATCATAAAATAAAATTAAATGACACCACTTAATATTAATTTTATTTAATATAAAATACTAATAAATTAAGGTATTAATTAATTAATAAATAATAAATATAAATATTTTATCAAATATTTATATATGTATGTATAAATTAATATTATATTATTATTGTTATTATTAATTTTTTCTAACGAGTGTACTTAAAAAACTCGTTAAGATTTTTAATTTTTTATTTATTATTTATAATAATTTTTGGTATTTAATGTAGTAATCAATGATGTATTTTAATATATTAAAACATATAAATTACAAAATATAAAAAGTTTAATAAGTGTCTAAAGCTGTTGGTTAGCAAAAATTCATTGTTGTTATTATTACTTCATAATTAATACATAGTATTATTTGATAATATTTTATTGCTCGCCACAATTGTTTAAGATGTAAATATTGTAATTCAATATTATAAGGGACGGTATTATTATAATAGATAATGTACTTTTCATTTGAAACTGGGCCTAGTTCCTTGGAAAAAAAAATCCACCGGTGTCACATTGGTTCCTAAAATTAAATTTCCAAAAATAAAAAAGAATTACAAATATATAATATGAGAACATGTTACAACGTTCGTTTACTGTACCTAAAATTATGCCCGGACTCGTTATAAACAAACATGATTAAGTAATAATTATAATTAAAACGAAGACGATCTAGGTCTTAGTGCTTGTTGATTTGTAATTAAAATCAAAATCATTCTATCAATGTATACGTTTACAAATTAATAATTACCACAATGATGGGATTTCTACATTTTGTGGACTCAAAGTTTTCTTCTCCTCTCATTTGACTCGTAGCCCCAAAAAATTGTTATGCCACCCAACCCCACCGTATTCATAAATTAATACGTTTTAATTAATTAAATTATATATACATTACAAATAAATGTTGCTTGGACTTATAATCTTGATGGCTTTTGTCGATTCTCATGTACTTCTTTGTATGGTTTTATACTTTTTGTCTACATACGGCGTTTAATTATTAATAATCATAAATGGGGACATAATTCAAGAAACTTACACCTACTTTTTGTTCATCTTTTTCCGTCCATTTGATTCCACTCACGACTCACCCTTCTCAACGTATTTTGATTGATTTTTTTTCTTTTGGAGAACTCTAGACTAGCGTCAAAATTTTTCTTCAACAAATTATTAAGTTAATTTGTTTGTATAAAAAAATTTATTAAAAAATTATATTTTTATAATTATTATAAAATAAAATCCATGAAACACACATTAACTATCGCACAAATGTTACAAACATACCCTTAAATAGATTTTCTTTTACGGCAATAGTGCAACAAACTAGTTATAAGAAAAGTTAAATTCAATCTTAATTATTGACAAAATTTATATCTTTATTGCTATTGTTAAACGAAACCCACTTTACTTATCACAAGAATGTCATAAATTTATCGTTAACATTTTGTTTTACTACAACAAACTAGTTCCTAAAGGGTTAATCATAAATAATGACAAAATGATTTTGTCCTAAAATGACCCGAAGTGCCGCCTGTGCTATATATGATTCCATTTGACATGGCACGTCAATGTCCCAGGTTTCGATGAGAACCCTAGCGTTTGAGAAATTAACTAGCTTACAATAAATCCTCCATTATCAAACTTTTATCAATAGATACAACCAAAAAAAAAAAAAACAAAAAAGGAAGGCATCCATCAGTTATATGCAAACAATACTAAAACGTAGTAAATGCAAATACATATATGTCTAAACATAAATCGTTCACAAATAATACAAAATTAGTATAAGGAACAAAACGGCAAATGATAGGAGAATTCTCATGAGATATATATAATTTTGATTTCTATATATTCTTGTTAAAATTATTTTATGTCAACAACAATTTGGTTTGTGACAGCAAGAACATATGAAACAACTATTCATTTTACATCTATTTAACACGCATTTAAATTTGGGATAATGGTTTATACCCACATAAAACAAATAATACCTGACGATAAAATTGATAATTTTTCTAAATCGACTTCGTTAAATGGAATTATTACAAATTTTATTTAATTTGTATTTACAAATGATCGTCCAAATTATTAGGCTATATATTAATATATAAATTATTTGAAAAAAAAAATTGGCAAGTTGAAGACATAGTAGTGTTTTGTTTAGTTGTCAGCATCGTATAACATGGGCAGCCTCAACGCCTTAAGATTTTTGGCTCTAGGAAATACAAATACAATCGTTGGGCATACAATAACTCCAAGAAAAAGTATATTTAATAGCATTTTATTAATAAATAAAATTTTCTGGACAAATTGGAGGATGAGCTGTTCGAGAAGTATACGGGGTGGGTTTCAGCCTGCCGATGGGCTGCAATACACTTCGGCCCATGAAAATATTACCCTGAATATATTTTTATATTCTCAAAGCATTTTTTTAAAAATATTGCATATATACACAAACTAAATTAGTATTTACTTTTGCTAAGAGTACGGGAAATTAATGAGAGACCATCAAAGATAATAAATTAAACGGGGAAATGAATTATAATAATTAGATTGGTGAATTATTTTGTGTGAAAATAATAATAATTATTCACTTAAAAGACATAGGCTATTTTCATTTTTCCTAATTATGGGCAAAACAGCAATGAACAGAGGAATAGACAAGAGAGTATATATATAATTGTGACTTTGTTATAAGCATAATGCAAGCGGGATATTATACGCACTTAAAGTATTTGGCAACATTTTCTTGCTTCATACTCATAGTACGGTATAACACTGTTATAAATGATTAATTATTACAGCCTCATGTGTTGTTGTCATGGCTATAAATAAACATAACAACAGTTCTTAACCATAAACACCTAACCCATTTTAATGTCATAAAGACTAAACGGTCGGGCTTTCTTATTTTTACATAAATCAGTAATTATTAAATATTAATAACTTCAGTCCTAGAATTCTTTGGTTAGTGTTGTACGAAATATTTTCATTTTTCCATTTTATTTTCATTTTAAACTTTCCGGGTAAATTTAATAAATCAGGCTAAATAATCTTTTTTAACAGGATAGAGTAATTTACAGGGAATTGGAAAATATGCGCAAAATTTCCTTCTGATTTTCAGATCCTTAATTTGCAACGTAATAAAGTGAAAACAAACTCCCCTTATGGTAAAGTCAATGATATTTACTTCATTGAAACCATGCACCGCGTGATGTAACTAAAACTGCACCATCTTTATGATCCGACTGAATTTGGTAAATCAGTAACTCCTCACCCGACGGCAAAGATTTACTCTCAGTAACGGCTACCGTACCCAATCAGAACTGGGAGTTAATTGATGCGTGTGAAGAACTGATTAGGTTTGAATTTACAGAAGGGGCAGAGTAACAATTCTATGGACAAAAAATTCAAGCACGTAAAAACTGCGAGTTTTCAATGAAAAAAAAAATATAGTTATGAAATGGCTCAAAACCCTGGGTTGCCTCCGTTCCCACGTTAGTCCCAGCTGTAAAATGACGAAAAGACAGGGTGAAATAGTAAAATTTTCATTTCAGTAGGCAAACGGCCATTTACTGTTTAGAAATGTATGAAATTACGAAATTAATCTTTCATTAAGAATCAGTAACCGTATATTAAGTGGTAATTAACTGGCCTTAAATGGGTATTAAACTGGTTTACGAATCTGATATTAATATTCTTGGTCAAAGGAAAGACTGAACCAAGTGTCCGGTCTCATGTGACCTGAATCCCTAATTTCGAGAGGAAATCTTTTGCCGAGTCAGCTCTAGTCCACACTTACTATTGGATCTCCTCTTTTAGTGGACCCGCAACGCCACGTGTTAGATCAATATTTCCGGCTTATGCGGCCCCTTGAGAAATATCGCCCATTCTCGCCGGAATCTCATAATCTCCGGCACGTCCAGTTGCTTCTCTCGAACTCTCATTTCCATTTTTTTTCATTACATTTAAATTTAAAAAAAAGAGTTGAAAAAGTACGGAATACCCTTTAAAATATCGTATTATTAAATGGCACTTAAACCGGGTTAACTGTTTACGAGTGTGAGGATCCTATAAAATAGCAGCTAGCTGTGGTTTCCACCTCGACAGTGCTTCTTCTTCTTTTCTCTTACTGTATCTTCCTGTTTCACCTCTCCACAAATTCTCAAACTCTCTTCAGCTTTTCATTCCATCAGCTTCTTTCATTTTCTTTCCCGGAAAATAACTATAAAATTTTCCAGTTTAAAGACTGAGAAAAGCATCGGTCTGACCAACAACAAGGGTGGTGATTCGTAACATTTATTCCCCCTACCTTTTCCGGTAAAGCTATCACTTCTGTGGACTCCTTTTACTTTTGCTATATTTCCTTGCCTTTCCGTACCACCAATCTTCGTTCAGATTTGTTTTCTCAGGGTTTAGCATTTCTCCTTTTTCGTGTAACTTTCCTTGAAATTTCTCGTTCTTTCATAACGTTTTAAACCCAGTATTGAATTCATTAATACTCGATTTCTCTCCATTTCAAGCTTCTCTTTAACGTGTGTTGCCTTCCCTCAGCTTTCTTTTTATCCTCTTTATTCTCAAAAGAATCTACACGCCCTTTTTTCACACTCTATTTCACACCCATCTCCCTCCCCGCACGCTTGCTTCACTTTCAATGCGAATCTGATAAAAAGAAAGTCTAATAATCTTTCTTCCTAAGCATAATGGATCACAGTATCATTCCTTCCATCAAGTACACAGAACAACGTAAACACACCAAGCTTACATCTCCTTTCTCTACAACAGGCCAGGAAATGAAACCCAGAGTTGTACGGATTTCAGTAACTGATGGCGACGCAACGGACTCGTCCAGTGACGAAGAGAGTGAAGTTTACACGAGGCCGAGAGTCAGGAAGTTTGTTAATGAGATTACGGTTGAGTCGTCTTGTTCTCACGAGAACGACGGCGTTTGGAAGAGTAAACACTCCAGAACTAAGAAGAAGACATCCGGAAAAGTGGGAGCTCCTGCAAATCTTAAGCCGGCGGTTAAGCAAATGGCTGGGAAGAAGTTCAGAGGTGTTCGGCAGAGACCGTGGGGAAAGTGGGCAGCTGAGATTAGAGATCCTCTGAGACGTGTACGGTTATGGTTAGGTACTTACGATACTGCTGAGGAAGCGGCAATGGTTTATGATAACGCGGCTATTCAATTGCGTGGACCTGACGCGCTTACCAACTTTGCAACTCCGCCGCCGAATTTTCCGCCACGGGATAAACAAGTAGTTAGTTCCGGTTATAATTCGGGCGAAGAGTCTCACAACAACATTAACAATCTGTCCTCTCCAGTTTCTGTCCTTCACTGTCCTTCTCCTTCAAACGAAGAAGCTGAGTCGCAAGCCACCAAAGAAACGCGAGATATCGCCAGTGAAGTACGAGCAATGCGAGACGAATCATCCGTGTCGGAAACTTTCTCGCATTTGTCCGACTATTCAACCTTCGACATTTCGTTATTTCCAAATGATATCTTCGATTTTAAAAGCTCTGTACCGGATTTATTTGACGGCAATGGTTTGAAAGAAGGAATATTTAAGGATGAACTGGAGGATTTGTTTTATAACTCGAGTGTGGATTTCGGCTACAGGTTGTCGAATTGGAGTGTAGATGACCATCTTCAAGATATCGGAGATATATTCGCATCAGATCCTCTTGTTGCCATTTAAGTTATGTCTGTAAAATGTAGTCTCGTCTTGTGAACACCGGTTTGTTGGCAAGTTTTGTATTGACGGGAAGTAAAATATCGGCTTTTTTCTTTCCTTTTTTTTTTTTCAGTCGTGTTTTGTATTTTGCCATCAATAGTATCATTAAATATAAACTCCGTCAAAGTAACGGCGACGGACGAGTTTGGCTACGTGTTATGTCCTTTGCGCCTTTAGGTTTATTTTGTGAAGCCGTCCCATCCCGTGACAGGCAGCTATTGAAAACAAGACTATGGAAAATGCACGTAGACAGTGTGCACGTTGTGTCTCCCCTTTTAATTATGCTTGACTAGACTTTGATACGGATGCAATTATGCAAATTACTGCAAAATAATATAACTGTACCACATTAGTTATTAAGTTAATATGTAAGTATTGTTGATATTTATATTTAAGTATGGAAATTAAAATATTTGGTGAATTAAATAAGTCTTAGTTGTATAATAAAATACATTTAGTTTGTTTATTTAAATACGTTTCAAGTCAAAGCTATGGGATACCATGAAATCATGCAATTGCTAGTTGGTCACTTTAAATTAGAATTGTTCTTCCTCTCTGTTTTGGCAGAAATCAAACTTTATCATAGATTGCTCTTGTTGAAATTTGTTTTATAGTGTCGATAGATGATATTTGTGGAAACCAAAATCGTTCTTATAATTAGTACCGTTAAAGATTAGTAGAGGCATTAATTCCAATTCAGCTTTGTAGTTTTTAAGACCTTATTTAAATTTATTTTTAAAAAATTATTCCTTTTATAAGTTAAAAGTGAAAATTAAAATTTACTTAATTTATATTTTGAAAAATAACTTTTACTCGAAAGAAAGTTAAAAATTAAAAATAAGAAAAGAGTTATTTTTCTAATTTTTGAGAACACAGTTGACATTATCAAATTTTTATAATAAATTAGTTCAATTATATTTTTGTTAAATTTGTAAAATTTTAAAAAAAATTAAGGGTAATTAAGTAAAAATATTATAAAATTGCAAAAAGTTAAAAGTTAAATCAAATAATTTTGTCATAAAAAATTATTTTTTTTAAGATAAAATTAAATAATTTTTATGAGTATTATAATTTTTTTTAATTATAATTTTTTCGAATAAATAATTTTTTGAAAAAGCAAAAAGTCACAAACCATATGAATTCAGAACGCTCTAGCTATAGATAAATAACCTTTTCTTCAATTAGTTTTCTTTTTTCAAATTTTTTTTTTTTGGAAAAGTAAATTGATCTTGTAATGTTTTAAAGGTGTTGATTGGATTTTGATTGTCAAAAATATTTAAAAAAAAAAAAATTGCTGGGATATTTTAAATTGCATGACAAGTTTTGTGAAATTTCTGTAATGGAATTTTGATAGAAGCAAACTAGTGGACTGATAGGAGTGGATATTTTTAAATCAATTAAATCAAAATCGTCGTAATTAGCATTTTAGATTGGTTTAAAAAATTTTTAAATCAATTTATGAATGGATTTTTTTCGAACCACTGTTTGCGTTTTAAATTTCGAATTAAATCAATTTTAAACTGCAAAACCACAAACTTAATTGTTTAATATTATTCTATAAAAGTTTTTATTTTTATTTATTTTATCATTTCAATTATACATAGTTTTCTTTATTTTTTATACATGACAATAATTAAAAATAAAATTCGTTCATAATGAATTAAAAAAAATTATTCATAAAATTTTTATTTAAATATTAATGAGATATTATAAATTAATAATAACTAAATATTGTAATATAAATTTTACAATATAATTTAAATTACGAATTTAAATCGTATTTTGCGGTTTGAATTCGATTAATTTATAATATTTTAATAAATTAAATTAATTTAATTTTAAATTATAATATACATGTCAATTTAAAATTTTATCTTGAATCAAATCATATGGCATGTGCTCACTTTAATATCAACGTGGATAAGTTACACTTGGGAGGTAACGGTTGTTTGTCCGGTTTTCGTCACCCAACGAGCACAAGTTTCTTTTTGAAAATTGAAAAAAGGAATTAAAAATTTGAGACATTCTTTTTCTTTTTTCTTAATTTCGTTGTTAAATTGTTATCATCATTACTAGTTTACTACTGTTAGGCCGATACTTACCTTCAAACAAAATCAGGCCCAATTAACCCAATATTCCCAGTAACATAATGCTTGCTGAATCTTCCAAATTACTTCAGATACTTCGGGACCGTGATTTGACAATAAATAAGACAACAGAATGTGTCCTGATTCTCCCACATAAGAATGTCAGCAAACGACAATCTAAAGATATTGAAATGGAATTTCATGTTGTTCGTACACCAATTTGAAAAAAAAAATTAAAGCCAGCTTTTTTTTAATTAAATTTGGGAAATGAACCTCATAGAAACATGACAAATTTTTACATCAAATTGGTATCCCACAATTTGGAAAAAAAAAAATGAAGAAAGAAAGAAAAGAAAGAAGTCAATTATTACGTTTGAGACGACACTTTTCGTTGCAATGCACAGAATCATGATCAATTATAAAGACAGAGAAGGCAATTCCATGGTGACGGGCTCGTTTGGGGCCCCTTTTCTTGTGCTTGTCTGTTGGTGAAATCTGCAACTTGGTATATTACATAAACTAGATTCAGAAAGCAGTGAAATGAATGAAATCAAGAAAATGTTTTCTAATGAGTGCTTGTACTCATGTTGAATCATTTAACCATCTTAAAATATTGCGCACCTAAGTACACAAGACTCTGCTGGGTACCGATTCTGTTTCCTAAAAACAAATGTCGCAACAAAACAGATGGAACTCTGAGCTGAACACGAACCAAATTGGACTCAGACATTATTAATTTGAGAAAACTGTAGAAATGGATGGACATTTCCAATCGTTCGAACAATTCTCTCAAGTGGTCCCATAAATTAACTGGATGAGCGAAGCTGCCGGCAGATTTTGGCATATTAGTGTCCTGCCCTTGGCCGAACCTCAGCGACACCAGAATATTTTTCACTGGTTCATACACACTAAAGCGAAAGGATATTACCTTATTATCTGAACCAAGAGCCAAGAATTTATTAAATAAATTTTGGCTTATACCTTAAAATAGTGGCACTAGACTGTCTCATACCTGACATCAAACAGTCTGATTACCAAGCACGACAAACGTACGCTTAAAGCCCATACGTCTTTTTCTTTGTCTCGTGACTATTTCCCGAGTAATCTGTAACATTTTGATTTCTGGGTCTTCCTTTTCGTTTTATCAAACAGTTGGTGGGTTTTGAAGTCATCTTATGACTCAAAACGTACCACATCTGTTAGTAAAAAATTTGAGGCATATAGCTGTATTAGACCGAGAGAGTGAGCGCTGGTATACAAGGCTAGTCGAGAAGTCATTTTCTCTGCTAAATCTTTGCCGATTTGTAGCAGGCTTTCTAATCAGAGTGACAAGAACATTTTCTAGAACTAGAGATGAACAAGCATAGCAAGCCCTACAAGTGGGATTTTTCTGGATTTTCTCATGGCCCAATTGTTGCATAAGAACACATATCTGAGTCATTAATCAGGAAATTTAATTTGGGGGTCCCCCCAAGTCATATGCATAGTATTAGTCCATAAATAAATATGGCAAAACAAACCCACAAGAAATGCCACAGAACTCCTATTCTTCAACTTCTTTCTCTCATTTTTAGAAGTTATATTTTTATGTAAAGTTCTCTCCTAAAGATAGTTATGACCCTTTTCCTTTCTGGATTTGACCTATTGTCATCGGGGCAGATTACTGAGGTGCTCTTCGAAGTAATAGGAAGTCACAGCAAAGGAGCCACAAAGCCAAATTTGTACAGGCATAGGCAGTGGTATGGATGCTGCAGCACAACAACCCAAAACTTTGTGGCTAAGATTCATTCCTGAAAACTAACCAATCCAGGGAGATCTTCTTTGTTATTTGCCACCACGGTAATAGTCAATCAGACCGTATACGCAATGTCACGTCAGAGGCTAACGGCCTTCCATCATCTGGAGCCGTGCAAGTGTGCCAGTAGACGACCCTTTGGTCCCAGGTCCCCACAAGTCTCAGCTCATCAATCACTGTTTCTATGGGCTACAGTTGGGATTTGTGGTCCCCACTCTCGCCCGCTTAACGGTTGCTGATTTGAATTACCAACCGTCCGTTTCGGATAAGAGGAAAAACACCGGTCGATTTATCATCAAGATACAAAAGTAAGCGGACGGGCCAGAGAAACTGTTGGCTTCCTAGTCCATCTGTGGCCCAAGAATTGGACATCGATCTGGGAGGAGCCCAATGGCTTACTTGTTAAATATTTTTGTAATGAGTGCTGTACATTCATAGTCTATACCATCACATAATTATTAGTCCGTGCAATGATTCGTAGATGGCATAAATGGCACGGTGTAAAAGCGAGTATCATATTTTAGTAACTATTCATTTTAGAATTATATAATTGATAATATGATTAATACTTTTAAAAATTACTAAAATTTATTATTATATAATTAATACGATGACTGTGTTATACATGTTAATGTGCTTTATGACAAATGTAACATTGGTTGAATTATATTTCATACGCATAATATTATAAATAATGTAATCTTATGTTATTACCATTATTTTGTTAATTTTTTTTATTAATTTTGGATTTCTCACTAATTAGCTACTTAACATAAAAAATTACTCTTAAGGATTTGTCCAGATAAATTTTAATAGTTTAATAGATTTTGGTTATACTCATAAAACTTTGAATCTCCTTTAATCTTATAAATCATAAATAATAGACTACTGTTTATGCCCGACCTCATTGATTTATTTATTGATTTAAAATTATATCTTAAATTATCTATATTTCATAGATCATCCATGTCATTTATACATATAATAATAATTGAAAATTAAATTATGCTGTAAATTGATATAAATTTTGTTGAACAGTCCAATTATTTATAAATATTAAATTTTCTAGAAGTTTTTAGAAGAGGTTATTTATGTCAAAAAGAAAAAAAATATATAAAATAAATTAGAAAAGCAAAAAAATAAAGAGATAAATTTGTTTTTGGACTTATATTTGTTTTTGTTTTTTTTAAATTTTGTATTTTATTTATTATTTTATATTTTCTAGTAGTAATTTTAATTATTATAATGTGTATGCTATAAAATTGGAATTGGAATTTTGAATTATTTAAGGGTTAAGATTGTTTGTCTTTTTTTCGAACTCAATTTTTTTTTTTCTGCGCACAATATATTACAATAAAACGAAAACACAATAAATATTTAAAAAAAAAAAAAAAATTGTAATTTGGAAATGAAAGTGAGAAGAGGAATGGGTCCGGCTTCACGTGAAACATGTAGGGAAAATTAGCTCCCAAAATCTACCATGTTTCCATTTGTATAGCCCGTCTTCCTGGTTGTATACTTATAAATACGTACGTATCAAGAAGAAAGAGTGGGGGAGAAGCAGAACCATAAATTCCAATTCTTGGATTGCGTGTGGAAGAGCAAATAAGTAGTGTCATTGCTGTCAATTTTCACCTACCAACACCGACGCTAGGAGACGAAATGTAGTTCGATTCGAATGGATTCTAAAATATTTTGCTCAATCTCAGTAGATATCATTCATATTTAATATTTTATTTATTTATTTATTATGGGGTTCAGGTCAGACTCAATGTCTCGCGAATTTTGCTGTGAGATATTAATACATAAGTCTACACTTCCCTACTAGTCTACTGCTACTATAGTATATCAACGAACTCCTTGAGGGTTTCCTTCACTTGGTTTAACTGCTCTCCTGTTTGCAAGTACCCATGCTCTTTGAAATATTTTTGTTTCCAATTCACCATATTTATTTTATAATATTTTAGATATTTTTATGTCATGATATATGTCCTGCTCTCCTTCTCTTAGAAAAATAATTTTCCATAGTTTTTTATTTTTATTTTCACCACGTTGATTCACAGCAGAGAAAAGAGGATACATTACAGTAGTAGGCTACAGTCTACACTTGTGGGATCTGTTGGGCATCTTAAGGCTGAGGGTGACAAGCCGCAGATATTTACAGCTAGCTGTCTCTCAAGCATTATTTGGGCCTATAGGAGAATATATTTTGAGTCCGAGTTGGGTTGGGGAATTGGAGTTTGTTGTAACCAGTACAAATGCCTAGCAATATATGTATTCTGACAATGCTGGAGCAGTATAGATTATAGAGCAGCTTCACCTGCACAGCTTCGATGAATTGGCTTCCTTTTAATGGTAGGCTGTCCAATTTATCAACAATTATTTAATTTGTTTTTCTTTGAAAGAATGGCTACAAATAAAATACTTTTGAAAGCAAATTACTTTTTGGGGGTTGCTTTGGTTTCATTAGGTTCTGAGTTGTGTGGCTTGTCTTGTTTAAATTTGGAGAAGATTTATCTTTTGTTAAAAAATTGTCCAACGTAAATATTGAAATTTAATATGAAATTTTAAACTGCCATTAATCATGGTGTTTATTGGCGTGCCACGTTGCAGTCAGTGAAGGCAAGTACGTGCAGCTTGCCAGGTACGCTGGATCAAAGAGGTTGGAGAAAACGAAATCGCAATCCGCGGACATTGAGCGGGGAATTAAGAGTTCCCCCCTCATTTCTCGAAAGCCAATCATTTCATCGAATTCACAAGGGGGAAAAAAAAAAGAGCATGAGGCTTGACACTGCCCAGTAAACAAGAACTAAAACCCGAACTCTAATAATACAGCGATACCAAATTAGTAATGGAGAAGACAGGCGATATGCCCGAGTGCGCACAACAAGCAATGAATTTACTCAACTGCGTCACACAATCGCCTTTCGATCAAGAGAAATGCCTACTTCTCTTGAATGTCCTACGCGAGTGCGTTGTGAACAAGGTATTTTTAATTTTCTATGAGCCTTATTTGATTTCCCTTGTTATTTGGTTTGCCATATTTATGTGCATTACTAATTGATTTATAGCTAGAATATCTGGTCTTTCAACTTCCAATTTTCAAGGTGAATTAAGTGTCGTGTTATTAACTTTCAATATATTTCGCTTATGAAAATAATTAGTCATCAGTTATATGTTTTTTACTTTTTTGAATGCTTTCGTTCTGTTTGTTTTCCGCAAAATTTGGAAATTATTTGTAATTTCTGGTGATATGAAGAGAAGCGTGTTCCAATTTTGATTCAAGAAAATCAGCAAAAAGCTCACTTAAAAAATTATAGTTATTCAGAATGTTCTAAAATTTGCTGGGCATTGAATATTCAACGATAACACACTCTCATTTGGTGGCTATGAGAAAGGTATTAAGAACTTTTAGTTGATTAATAGGTGTTAGAATTGGTTAGATTTTGTCCTTGCTGAGAGGCAGTTTTTTGAATTTCTCAAATGGGTTATTAGGAGTCAATTGTTAAATTTTGATCAAAGCTTTGTTCCAGAGAGAGAGAAAAGTGATTGAAACTTCATAAATAAACTGGGTTTTTTTCCCATGTTTTGAACAAATCAATTTAGCATCTTGTCGATTTACCTTTCTTTCCGACTGCATGTTAGCCCCTTTGAAGAACTCCATAAGCCCTGATCATGTATGCTTTTATTCAATATAAGAGAGGCAAAACACAGTGATTGTTGGGGCTGCCGTATTGAACCTACGCATTTGTGGTTAGATATTAATTGGCTTTAAGATTGTTAGCAGAATATGTCTTGTTTAGATACCGTCATGATATAGAGTTATTGTTGATTAACATCTGACGTGGTGCAAATGAAATGCTATAAATTCAAGACATTTTACAATATTATATATGGAGTGAACTTGAGACATCCAACATAGATCTAGATACCGTCAAATACAAACAAATAGATATAGTACTTGATAATGAAGGAACAAAATCTTACCATTAGATGATCTGTTGTTGAGGATTCAAAGCTTAGTAAGCTCACTGCTTCACCATGTATGGTTCTTGAAATTTAGTACCTCTAAGTCATTGTTCTTGCTGAGAATCTTCACTAAATTCCACCATGAAAATTGTAGAAACATACAATTATATTCAACATTTGACGTGCATTTTTCACAATTCTTGTCAATGCAATGACCTTATCTTGTGAGGTTTCATATAAACTTTGTGCACACATGTATAAATATTTATGTTATCGCAAGATAATCCCTTGTTTTATTCTTACCGGATATGTTTCTTATTTATCTTTTTTGCCGTCTTTCCCACAGAAAGCGAAGAAGTTCTCATTGGCTGACCATGGCCAGCAGGAAACAAACCCTACTAGCAAGACAGCTTACACTAATCTTCTATTGGTAGGATTCCGATCTTTGGTCCATTTTACTTCTTATTTGAGAAACCTGAATTTTTTCCCTGTTCTGATATAAGTTGTTAAGATTTGCTGATTACTACAACGGCTTGCATTGTACCTTGAGTTGCAAAACCTTGAAGAAGAATTTCAAAATTGATGAAATGTTACCCTCAATTAGTCATGGTTGAAGATTTATGACCAAGATTCTAACATTTGAATTCTCATTTTATATTAGTCTGAATGTTATATTACAATAAAATATCTGAAGCTTGAGTTTATATTCGCTGTTAAATTTCTGATGGATACAATTACGTGGTCGAGGCCTTGTACTCATCCCTTTTTGTCCATTCATATTAGGGTTCTAGTGATAGCAGCGTAGCAATCCTGTGCAGTTGTCAATCTGTGTTGCAACTTCCTGAGGTGAAACCGAATGAAGGTTTATTTACCTCTTAATCCCTGTTATCTTGTTATAGGCTAATTCTAGACTACTTCCTGTTCTGCTATTGCTTTCATTGTATCCGTCAAGACATTTTGTTTCACTCTTCAAAATGTTCTCATTACCATTCTACATTCCAGTCCCGTAAATTCTGATTTCTATTATTACCATTTCTTCATCAGTTTCCATTGCCAATGTCTACGGTACTTTCCCAAATTTCATGACTTTGTAACCGAGAAAAGTTGAATATCTAAGTCGACGGCTGTTTATGAATTAAACATTTAATTTATGCGATAGATATGTGATTTCTTGAATGCAAATAGGAAGGAAAAGAATTGATATCGGGAAAAATGATCATAATACCACCAAACACATAAGCAACATTATCGACTGCCACAAAACCCTGTAACAATTCATCAAAGTCAGAATACTACATGGGAAAGAGATCCCACCATTTTCGACAAACGAAAGATAACACACCATCTTTCATATTTAACCAGTCATCTCTCTTTCATATCTTAAACGAACAAAACTAAACATCCAGACTCCCAAAATCTCCCCCCTTCCATTACCAAATAAAACTGAAGATTCACAAGCTGGGAGCGAAATCTACTGCGTGAATTAGGTAAGTAAGCACCAGCGCCACCGCCATCAGCACGTACGCAATCCCTTGGTCAATCGCTGTCCCTTAAAATAAACGAAAACCACCCGAATTTCAATGTCATTCTTTAGAAAATGAATAGATTTAACTACCGTAATTGGATCCACGCGGGTAGGGTTTCTAACAGTTCTCTACATTCCATTGGCAGTTTCGATACAAGATCTTGCAAGTTCAAAACAAATCTTAAACCCAACAAAATCATCATACTTTTAAGATCCTACATTGTTTTCTAATTGTCTTTATTAATATGTTCCAGCATTTCATTTTCGGACAAGATCCTATAAATCACAATAAAACGAAGAATCTCAAATTAGACTTTAGAACATACCGTCACTGGTGGCGCTGGGAGCCTCAGTCGGAGCTTGAGCCTCAGTGGCAGGCAAGAAAATAGCAAAAACGAGAGTTATAACAGCCAAAAGACCAAATGAAACCCTAGAAAATGCCATTTTCTTCTTTACTTTCTTTGCTTCGTAATCAATAATATACTGTATATATATTTTAAAAAAATCTTGATCTCTCTCTGCGACGCTCTCTCAAAAACTGCAGGACAATGTCAGGAGAGTCGCGCAGAGAGAGATTTAGCAAGATAAATCCACAAAAGGAATCTCCTTTCTAGAGAGAATCCAAGATTACAAAAGACAGAAGACGCTAAATTTTAATGATGCGATGGAGATTAAGAGCGGGGATTTAAATTTTTATAGTGTCCTCGTTGGTTTAAAGATTCTTGTACTAGGTTGGAAGGTGGAAAAAAAACCGGTGAAGCGGGTAACCTGGAGACGGGTGGGAAAGTGGGGTCAGACCGTATGTTGCGGGATGTACAGGGAGCCTTAAAGCTAAAAGCCATGTGAGCGTCTCGTTTTGGATTCCCGCCACTCTGTTTCCTTCGGCTGGCGCCATATGCTCCGATTCTGATTCCTTCACGTTTACATGTTCTTTTTTGTCACCTTTTTAATTCCATTTTGTTTCTTTCCGTAATTAACCCTGCTGTTTCGGTTGATTTTCGTAATAAGTCCACTCACACAGCCGTGTATATAAAAAAAAAGAAAATATTATATATGTCGGAGATATATCCTAATCAATCATATCATATTATTCAGCTATTGTTTTATTATATATAAAAATTTATAATTAATTATAAATTTATTTATAATTAATAAAATTATATTTTATTTATATTATTTTGTATTTATTCAATTGCTATTTATTTTATAATTTAATTATTGATGCAAAATAAAATCTTATGATATATTACGTGTCAAAATTCTATTTATAATAAATTGTAAATGTACAGAGTCTATAATTTAAATATATTCGAATAAATTCTCAGTTAAAGTAATATTATTAAGAACTATGATATTATATGGCAGGTATGTCTTATTACTATTAATGATTAATATTCGATACTAATAGTTGATTGATGAGTTTTATGTCACAAGAGAATAAATACGAGTATTATGTTAATAAATATATTACTGAATATGAAAAACGACAAATTACATGAGTGATTATCCATAGTCAATAATGCATCGCACAGTCGTACTAGTGTACAATTAGTCCTTTGACCTGAAATATCACGGTTGCTCTCTACATTGAGGCACATCGTTCACTTGTGTATATCGCATCGGTTTAGCCACGTTTGATAAAAAAAAATTATTGGCAATGTGTTCTTATTGTATGAGGACAAATGATGATCAAGATGAAATCTACTGACTCAGATATTTGAACTCGAGATCTTAGACAGAGGTGTCATATACAGAAGTTAAAATCTTTGATTAGAGTACGCAAATTCAAAAATGAGTTTAGTGAATTAGCAGATATCGTATATGATATGAGTCACTGACCCTATGATTGAGTTAGTGGTTTGACAATTTTATATCGTGCACTCAATCGAGAGTCGACAGTAGAGAGACTTTACTACGAGGATGTACGACTATATGGACTAATTTAG
The DNA here is from genome assembly GCA_035221805.1 of Trichilia hirta. Lineage (NCBI taxonomy): Eukaryota > Viridiplantae > Streptophyta > Magnoliopsida > Sapindales > Meliaceae > Trichilia > Trichilia hirta. Next base: position 1,680,372 of record JAWDEX010000016.1, on the reverse strand, counting down.
AATCTTTATTTATCGTGTCTATGGGTCATGATATCTTGTCAGAGGTCACTTATATTAATTGAGAACTTCGAGTACAGTGTGTTGTATCGAAGTAATATGAAATGTTCGTATATATTCATGTCTAACTCACGGTGAATTCAGGAGGTCACACATAATAGTCAATAGTAGTTGTCAATGATTATAACATTTTCGTATTGACGAAAATAGATATAATCTGATATAATGATCGGATTGTATTATTAATTCTTTAAAGTAAAGAATAAATTTTTCAACAATGATACGCTAATACTTGTATATTCTAGAAATGTTCTAATGATTTAAAATATCATAAATATGATTTATTGATATATAAAAATATAAAAACTATATTTACATATTAAGATTTAATAAATAAATGTATTTATTTATTATTAATTAAATAATTATTATTTAATTAAATTAAATTCTTAAATAACAAATGGTATAATATAATTTTGCCAAATGTCAAAATTTTTTTTAATCTTAGTTAACCAAATATATGATTAAGATTAGTTTTTTAATTTGATTAAAAAATTAAAGAAAAAAAATTAATTAAATATGTATAAACATATCTAAATTTGATGCATATATATTTAAGTTAAAATTTGAATTAATTAAATTTTGATATTTGTATAAATATATATATTTATATTATAATTGTTATAATATAAATACATATATCTTAGTAGCTCTCTTTCTTTATCAATTAATTAATAAATATAAATAAAAATATATTAATTTAATTAATTAATTAATTAAGCATGTGTAATTATCTATTAATAAAGATTAATTAAAATGAATGATTTTTGACATTCTAGCCAATTCTATAAAGTCATATGTAAAGTTTTTTTTTTATTTCATCATTTGTTTCTAATAATTAAACAAAATGAACTAATGACAAGAGCTTTTGGTGGATTATACGTGGGATTCAATTTGAGAATTGAATTGCTTCTTCTTCTTTAATCTTAGGCTACGGTATAAATTAGAAAGGAAGGAAACATAGCATTTTTTATCATTTTTTAAGAGAAAAAGAAAGAAAAGAAAGAGAGAAAAAGGGAAGAAATGATAAAAAAATTATTTTCCACGATTTCTTCTCTCCTTTGTGATTATTTTATTCTTTTTGAAGAGTAAAAAATAAGAGTAAAAGTTTAATAAAACTTTATGCGAGTTAAATTTTTATAACTATCTCTTAAAACCATTAACGTCTATTTGGTGTGAGTAAACTTCGGAGGTAAGTAGGAGGTTATTTGTTATATTTTAAAAAAAATCTACAAGATAAATATATTATCTTAATTAATTAAAATATTTAATTATATGAAAAATTTGAAAAAACATGCATAATTACTATGAATATGCTATAAATATTAATATGATATTCTAGCTACTTTTAATATATAATCTAAAAAAAAATAATGCTGTGAATTCTACTAGAGTATATGTGATTATTGAAAATTAAATGATGTGATAGTTAAATTAAAATTACAATATTTATAAAAAAAAATGAACGTATTTATAGTTACACCATCAAAAATTAATTTATTTTTATAAAAAAAATTTAATTTTAATTGAAAGTAAAATAGAACTATTTTTAAAAGTTTGCTTTTAAAATTAATTTTGATATTATTGGCTTATTTATTTAAAAAAATAACAAGGATATGTTCTAATTATTTTTTACTTTAAAAGATTTTAAAAATATTATCAAACCTATTCTTAAATGTTAAACTTCAGAAACAACTATTTGTAAGTACTAATATCAGGTGTATTTCATATTTTTTTATTTAAAAATAAATTTCTTTTCTATAATTTTTTGTATTAATTAAAGAATTGGAATTATGGATATAACTTTAATTTTATAATTCTTATTAATTAATTTTAAAGTGAAAAAGAAAGGAAAACTAACGGTGAAAATTTGTAATAAACAATAACGGGTTATATAATTTTAAAGGCGTTCGACAAGCTGGATACAAATAATGATGGGCCAGGATTATGGCCTATCAAGCTGGAGTGGTTTCGATGGTTTATTATGTTTGATACGTATATATATATATATACCGTCTGGACTAAAAATCAAGTTAAGAATAATTGGTTTTTGAAAATTCCCTAGCTCATCAGCAGAGCTTAAATATTCGAAATAAAAATAAAAAAATAAAAGAAAAATCTGTAGAAACACTTTTCTATTTTCTAATGATAAAAAGCATCTCCACGATCATCTATGTATGCATGCTTGAAACTTGAAAGGTAATTATATATATTTCTTTATTAAAAATATAATTCATATTTTATAATTAATAAAATAATAATATAATATTAATTTATATAAATAATTTTGTATAAATGTATATATCAATATTTACAGTTAAGGACGCAGTTTTTTTGGAGTAATGACATCTATATATATATATATATATAAAGTTGATAAATGTGACTCCTCTTTAAGAGTCAAAATTAATAAATAAATAAAAATAATTACACTTGTTAATATTTGCTCTTAACTCATGTTAAGAGGTAAAAATTATAAAGTATGAAATATAATCTTATTATATAAATAATTTGAATCAAATTATTTATTAAATATAGAATTTGTATGTTAATATCATAATTATTATTTTTATATTCTTTTTTAACTTCTTGACATACATCTTTAAGAGCACGTGCTAATATATTTAAAAATATTAGAAATTCAAATTTTTTATAATTTTTTTTACAAACTGACATTATTGTATTGTATAATTGTCATAAATAAAAGTAAATAAAAATTTATAGGAATAAAAAATATTAAATAAAATATATAATAAAATATAATTTTATCAAATTAATTTGCATAAAAAGAATTTATATCCTAGTTGATGCTGTCCTAAAAGCATAAAAAGAAAATAATAAATAATTACAACATGAGAATTGTGGTTAAAAATTGTGTGATTTGGAATATTGTTAAATAACCACTGGATTAAAAACTTGAAAATATTAATATTCAAACAAGATAATAAATATTTGTAGCACGAGATCAGCGATTTATAAATATTTTTTGTCTCATGCAAGTTTAATTTTATTTGATATGTAAACTTGTCAAATAATAGTATTTTCAAGGATTAAAATTTTCTCTTTTATGCAAATTAGATTTTATTTAATGAGTCTGTCATATAAATCTATTTATTTATTTTACAGACTTTCACATGGATATAATTTTATTTTTATTTAATAAAAAAATTCAATTAATTATATATATAATTTTGGTGTTCGCAAAAATTGTCATATCAAATTATCACTTGAATTAAAAATTTAAAATTTAAAATTATACGTAACATATTCCTCCGATTAATAGTATTTAAATTCGCTTAACATAATTATATCATAGAAATATATTCGAAGGAATCTCTTGATTTTCTTACAGAAAAAGAAAAACGAATTTCTGTCCAGTCTAATGTGCTATCCTGACTATCAAATACTTCAATGGACAATTAGGCAGTCTTGCCTGAAGAAAAACGAGACACACAAATCCCTGACAGTTAGGCCCTCCCAGAATAATAAATATCAATTGATATTTAAATTTCCAAGGGTTATCAATATTTACCACAAAACGTACAAGGAAACACCAGATATCTTCTGAAAAATTGATCATAGTCGCATACCCCCTCATGGTTCGAAAATGGACAGATACCTTGGCATGAAGCCTCTGTATGGTACATGCCTGGGCTTACCATACATGACATATATATCAGAATATATAACGAAAGCTGGAAGCCTGGAACAGTAAATTTATGGCAACAAATTGAAATAGAATAAACAAAAGTTTGGGTTTATATCTGTATTCAGAGTACTGATACACAGGATGATCTAATCCAGTACTGGTTTTAGATATGGAAAATGTGAAGTAACTAATTCCAACTTAAAACTACATAGTGCGAAGTACCACTCATCATTATTGTAGCATGATTTGAGCCACTCTTCATACTGGGAAGACCAAAGAAAAGCTCCCATTGCAAAAATTCTCTTCTGTTTGACATCTCCAATCAGGACTCTTGAAACAGGTAATCCAGTTTCCACTCACGCATCGTCTCATAATCGTTCTTCTTGTACATAGGATAGTTCAGAGGTATCTGAAAGGAACTACCGATTCCCTGTCGGTGATCCTTTGTTCTTAATCCGGGCATAGCAATGGCAGTACTGTTGGTTCCACTTATATTATTGGAGTTATTGATCTTCAGAGACTGTATATTAGAACAAAGAATTCCAGTCAGATTCTCTTTTCATAGACATCCAAGAGAGGAATACAGAGTATTGGAGCATGTACTGGATGATAAGAGAGATAAATGCAATAAATTCAATTGAAAGTTTAGTCTAGTTTCCATGATGCAGACGACTATGCCATGCTACGTACATGTTAGGAGATGAAAGTCACCAATCACTACATCTTACTTGCAATCAAAGCTATCTTCTAAGTCCCAAATTAAATGCCCAACAAACATATGATTGGAATTTATCTGATTTGAGTTTTTTATTTTATTGTTGATAAACTATTCTATGCCACTCTTGAGTTCATAAACAGTATAAATTATGCTAAGCATAATACTAATATATGGAAATTGATCGTTTCGTAGACGATGTAAGAATAGGAAGAATTAAGGAATTGTAAAATACCTAACAACTTAAGGGAAAAGGAAAATCGAATAAATAATAACGAATTGGTGAGCATAGATTAATTGAGGATAATCACGTGAGAGTTTTTATATTTCACAATTTCAATCAAATTTCCACGAGAAAGAAATATTTATATTTAATAATTAAATATAAATTATATTACGTTATTATCACTATAGTTATTATAATTGATTACTTTCAATATTAATATACCGGTAATATGATTTTATCAAGTGAACGGAGGATGAAATCTCCGAGTCAAAGAAAGAGAGGGCAAGAGTTTCTACATTTGACGCTTCCATCCGACAACATAATCACCCTAAAATTGCCCTCTTGATTAAGCTAAAGATAAATTCATGCTGGTGCATTTATTCTGCCGACTTCAGTCTATTTGGGTCATTGTCTAAAATCCTGCAGCCTGGCCCATAAACGCTTTATTTGTCTTTATATTATACTTGATGTCAGTTTAGCTTGGTACAAAGATGAAGCTTGGAGGTGAAGTTTTCTTAGCATGAGCTTGAAAAATCGAAGCAATTATTACTTCATACGATTTAAAAAGCCATCCACTACAAAAGTGTCAAAATACACGGGCAAATTAAATGATGACGGCGATTCATTTTGGCCCATGAATTCAATTTGAGCCCGGGAACAAGATTCTCTTAATCTGGATTTGATTGTCTGTATGTGTATTATACGCTGCTTTAATTTCTTCAGCTTCCACTGTCAAATCATTTTTTCTAGCAAAGTCATCATACAAATAAGAAGAGATTTGCATGTCTTCAAAAACTGTCGGATAAAAAGCAGCAGCAGCCGAGACACCTCAGCATAATCTGAAATACTATCTTGAAACGTAAACAGCAAAGAACACTGTGCACAAGATGAACACATTGAAGGCAAAAAGACTTTTCAAAGACAAATCTCAACTATTCTCTATTTTTTGAGTTTCACAAGAGTTACAAAATACATTTGATAGTCAATTTAGTATATGCCGCATATATTCCAACGAACAAGGTCAATTTCTTCACCAACTACGCTCAGTTTATTGCTACATAACTTTGGCAAAAATTCCCCGCTGGGTAGCTCTCATCACTTTCTCTGATCCCAATTTCTGATTCCGGAAAAATTCAGATGCTTAAAGAATGGTTCTTATTCCAGCTAAACGAATGCTTTTGTAATGCTCTGATTATTGCACTTCAGATGGTTAAATAATCACTGCAAAATTCCGTGCCTATCTTGCTCAAGAATTAGCTTCCTTAATCTACAAGAAACTTCAGGAATCTGTTCTTCGTTCGATAGACACTTCTCTAAGACTCTCTGGTGCCACTTTTGCAGTTGAAGGCATATCTATAAGCATGCTTGGTGGGGCAAAATACATATGCAATGACATCATACAGATAATAATACCCAAAAATAGCTGCAGTATTGGCAGAAAAGGAAAAATGATCATCGATTATCCGAACACAAGCTCAATAACTAATGAGAGATAGGGAGAGAGAGGGCTTCAAGAGCAGTGGTAGTGGGAGCTTGAGGGAAGACTTACCTGCAGTGTAGGCTTAAAATTGAAAAGGTACACAGATAAAACCATTGTCAGCAACATTGCCATAGATGTGGAATAAACCTGAAAGAAGTGTAAATCAATGTCAACCAAAACAAGCAATTCAAACGTTGCCCAAGTAGGGTAAGAATAAGATTATGGAACAATATTTATTCTACCACTTTTCTAGTATGACTAAAAGCTTTATAATGATTGTAAATGGCAATAGTTTGTATGACCCTACTAGTGGAATACTGAGCCAAAACACAGTCAGCTTTAACCCCATAATACAAGATCAATTTTCACCGGTAAGAGATCATACATTCCATTAATACATCTTTAGAACCAATAAAAAATATGGATTCAACAGCAAAAATATTCCCCAAAGGGATTAAATTTGTCACTTATAGAAAGTCCAACACAAGGTCCTTTCCAGTGAAATATTGAATTAAATTTGAATTCTGATTTCAAGCTCACCACAAGAATTGCTCAACATTGACAGATATTTTCACATTATCAATCCCATCCTGAAAGAAGGAAAACGTTACCTTCACAATATTGTCAGCATACTTCATCAACCAAGAAACCAACAAGCCAGTGGATCCAAGATTCAAAACAACCATCCAAGTTGTAATACTATATCCATCAAAAAGGCGTCGCCACCAGGGTCCCTTCTCAAATCCTCCTCTAAAATCATCCATTAGAAGCCAGAACATATTAAAAATTGCACCAAACCTGAAAAAGAGTAACAATATAAAAAAAAAAAAACCCTAAATGACTGCACATCTCACAAAAATTTGAGAAACTGCCACAACAAGATTCTAAAAGACTACAAATAGAATTGCATTTAAAATTACAATATAGACGAGAGCACAAGTGTCTAGCAATTATAATAAATAAATAAAAAGGTTAGATATCTTACAGAGAGCACTAATAGTAAAGAAAAGATACTTACGTATACAATTGTACATTCTGCCAGTACAAGCTATCATTATTCTTCTTCATCAGAAACTCCGTATAGACACCTGCCAATGCTGATAGACAGGCAGAGAGGATTCCCAGCAGATACCCTTGGATTGGTGCAGCAAATAGAGAGTCATATGAAGCTTCTCCACATCCTTTAACCTAAAACAATGAAGGAAACAAAGGAAACTCAAACACGAGTCATATCAAACTAGCAGCAATTGAAATATTGTAGTTAAGCTTTTTACCATCAAACTGAATACAGAAGATATAAATCTTTGTAGAAAAGTGGATGGTCTTTTGCAAAGATTCTAATACCAGGGATCATTGTTATAGTTTATTGCAAAAGAGACTACCACAGTTGTATGAGATTGATTCGAACATAAAAACTTCATATTGTTTCTTTCAAGGTCTCTAACATTTATACATAATCTTTTCACCACAACACAAGGTAGATGGCATAGAATACATATATGCATCAATGAAAAGACCAAATCACAACAGCCTATTACTTCTTTGTAATCTAGATGAAAGAAATAACAATATAGAACTATTTTTGTAATTACCTGGCTGGTGGTAGTTCCAACAGCTAATAGAACAATTGCCATCCATTGCAGATTAGAGAGTTGCCTCCTCAGAAATAACCTAAGAAATCGAAAAAAAAAAAAACCTTCTAATTAATTAACGACAATGATAATCAAATTTCAATTTAAATTATGGTCAAAACATAAGATGTCGGTACATTTACCAATAACAAACAGTATAAAAAGCAAGAAAACCAAAGTGAAGTAAGATTTTTATCATTTGGAAAAGTTGAAGTAAAAACCTGAATAATATGCCAGTAGTAACAATCTTCAGATTACCCATGATCTGATACGTGGATGTGTCCACATAGGTCAGTGTAGCAAATTGAACATTATTATGAATCAGATATATGATTGAAGGAATGGGAAATAACCGCATGCTCCTCCATTCTGTAGTCATCCTTGGAGGAGGTGACATCTGCCACTCTCTCCAGAGAAGTAAACTAGAAACTGCTAGCTGCACTTCAGAAGCAAGAAACATAAAACATATCAGAAACTATGTAGCACCCACTACCAAAAGCTCCAAAATTCAACAAATATCAACATTGCGAAGTTAAAGTCCTTCGCAAAGCAGCCATCAATCAAGAGAATCAACATTGTAAATAGTCTACTAAATGAAGTTCCATAGCAAGAATTACCTTGAAAACTTCAGCAAGAAATGGAACGGTTGCATAGTCATACTTATACCCTCCACTGCTTTGAGAGAGAGTTGTCAAAATCCCCTACATAAAATAAAACAAAGGTTGATTTTGCTGATTGTCATAAGATTTTAAAAAAAAATATCAGAATCAGAACTACAAACCAATGCTGTAAACCTCACTAAAACATTATCAAAAAGAAAAATCCTCCTATTTCTTCCATATCAACAACAGACATTGAATCCAATAGGAAAGAAAGAATTGACGACTGATTTTCTTTAAATCAAATGCCTAAAACTACATGCATGCCTAAAAATCCGAGCACTGAATTTCTGAGACATAAAATTAATTGGAAAAAGTAGATTATTGACTGAAAGGGAAATCAATAGAGCAGTTAAGCAAATGAGAATTTATTTTAACGTATAATATGTAGAATAAACATGATGTATAGTTACTTTCATAATAGCTTAAAACCTTAAGCCACATTTTCACGACTTGAAGCTAAACCACTAAAATTTTCAGTCAACAACAGTCAAGTAATTCACACGAACGCTCCAAAACTTCTGCTGCAGTAATGTAATATTGCAATTGACCAATCAGGATCAAACAGTTAATCAAATTAAAACACTAGAGTGAAAAGAAATGGCGTAATAATCCCACCAACATTGACCTATTCACTATGCTTCCAGATCAAACAATCATCTTCAAAATCCAAATTTGACAACTCGAAGATTCGAACTTGAGAACAGAGAATAGTAACGGAATTAAAGGAGATCTCACACGCGTAAAAAGCAGAAACTTATAATAACGCGTTAAAGGAAAGGAGTTTGGAGAGTAGAATCTGACCTGAGAACTGGTGAGAATGGTAAGAAGTGTAGCAACGAAGTACCACTGCATCATGTTCGATGATTAAATTAACAGTTAGCACATAATACTAACTAGCTTTCATTTCGTTCCACTTGCTCTCTCAGTCCTGGTTCTGTGTTGCTTGCTTGGCTTGCTTCGATCTATGATTTTTTTTGCTGTAACCTGTGGGCTCCAAAAGCGGGCCTATTCCCTGGTTGGGCAAGTTCAGTTCGAGTTAACTAAGGATGACAAAATTCGAGGTCCGGTTCGGTTTATGGTTATCAGGATTCGGTCGGTTCTATCAACCGGGTCGGCTCGGATTTGAGCTGGGTTTCCCATCCAGGCTTTTAAAGCCGGATTTTAATTTATATATTGACAAAAGTCTCAATGCCCTGCATTTTAATTTCTATTCCTAACATAAACACAAATAACATAAAGAAATATATCTTACTTATTAAGTCAACAAATATCAAAAATATTATATCCAACATAAAATCATAAATTAAAAGTCAACAAACGTAAAAGTTAGAGTTTGTTGATTGATCATCATCCATTCCTATATCTCCAGTAAATATTTTCGTTTATGAAACTCTACCTAATAAAAAAATAGCAAAAAAAATAAATGTAACTATCAATAAAAATATTTTAAAATTATAAATAATATTAAAATGATTTTACGTAGAATAAGAACCCGTCTCTAATTTTAATTTTGAGAACAATTTAGAAATTTTAATATCTTACATTAAATCAACCATGATGAAAACTCAAATATCGACTTTCAGCATTAAAAGCAGACTTTAACGTAACAGTAGACACAACAATAACTCAAATATCTTTTCCATTTTAACTAAAATAAGATGTTTATTCTTTTATACCTTTTATTAGGCAAAAATATCAAATTCTCAGTTTTCTTAATAAGACCATCGTCTAAATAACTATGGAACTCAAATTTTCGTTGTGTAAGATGACTATTTTGAATTATAAATGTATCAAACTTGTCCGAATCCACATAGTCTTCCATGCCTCGTAAGTAAAAGAAGTGTCATCGATAAATCAAACTCTCTCGTAAGTGTACATTGGTCTGCTTTAGTCTTTGATTCATTATGTGATAAATCAAACGGTATTCCCTGCTGTGATTGAGGCCATTGAGACTGCTGGTGAAATCTCGGAGCTTGACCCAGATGAGATGCAAAGGAGGAGAGTGGAACTTGGAAGTAATATCTCCTAAACTATGCAAACTGAAATGTAGGAAGGAGTATTTGATCTCTCGGGAAGCTTGTAATCGATTTGAAAGTGCTCAGAAAGAAGATAAATGGCTTCTTAGCGAAGCACTGAAGGAGAAGAGAAGATTTGGATCGGTTGTATGAGCAAAGAATGTGCAGCGGCTTGTAGATATGCTGCTCAAAAGGCTAAATGGGTCAGATTCTGGAAATGGGAAATTATTTCCTAGTTCAATTTTGTTAGGAGGTAAGGATTACCAAGTGAGAAGAAGATTAGGTGGAGGAAGCCAGTACAAGGAAATTCAGTGGTTAGAAGATAGCTTTGTTTTTGAGCATTTCTGTGGGGAAATGGAAACGCTGAATCCCGAGGTTTCTACTATCCTTTCTCTCTCTTTCCCACCCCAACATAGTGCAATATCTTTGCGGGTTTTATGACGAGGAGAAGAAAGAATATTTCCTTGTAATAGAGCTGATGAGCAAGGATTTATCCTGCTATGTGAGGGAGACTTTTGGATCAAGGAGGAGGATTTCGTATCCTCTTCCTGTTGTGGTTGATCTCATGCTTCAGATTGCAAGAGGTAAGGAATTTCTCCATCGACAGAAGAATGTTGAGTTTCAGTCCCAAGAATCTGCCCAGAACAGAAAAGAAACTCCAGAATCTAAAGAACTAAGAACAAAACCTTCATCCTCTGCAGTCAATCTTTTAGCAGAAGAAACAATTACAGAACTGTAACCATTCCTCTGGTAACAAAAATGAAGAATGAACTCTGAACTCTTGATTACAAAATTAACAACTTCTAAACAAAAAAATGTAACAAGAAGAAGAAGAACAAAGAGCAGATTTTTTATTTTTTTTAAGGAAAATATCTCTTGCTGTATATTTTTCATACTGAGTGAAATTACAATTGCAAGCATTAACCTCTGGTTTATTCCCAACGGGTATAGTACGGAAAACAACCCATAACAGACTTTAACAAGCTTTCATTTCAAAGACTATGATGCCCTTGAAACTAACTCACTCACTCCTAACAGTATACTCACCTACAACCAAGCACACACTTATCATTCCTAGATAATCTTTTAATCACTAATCAACAAAGATTTACCATGGAGAATTGAACCTTTCTAATATTTTCCTGAAAGCAAGGAGTGTAGAAGGTTATTTTCATGTAAAAGTTTCCGGTTTTGGTTTACATTTCATCAAAACATATTCATTTAGAAACTCGTCACAGCCATTAGATCCCCCACTAAACCAGAATATGAAGAAGTTCTGGCTGGGCGAGAAGGGCCTGGAAGCACTTCTACTTCCAAGTACTCGGAGAAAGCAGATGTTTACAGGTTTGGGATGCTTTGTTTCGGGATTTTTGCAGGAAAAGTTCCTTTTGATGATGGACATCTTCAAGGTGACAAGATGACCAAAAATATAGGAGCAGGGGAAAGACCTCTGTTTCCCTCAGGTTCTCCGAGATACCCTGTGAACTTAACCAAAAATACTGGCACATAATTCCATCCCAGCGTTCAAGTTTCTCATCCATTTGTAGGATTTTACGTTACATCAAGAAGTTCATGGCAAACAACCCTGACATTGCTCGGTCTGAATTCCAATCGCATTTTGTGAATTACTGCGACATAGAGGCAGGATTTGTAAGAACATCTCTACTTCTGATACAAAATCTGTGGTTCCACAGAAGAAGATATCTACTTCTGATACAATCTCTTTGTTCCGACACCCCACCTCCCGCAAAGAAAATTCCAGACAGTGACATGATCAGTTTGTTCCAACAATTCGGAAAAGAAACGCATAGTGATTAAGAAATCTCCGTCTATATTGGTCAAAAGAGTTCCAGGTCAGGTTACATTGATACTTACTGCTCATTATTGCTTCCTGAATCCATTCTGTGACAACTAAAGTTGTTTTACACTAAATCATATCCGTACAGGAACAACAAAAATGGGTACGGTAGGACCAGCCCCGAAAGCAAGATCAGCAAGGACATCAACATCTCAAGCACCAAGACCATGAGCAAAATGACCGAATCTCCGCCGTTCATTCCATCCGGTCGCAGTATAAAGATGAGCCAAGATATTATGTGAACATTAAAAGCCCCAGCAGAAGAAAATCAATCGTTCACATATCAAATTCTGAGGTAGCATAGAGTTTGTTGTAATGGCCCCTGAAAAAGTTTTGTACAGAAGGTAATGGTTTAGGATTTTGCCCCTTGCAGATAATGGCCATTTTATTCTTCAACGGAATCTAGTAGCTAGTTTCGAATCACCAAAGTGGTGGGGGTAGATTTCTCCTTTAATTTAATTTGGTAGTAGAAACTAGTAATTACCCTTATTGAGTTAGATATTCTCAATTGAACATATTAGTTCAATAATGCAACTTTGGCTGCATACTTTATGTTTTTTAACTTTCGGAGTCTGACGTGGCAGAGGATTTTTTTTTTGTTCTATTTTTATTTAATTTTGATAGAAAATGTAAGTTTAATTAACTCTAAAAATGTACATTTGCCACATTTCTGCTCTACATTGTCACCGTATCCCATAGCATAATAAATAGACCAACATTAGAGTTCCAAAACTCAATACTGGAAGACCACAAACTTAATTTTCTGAAATAATTGGATTGGAAATCAAAATTTTACATCGATTACTAATTGAGGTTTCGCAAAATCGAACGCTTGATGATGAATCATTTGTATTGATCTACTACCTATGAAAATAATTTATGATATAAATAAAATTTACAGATCACTATTTGCGGTTACAACTCGATTACTCAGACACGACCCTATCAGGAATTTCTTCGAATCGATCATCATCAATACTTCTGCACAGTCCTTTTGGAACAGGCAGCAGAAAGTACTTCATACAAGTCCCACATTCATCGCAGAGACATGAAAGAATTATTCACATACCGTACCACAATCTTGAATTCCAATCTTTAACATACCCGATGCTGCCGTTCTGAGAAATCCCTCGTATGCTTGGCCAAATTCAACAACTTCGATCTTCTGCTTTACACATCAGTCAGTTATCAAGATTCTATCAATGGCAACAGTGGTTTTCGCGGTTCTCATGCCTGTATATATTCCGTGACCAATTTTTACTTTTTCATGTGGAGATTCATAAACCGGAACTCTTCTGGGCAATTATCCAGTCACGATACCACAGGACTGAAATGGCAAAAGCTACATATTGAGTTGTTTTGACTTGAATGATTTTATCTCACATCAATAGCTATGACCCAAGATATCTTCAGATACTCGAGTCAAACTTCCCTGTTTCGGCTGATGGACCTCCAAAGAAGAAAAAAAAAATTGAGAACTCGAGCAGCAAGAAGCCAGAAGAGTGTGATTGATTTATCTTTTTTCAGAGGCTCAACACAAACTAAACCATCTGCAACACTTTTATACACCCACTTGAATTGGCAGAAACAACCATGCCTGATTTTCCTCTCCAACAGACACTTGAAACAAACAGACCATTGTCACTATCGATCCCTTTCCCAGAAATAGGGTCAATGGAGCCAAACTTGTGGGAAGTGATTGGCATGGGCAGAGACCTATGGTAAGCATATACCTGAGATGGCACAAACATTATACTGTCAGAGAAGTTGGTTACCTGGTAATACATTGGCAAATATTTGTATTATGCATAAACGAAGAAACTCCCCTTGAAAAGAGAGTTGTTTGATAATTTATCATGGGAAAAAATAATATGACGAGGAGGAATTTATGTTGTACCTCATTCGTTTCCGAACCGCATGCTATATAACCATCAGCAGCCGACAACCCCACAAAGTTCTGAAGGAACAAGAGATACACAATCAAAAAAAAAAAATCCAAAAATCGTTCAGATGCTTAAGATCTATTCATGTATAGAGATGCCAACCTTCTCATTAGTATGCCCACTAAAGGTTAAGCTGCATGCACCGGTAGATGTCCCCATAAGACTGGTTTTCTTGAGATCCCAAAGCTTCAATGTGTTGTCAGTGGATGCTGTGACAAGACTTCCAGAATCCAAGAATTTCACAAAACTCACAGTTTTATCATGGCCAGACAATACACACCACGGAGCCCTGGAATTCCGTAGATCATAGCAATATGTTCTGTAATCCGCAGACCCAAATGCCAGCAAGTGAGAGGAGTCAGCCGAGAACTGAACACAACAAACATTTGCATTGTTCCTGATGGTACCTAAACAGTTTCTCTGCCCCAAAGAAAGAAAAAAAAACAATCAAAAACCCTTAGCCAATAGCAAAAAGCAAGCAAATGATGGAAGTTTCTGAGTGAAGAAAGATGAAGAAACATCATGCAACAAATCTTTATCCGGCCAAGCTATATTTTGAAGTTCAATTGCCATGTCTGTCAATGACACAGCCAAATGCAATTACTGGCTGTCCAACATAACCATTGCCCATATAAAAGTAATAATGCAAAATTTAGCATGAACAGTTCATTATTCTTTCGAAATATTGAAATAAACTTACAAAGAAAAAAACAAACAATTTAATTTTCCAAGATTTGATATGCAAGGCATCAACTTTTTCATCAATAACATTTATAGGAATGATTAAAAGAATATTCACCTCATTAATACTCCACAGTTTAACAGAACAATCGTCACTTCCACTAGCTAACTTTGTCGGATACACTTGGGAGAAATCAACAGACCAAGCCCTCTTTTCATGCTCAATGAAATGAGAAACTGTTTGACCAGTACTTGCATCCCATAACTGAAATAAATCCAAATAATTCATATTACAATGTGAGCAACATTCACAGGGACAAAGTCCTCAAATATAAACTAAAACAGAGTAGTGAGATTACATGCACAGATGAAAAATATCAATGATAACTATTAAGGAAATACGTGCGTGCAGAAGTGAAAATCATAAAATATATCATGGGCCAATACAAAGAAAATAACAAAGATGCAAAATTGTAAGCCAATTATAGTCTTGCTAGGGTAAAAAGTTAACTTGATTGATAAAACTCTAAAGAACAGTTTCATTATTGCAGTGCATCAATTTAGTTGTTAAGAAATTATACACTATATGTGATGCTTAAGGCTCAAGAGAATGGCCGATTCAAAACTTTGAACTGAGTATCCAATTTGAAGGATAAACCTACTTTTCCTGTCAGAGACATGTAAAGTTTCCAAAATAACCATAAATAGTAAATGAAGCTCAGCAGGAACAAAAGGGTATAAAGGAGAGAATATAAAGTGTTCATTAGAATGCACTCCTCGTAAGGAGTTACAATATAAAAGTGCTTGGCCCACTTGAGTCCTATTCAGCCCATAAAAGTTAGAAACAAATCTTCTTAAGCATAAAATTGCTAGCCTACAAGAATACAAACCTTTATCAAACCATCATAGTCAGCTGAAGTGAGATAGTTCTTAATATAGTTGTTCCAGCATACGCAGCTAAGATTTGATCTGTTCGACATTTCCACTACTGGATAATGAATATCAACAGAGTCATTAAACAGTGCATTAAACTCAAATACTTTTATTTTCTTTGATACTCCAGCGGCAGCAAAATGGTCCTCATCACGGTCAAAACTAAGAGAGCAAATTACATTCGTGGAGTTGCTGAATTCACCAGTTCTAAGCATACCACGTACTTCAAACTTACTATAGCGAGCATATTTGCATAAACCATCAAAAAAGTCTCCTAGACAATCAGTGGGATTTTGCATTTCCTCATCCTGTTGTGCTAAATACCGATTCTCACGATCTCTCAGTAAATCAATATCAGCATGTGTTGTAGTATCAGGATTGGAGAGAAGGATTTTAGATCTCACAGAGAAGTACGCCCTTTCAAGCTGACTAAAATTCCTCATCAACCTCGTTTCATTTGCATCAGAAATCGGTGACAACTGCACCTCTAAACTTGATGGTTTTCTACTCAAGTACCTGCTTGCCCTTGCATGGTCTGAGGCCGAACAATACCTTCTCTCAACCTCCACAATATCTGCTTCTAAACACCAAATATCTTCCACCAACTTGGATATGTGATTTTGCTTTTGCTCTTCCAATGAATTGAGGAAATGCAATAACAGTTCTGATTCAGAATCATCTTGATCAATGGATGATAACAGTTCCTCAGTATTCATCTCCTGCAATCCATTAGCTACTTCAGACTGTAGAATCTCCCTGTTATACAAACAGTCAAGATCGTAAATTTTTCCACTGGTTGGACGCAACTTTACCAAAATTTATCGTATAAGTTAGTAAATTTCTGTTCATAAAAATTAAATGCTAATAATATTTAGCTATCAACAAGTGTATCCAGCTCAACAGGGAGCAAGAATTGAAAGAAATAGCATCCAATAGTCAAAATTAACAGACGACCCGCTTTTGATTGATGGTCAAAACAAGTTTTCACTGTTAATGAGCTGACTGTTGTTGGAAAGATATGCAGAGTAAGCCTTAGGTTATGATTCGTTTGTCTGTGCAAGTTCCAACCGCTTATTATTTGTCTAATACAATAAAGTGCCGGAAATCATACAAATTAAAGCTCTTCACATCCTAATCACCTTCATATTCCTGTTATATCTAAGACTGATGAAAGAGGATCTACATCTTTGTGGCTGTTGAGAAAACTCATTATTCTCGCCATTCTTACAACTCCCTAGTTATTTATTTACACACTTTTGGCAAGGGACAGGTATTGGCTTGTCAATCACCATTCCAAGCAGTATCCATTACCATGAGTCATGAATCAAAAAAATAGAAAATTATTTGGACAAAAAAAAAAAAATGATGTTTATTCAACAAAAACACAAACAGTTACGCTTAAATTGTCTACACTACCTAACATGAACATCTGCTAGAGCATGTTGTGAGAGAATTAAATAACAGTACCAATCACCCAAAAGATCTGACCTTGAGCTAAGTACCGCGAAATCTAAAGTTTAGCTTCAAACATGGCACTTCAATTTCACACCAATATCAGAGTTTGGCATCCTAGAAACAACTGTTAAACAAACCCATAAATTTACAGGAATGCCGTATCACCTGGTTGTAGGCCGAGATTGAGATTCAGGATGAAGAAGCCACAGACAAAATCCAGCTTCCTTGGGATTTTCTGAGAGAAAATTTGGAGGAAGTATCCTATGCCGTAAATCAGACATTACTAAAGTATGCGCTCTTTCATCATCGAAACGGCTAAGTAACTGAAATGAGCAACCCACTTCAATATCTTAATAGTAGACATTGTTTGCTATATATGAATATATCTAGAATGTAGACAGCATAAATGTCATGTCAGAGGAAAAAAAAAAGAACAGGAGAGAGAGAGAGAGAGATGACTCTATGTGAACTGAAAACCAGGAAAAAAATAATAGCAGAAAGCTCTGGTAATAATGATAATAAACGTCCTGCGCAATATGCATTTCACAAACAATAATGAACATGATCACGTATACATGATTTATCACTTGCACTGGCAACACCCTAGACTAACTAGAGTGCCTCAATTTATTGACAATGCATGTCATATGCAAGCTAGTG
This sequence comes from Trichilia hirta, assembly GCA_035221805.1. Taxonomy (NCBI): domain Eukaryota; kingdom Viridiplantae; phylum Streptophyta; class Magnoliopsida; order Sapindales; family Meliaceae; genus Trichilia; species Trichilia hirta. Next base: position 1,662,407 of record JAWDEX010000016.1, on the reverse strand, counting down.
GTGAAATGACAAGTGCTTAAATAAATTGTCTGTCTTCACACCTCAAAGAGAAGAACACCAAGACTATAGATATTTGAACAGATGGTGCAAACTCCCACACTGAGTTCCTCAGGGCTAGCGTACCATTTCTCTTCCAACTGCTCACTTACAGGAGCTACATGCTGCTGTACTGTATCGGATACAATAGCACTGCTGGACTTGCTCTGCATTCTATATTCAGTACTTGTGTGGTGTTCATCTGTGACATTATGAGAATATTGTGTGCCGGACACATTGATGTCAATGCCATTTGCAGTTTCAACTTTGATGCAAGATCTTGAAGGAAACAGAGGCCATCGTCCGAGAAAACTCGTATTGTTGTTGAACTTTGGTTTCTTTGAACATACAACTTGGGGGGGTGAAATTTCCTGATCTGCTGACCTTTGTCGAATCCGGTAATTCTCTGAATGGGAAATATCTTGACGTTTAGCAGTCTCTAAAGTTTCTGTTTGACTGAACAATCCAATATACTTAACCTGATATGATTGCAACAACTTGAAAGAAGATGGTTGTAAGTCAAGCAAGGCAATTCCTTGAGCGTGATAATAGTCCACCAGATCAACAATCTGTCTAAACATATATAAACATTCAATTTTTTTCACTTGATGACCCCTAGCTTTTAGCCACTCTCTCAAATTCACCCCGTGATCAGAATTACACAGCCTAGGTCCACCAATCCTACAGGCAGAAGGCACACCAGTTCTGGTGCTTCTGTTTCCAGAAGCATTAGAAGCCACCAGAGTGCTACCAACTGGCTTTTGTGTGACATTAGAAGCCACCATAATTGCTCCAGTAGCCTTTAATGAAGCATCAGACGGTATTGTAGTACCAACATCTGCCTTCATATCACACAGATCTCTTGGCTCTTTATATGGATTGCGTGGCGGGCCCCGAAATACTATCCCCTTACCCTTCAAGTTAGTTTTTACAAAGAACTCAGAAAAGCCTGACTTGGATAAAATCTTAGTTCGAATACTCCCATGAGATAACTTATTGCCCAAAATCCCATCATTTTTATCACCTGTGGATTGTTCCATTTTCAAATTAAACTCATCATTCAGCTGTTTTTGAGCCAAAAACTCATTGATAGATGTGTCTCCCACGTCCTTCCATCCCCCCAACTTTGTGTGGCCATAGTCCCTATTACCACAAGAACTCCCATTTCCTGATGCACTTGCCAGCTGATAAAGATGCTGCCACCTATCATGCCTGATCCACGTTCTCTCTCTATTATTTGATGTACCAACAATAGATAAGTTCGAACTATTGTATTTTCCGACAGTTAACTCTTCAACCATGACACCAGTATCATCAACATTGCGAGGGCATGAGTTTTCAGATGTATCAACAGGGCTTACAATCCTACTTACGTTCTTACCTTCGAGCATATCTGCAAGTATTTGAAATGAGGTTGTGGGAGTGCCCTCGGGTATGGCCATTTCTTGGGATTCCAACGCGTCACAATTTTCAGGTTTCAGTGAATACTCAATCTCTTTATTCTGGAGGAGAGAATCCTCCGCTGCATCCACTGGGGCCACTTCGTCTCCCAATCCTTCGTCCATATCATCCACACAAACTTCATCAATTCATGTGTTCTCCTTAACTGTAAATTTGATTTATTTCAGTCCGAAACCATAAGAACCACAATCCACAAACACGAAAAATTATATGTACATGTTATCATCCCATCATTTGAAAGGCAGATAAGCACATATAACAAAATGTAATTCATCAACAATGAGAAGCAAGCCCGCAATTTGTAATACATACGATCAGCAACAAGTTATTACATACCTTGATTATTCATAAAACAAAGAAAAGCGCCACATATAATCGAACTTGCCAAACTCCATATCCAACCACCGTAGCAAACTATCAACTCTTAGAAAAACAAGAACTACCAACTTGCAATCAGTAAAAAACCTACCAGCTCCCAAGAAAATGCAGGAAAGGAATTTTTAAAACATAAAACAAACTTTGCATTAACCCTGGGAATTGGATAGCTCGAAACTTCAAACAAAATAAGCCACTCACTCAATTGCATACTTGTCCTTCATTTTCCCACGGACCAAACATCCAGACAGTGAATTAAAGAAAATTAAATGCAAAAGCATGTAATAGAAGCATAGCGTACCCAAAATTTAAGCTCCAAACAAAATCAAAAGCTAGAATGTGCAGGCTTCCATTCTCTGAGTTTGAGAATTAAATTCCAGGGGCGAAACCGTAAAATTCATTAAGCCAATAAAAGCCCTAGAAAACCTCACTGATTTAATAGCCGAGGAAGATAATGGCACTGGCCTAAAATGGAAAAAAGAAATATCTTTGCCAGAAAATACAGAAATACCAATTAACGTTAAAAGTATAATTTGTTTTTATTATTTTATTCTCTGCGTCGAAACTTTTGTGGTGTTTTGTCGGTACCTTACCTTTTGTTGTGCAAATTTAAATACCTTGTGGTCTGATAACATGCAAAACCAGATCCATACAACATCGAAAAGCTAAAAACAGAAAGAAGCCAGTAATTAATGTTGGAAATTTACAATAATAATAAATATAGTTATTTTAAGGTATAATTCTGTATGTAATTACTAAAATGCCATTGTAAGCGCATTTTAAGTGGAGCGGGGGTGGATTTTACTTGGTTCAAACCCAACATGTTCACGTTCGATGATTAATTTGATCACGTGACTAATAAACTCGGGTTCGTTGCTAACCCTATTGTATTAAAAGGACTGATTCGAATATCCCTTTTCACTAAATGGATTAAATCTCAAAATTTTATGTCAATATTAATTAAAGTGTTTTAAGTTTTATCCGGTACAATTGGATTTTATGGAGTTTTGTAATTTATCCAATTTATGATGGTTTATTTATTAGTAAATGGTTTACCTATATTTTTTTATTTGAACACGTGACGTAATTATACTTTTCAGTTATACTAAAAAACCTGTTTTTTAATTTTTATACACTGCAATTATTAATTTACCATTCTCAATACTTAAAAACAAATAAACAGAGAAATTCAATTTTCTTTTCCTTTTTTTTTATTTTTTCCAAATGAATTCGTTTAACTCTTTTCTATTCCAAAATAATTCTAAATAAATAAATTATGTGTTTTAATGGAAATTCAATTTTATTTTCTCTTTCTTTTTTATGAATTCATTTATTTGAACAAAATTCACCGATTATTCATCCAATTCTACACGAAGAAGAAAAGGAAACCACGTTGCTATCCGCAACTAAAGGTAAAGAACCAATGCATCACGTGGCAACCGACGGTCCACGTCGGTCCTACGTAGAGTGCAGCGCGCGCTGAACAGGAGGTGATCGCGGTCACATTACGTGGCCATGTATGGGACCGGAGATATTAGTCGACAACCGTTTGATTCGTTTCCTGCCAAGTCTTGCGCCAACTTGGGGCGGCTGAATTTTGCACCACACAATCGATTCTGCTCAAACAGAGAATTAGAAACGAACGTGCCTTTAGACTGGTCTGTAGAAATGTAGTCATTTCTGTGCAGACAATAGAGTACGAGTCGCTGTAATTGAAAAGTTCCACGTTTTTACTCCAGATTTATTCTCAAACGGATCGGTTGGATGTTGATTATCCTCGTTCATTCAAAAAGTTATTTGAAAAAAAAAGACCGATGTTTTTATTTTTGAATCGTTGAAAATCATATAAAGGATAATAGTATTGGGTCAATGACTATGTCTAGAGCGGCAATTTAAATCATAATACTATTATTTAACACGTATATAAAATATTAAATAAATTTAAATTTCAAAAATTAATATAAATAATAATCTAATCATATTTAAATTACACGATTAATAATTATGTTGGATTTGAATTTAATCTTCTGAATTTATTTATTTATTTATAATACGATTAATTAAATAAATAATTAAATTTAAACGAATAATCGTATTTAAACGAATAATCGAGTTTAAATAAATAATTAAATTAAACAGATAATTGAATTTAAACGAATAATCGAGTTTAAACGGATGAACATATCTAAACAAATTGATGTCATAATCGTGTTTAAATAGATAAATAAATACACTTAATTATATTTTTAAATTAAAAAAATAATAAAAAATAAAAAAATATACATGTAAAAGATTTATGATTAAGGACGGTTTAAAATTTTTTTAATATAACTTATTATTTTATTAATTTTTTATTACATATGTATTATAATATTTTTATAAAAATAATATTAAAAATATAATTTTTTATACAAATTAATATAATATAATAAATTAATTAAATATAAAATTAATATAAATAATAAATATAAATTATATAAAAATAAATATTATCATGTCACATTAATTATACTTATAATTACATAAAAACTTTATTTCTCTAATGTTATTTAATTAAAATTGACACATATATCAACAATTCAATAAAAATAGAGTGTAGCATATTATAAAATATTAAAAATTTATTAAAATTTTTTAGAGAAATTCAATAAGATAAACCTTGATGATAATAACTACATAAACATATATTTATAAAAGTAATTAAAAAATAAATTATTACTATATTTTTTGTATTAATAAAATTCAAGGTGAAATAAATTTATCGGATCATGATTGATCGTTAATAAAATTTAAACAAATTTATGTTGCTTTGAAAAAATTTGAGTATAACCTTTAAATTCATGTTTAAAAGTTTGTATTTAAAAGATTATATATAAAAATATATTTTTTTATTTTATTAAAAATATCTCAAATTAGTATATATAATTTTTACATCGCTATCAATATTAATATAAATATTTTTAATTTTTTATTCTCCTAATTATTATAAATTCTCTTATTTTCTAATTGTATGATTAAATTTTAATGGTTGAAAATATTTTACAATTAATAAAAATTATAAAAAATAATGTAATATATATAATTTTTATTATTATTTTATTATATTTTGTGATATTATTTTTATTATATTAGTTAATATCATATTAATATTGCAAAATATATAACAATCTAATAACTATTATTAATAAAATAAAAATATTTTTATTAGAAAAAAAATACACAATAATTTGAATATCTAATTGAGTATATATATACATACATACATATATATATATATATATATATATAATAAAAATATATTTAAATTATCATGAATAGATTTATACTAATTATTAAATTTAAATTATCCATGAAAAATTCGAGTACCTGACCCGTGAAGAATTGACTTGTAAAGATTAAAAATGTAAAAACAAAATATTCGGTGTTCACTCTTCTATCTCAGAAGTCAAAACAATTCTTAAAATTAAAAAATTTTGAATTCTCAATCTCTCCCAACAAACTCTAAAGCCCAATCAAAATTCTAAAATTTTTGCCTAAAAACTAATAAAAAAATAACAATAATACCGATTATCTTAATAATTTTATATTTTTTCATCAATTTGAGTTACAAGAGACATGTTAAAGACTGAGGCTTCGTATTTTTTAACTTTGTGAGTAAATGTTTGTTCGTTTTGATTTATTTTCTTGCATATTTTTTTTTATTTTTGCTAGAAATAATTTGTGATTATAACACTCATTTTTTAAATCAAAGTTAAATTTTATCATTTTATCTCTTAGGAGTATTTTTGTTATTTTATAAAATTTATATTTGGGTTCCTAATTTTTCTTTTTAATCAATTTATTAGTTGTACATTAGCCTAATTGATGATCTAGAAGGATTCAGGAAAGTTTTGGTGTGATTGAAAAATTTTGGTTATAAGGTCTTTTTTGCGCTTCCGAGCTTCAATTATGAATTTCTCTTAACTGGATAATCCAATTTGAAATTCATTTATTTCATATAAAAATAGAAAAATTTAGAATTCTATATAATCAAATTTTAGGTAAATCGGAGTTCGAACGAGAGAGAAATAAAGTCGTAAAGTAAAAAGTATAAGAATGAAAAAGCAAGATGAAGTCCTGCTGTAGCGAGAAAACAGTCTGCTGCAGTGATATATCCTGCTACAGAGATCAAATTCTCACTGCAACGAGCTTTATTTTTTCTTCTGCGTGCTTTACTTTTAAATGCAAATTTTTGGTGATCTGAAAGTTCGATTGATAAGTCGTTTTTTTTCAATAAAAGCTAACGGAATAAGGATTTTATCAAAACTAATTTCAACAAATTCTGGGTTAAATTAGAAGAGAAATAAAGGTAGTAAGTAAGAGATCTGAAATTGATTACTTATGCCATTTCGCTCACCTTATCTTCAAATGCAAATTCTCGTTGATCGAAAAGTTCGATTGACAAGCCTTTTTTTTTTTTTTTTAAATGAAAGTTAATAAAATGAGAATTCCATTGAAATAAATTTTAATCAATTATGAGTTAAACTAGAAGAGTTGTAAAAGTAGCAATTAAGGAATACAAAATCAATCTTTTTTTTAACCTTTGGAAATGAAATTTCCATTTTACCCCTTTTTCATTTCTTCTTCACTCTTAATCTATAAGGGCAATATAGACTTTTTACCTTCATTTTAAATGATTCTATTGTCCAAAATAATTCTTCTTCTTCTTTTCTTCTTTCTACCTATAACTCACTTCTCTTCTTCTTTCTCTCTAAATGAAAAATTCCCCCTTGCTACTGAGTCAAATTTCTATAAATTTCTCACTTAAATTAACTTGTTTCCATCATTTTAGAGCTTTTTAATCTATTAGTTTCAAGTTTTAACCACTATTTTTAGAGCCAGAAGAGAAATAAAAAGTTAAAATTTTTGGGTAAAATTAAAACTTTTCAAATCTAGTCAACAATCCAGAATAAATTCGATTTTCTTATGCTAGAAGCATTCTTTTGAAAAAATTTTCAACTAATTTTAAGTTTGATTATGTAATTTTTAATTTTAATAAATTTTAAAATAATAAAATAAAATAAATTTTATTTTAATAATTAAATTAATTGTATAATTTATTTTTATTTTTTTTATTATAATTTAAATAGACTTAAAATAGATAATCGCATTATAATCATATTTAAACAGATAATCGTATTTAAATAAATAATCGTATCTAAACAAATAATCGTACTTAAATAGATAATCGCATTTAAATGGATAATTATATCTAAACGAATAATTATATTTAAACGAATAATTGTATAATAATCATGTCGTATTCGAATTTATATTTTTTAATACGAATAATAATCGTGTCATATTTATATCGAATAAATATTAATTGTGTCGTATTCGAATTAAACTAAATCTGGCCCATTTATCCCCTAGGCTATGTCATGCAAAAATTTCTTAGCAACTCAGATAACTGTCCCCCCTTAATTCCACCGTTTATATACATATAATTTACAGGTACTAAATGAACATATTATTGAAAATTTTAGTTGAATTTCTTGAAATGAATCACTGCCGTCAGTACAAAATTATACACTTGTCATACAATAACAATGAATTTACTTCCAGCATATAAATCCGGAAGAAGATCCAGATCAACATTTACTACACACCACAAACATCTTACTACCGGCACTTTCAACCAGAACTAAACCACCAAACTGCATTTAGTTGTACGAGATAGACACTATACTAGTAAATTGGCAGCCTCAGAAATTCAACATAATTATACATCAAGCAGCAAAGACCGCGTGCATATATTTTGTGTAATAGCAGAATCAGATGATATTAGGTAATCTCCTACGTATATCAGGGCTACATGTAAAACATCAACAAATACCTGGAGAAAGAAAACGTGTGTAACTATCTACAGTAGACTCTGCAAGAAAAGGTATCGTATCAAATTGTGAACAAAAAACATAAAAGAGATCTGATCATTCTGGACCTGCCTGGCATTAGCACCAACTAATATAATAACATTCAATCTCTCTGCATACAGTCTAAGACATGAATAGAGGATCCTCTTTCTTCTGGTATATCTCAAACAACTGCTTAGAGTGATCAATAGCTATTTTTTTGCAGTCATCAAGACCTTTTGGGTCGTGCTGCAACAACTCTGAGACAGATTTCTTCAGCCTCCTTAGTGGATCACCATCTATGAGAAACTCAGCCAAAGTAGTGGCCCTGCAGCCATTGACAGGTATATTACAAACATCAGAAAGAAAATTAATGACATCTCATAATTGTCATTTAAAACTGCATGTGCAAATGCTGGAATGTAAGTAACAACTCTCTGGGACTTCAAAGGTGTCCTCCCACTTTAGTCCCTAAATCCAGGAACGCCAACACGACTTACTATGACCAAGTTAGCATGGATCAAGAGAAGGTTAGACGCCAAATGGAAATAAATATAAAAGAACATAATCAGAATGCATACCTATCATTAATGATGATAGCTCATTTGGTAAACAAAAATGTAAAAAATGGAAACAACGATGAAGCCACTTGCTCGCGCATACCTCAGTGCATTGACATAAGTAAATCCTCGATTGGCAGAAGATGACAAACTCCCAGGAGATTTTCCCGATGCAAATTGCTGTCTATAGAGAGCACAAACAGCCTTCAAATACAGTTCATTATCTTTGTCAAATGAAGCAAACATGTCTTTTTCAAACTTCCATGTTTTATCATTTCTGTTCCCTATCAACTGAGAAAAATCAAAATCCATATCCATATCATCGTCAGAGTCAGAAGAACTGGAACTTGAGCTTGAACTGTCATCAATGTCACAAATACCAGCCACATCAAAAAGAAATTCTCGCCTAAGATTCTGGGAGACATGTTCTGCTCCCATCTTCTCTTCACATTGCCTCAAAATCCCTCGTTCTTGATTTGATAGGGGGCAAAAGTTCTCTACACTGTTACTTCTAGAAGAAACAGCTATTTTTGAGCAGTGATTGATTGGAGAACCATCATGTTCATGAGTCAACTTCTGAACCTTTTCTATATTACGCTCAACAGTGTGGGCATTGTCATAAACATCCACATCCTCAAAACCATCATTATTACCATTCTTATTCTCACTTACATTCAGACATGAGTCTTGCTTTCTTTTGCGCATTCCTGTCGCTAATTGCGCACCAGTCTGACTTGAATGATCACTGTTAGCAACTTTTTGAGAAGTCATTTCATTTTTCCTCAAAATATCTCCAGGAGCACAGTCATCATCACTGTCATTGACCTGAACAATGCTTCCAGATGGAGATCTCCTGTTATCTGGTATGGAAGATATATGTTACGCAGATATTGGATGTATAAATTTTCCAAAAAAAGTTAAAAGAAAGTACAATGATTTTTTTTTAACAAAAAAGCAATAACAACAGCTTGTATACTTAGCAAAAATCCTAAAAGTCGGTTACTTGCAAACATTACTCTGCTTTATCGCTCCAGAACAATAGAATCACCAACAAGGTAACACGAAAAGCAATGAACCAATTTTTGCCTCTTTGCTAAATTCTAAATTCTACATGTAATCTACCACAATGCCATTGCTGATTGACACGCATGAAGATCAATTAGTTAAGTCAAGAAAAACAAGTAAAATTCATTGGTTTCTGCTTGGCTGGCTAATGTGCACTTGACTAATGACCAAATATAAATTTTAGTGAATATCATTGAAATACGAGCGAATGGTCTCCATGCTAATTATTGTTTTGAAATATCATTTTAAAACTAGATCCCACCTTTCCCTTGGACTTGTATAAGCAATAGTATATGATAGAAATATATATATGTAAAGATTAAATTACATTAGATTAGGTTTAATTTTCTTTTCTTATTTGTTCTACTTGATTGTTTATATATTAACAGCTAGTAATACAAGAAAATGTGAGTTTCTCCAGATTTCAAATGGAATCAGAGCCATAAAACCCTAACCATCAGTCTGCCATTGCTGCCACTGCCATCATCTACCCCCATCCATTACCAATCCACTCAGACAAGACAACAACCAAACCCTGACTGTTATTCACTGAAGATTTCCATTGGAACTTTGCTGAGAGAAGATCAAAAAACCTGAGAGCTGCCACCCTTCATTCGATGATGTTCTGGCCACCTTCCTTCATTCTGTGACTTCAGTTCAATTCAAAAGAAGATGAGAAACAAATCCCAACCATCACAGCCGTGTCTTCGGTCATGTTTTGCTGCCTCAAATAGAAGGTTCAGGTCACAATTGGGTTAAGGATCAGATTCAGGTCAAAATTAGATTTTGGCCAAATTTCTAGTCAGAATAAACCAGTTAAGGTCAAGCAAGATCGGGTCAAGTTTCGGTTCAATTCATCCAATTCGATTAGGTTCAAATTCTAGTTTGGTTTAAGCTGATTTGCATCAAGTTTATTCTTTGCTTGATTTGCTATTTACAGCTCAGAACCAGCTTTCTCTGCAATTTCTAGCCACCTGTCATTGATTAATGCAACCCTAGCAAGACCATGTCGAGTGATTCAGTCAATTTCAAGACATCAGATGTAGTACCATGACCGATAGTTACTGCAGTAATCACGTCTGTTCGAATGATTGCTTCAAAAAAGTTGATGGATCAAGTTTTGGGCTTCTAAGACCACATCCACTTCACCCATTGCTTCCATTGCGCATACAGGTCATTCTAGTGTCTGTTTATCCCTATACTCTCATCCTACAGGACCATGGATTCTTGAATTAAGTGCCATTGATCATATATTTAGTAATCGGTATTTATTTACTCATTATATATTCAAAAACATCTACATTTATTACCTTAGCTAACGGTACGAAGATCTCTACTCAAGGTGTTGGCTCCATAGAGTCGTTTACTAGTTGTTATTTACATTCTTTCCTTCATGTGCCTGATTCATCCTTAATCTCTTATCTATGAGTAAATTCTTCAGTACTCTTAATTACACTGTCTCTTTTTCTTCTGGTTCTTGTTTAATGAAGGATTGAAACACACTAAAGACGACTGGCACAGGGTATGAGGTCATGGCTTTTACTATCTGCCATAACTACCATCTACCATTGTCTTTTCTACTCTCACTTCATTGTAGCTTCATGCGTGTTCGGGATATTACCATCTCTCAACATTGAAAAAAATGCTTTCTACTCTTTCTAAACTTCATTCCTTAGATTGTGAGTCATATCAGTCAAGAAAACACCTTAGAATTTCGTATCTAAGTAGAGTCAATAACGAATTACATACCATTTCATGTTATCCATTCAGACATTTGGGGTTCTATTCGAAAATATCAAAAATGAAATTTCGTTATTTTCTTACATTCATAGATGACTACTCTTGATGCACTTGAATTTTTCTCAATAAACGATTGTTCTGAAGTACCTTAAAACTTCTATTAAGATTTTTCAAAGGAATACACATTTGCAACCTTTGAATCTTTTCTTGCCTCAAAGAAATTTTACATCAAATCACTTGTCAATATACCCTTCAATAACATGGTGTGGCAGAACGTAAAAATTGACATTTAATAGAGATTGTGCGCACTCTTCTTTTAGACATGCATGTTTGTATTCATTTTTTGGATGCTGCAGTCCTCACGACCTGCTATTTGATTAATCGGATGCTATCCATAGTATTTGGGGGGTCCAATTCCTCATTCCATTTTATTCTCTAATGAGCCACTCCATTCCTTGTCCCCACACATTTTTATTACTACTTGTTTCATTCATGCTCACACTGCTAGTTGAGACAAGTTATTAGCTAAATTTGACAAGTGTATCTTTCTTGGTTATTTTGGCCTTGAAAAAGGTTATCAGTGTTATTTTTTAGAGTTAAATCGATATTTTATTCCGGCCGATGTATCCTTTTTTGAGTCTACTCCTCATATTTTTATGTCCTCGTCCCATTCAAATGATGTACGTCAAGTGTTATCATCACCTTTTTCGTTTATTCCACCTGACCTTCATGTATCTACACCCTCCATGTTCTCCTTGAGTCATTCTATACCTCCTACCCAATTATAAGTTTACCATTATCGTCCTTGCCTAAATATTGTTCCAACTATTGCAGAGTTGGCAATGGATAGCTCTCTTTCTCCATCCTTGAACCCTGATCCTGTGCCTTCTCTTTTGTACCTCCAAGTCCTAAGTTATCACTACGTATCTATTGGTCATCACGCTTTTATTTCTTCTTTGTCTTCTGTCTTTATTCTTAACATTGTTATAGAAACCTTATCTAATCTTGCATAGTGTCAAGCAATGGTTGAGGAGAGGACTGCTTTAAATAATGCTAGAACTTAGGAACTTGTCCTTTTACCTCCAAGAAAATCTACTATAGGATGTTGATGGGCATATACAGTGAAGGTGGGGCCAAGTGGATCAATTTAAGGTCTTTATTCCTAACATTGTTATAGAAACCTTATCTAATCTTGCATAGCGTCAAGCAATGGTTGAGGAGAGGACTGTTTTAGATAATGCTAGAACTTAGGAACTTGTCCTTTTACCTCCAAGAAAATCTACTATAGGATGTTGATGGGTGTATACAATGAAGGTGGGGCCAAGTGGATCAATTTAAGGGCCGTCTTGTTACTAAGGGTTATACTTAGATTTCTGGTTTAGATTATAATGAGCCATCTTACCAATGGCCAAAATTGCTTTAGTACAGTTATTTCTTTCTACTGTAGCAATTCCTCATTGGCCTTTACATTAGCTGGATATCAAGAACGCCTTTGTCCATGGTGATTTATTTGAGAAGGTTTATATGGAACAATCACTTGGTTTTGTTGCTCAGGGAGAGTCCCACTTTGTTTGAAAGTTGAGAAAGTTATTATATAGTTCTAAGCCATCTCCATGTGCCAGGTTTAGACACTTCAGCTCGATGATTGGGGTATGGCATGAATAGATGCGAGGCTAATCATTCTGTCTTTTATCATCATTCTTTAAGTAGATGCATTTATTTGATTGTGTATGTGGATGATATAGCTATCACTAGGGATGATTCTAGGGGCATAATTGATCTGAAGAAGTGCCCATGTAATCATTTTCAAACAAGGATATGGGTCAGTTGAGATACTTTCTCGCATCGAGGATACATAATCTTATCATGGAATTTGTATTTCACAATGAAAATATACTATCGACATATTACAAAAGGCAGGAATACCTAAAGCTAGACTAGCTGATGCTCCTTTGGATCCAAATCTAAAGTTTACACTAGGTCGGAGGGAGACTATTAAAGGTCCAAGAAGGTATAGGAGACTAGTAAAAAAGCTTAACTATCTCATTGTCACGAGACTTGACATTTCTTATGTGGTAAGTATTGTGAATCAGTTTTTTCATTCTCTAGGCTTTAGGCATTAGGATGCAATTGCCCGTATGCATTGATACATTAAAAGATCTCTTGGTATGGATCATTATTTGAAGATAAGAGACACTCTCAGATTATTGGCTATTCAGATGCAAATTTGATAAGATCTCCTATCAATAAACGGTCTACATTTGGATATTGTGTGTTGTATGATAGAAATTTGATATCATGGAACAGCAAGAAGCCGATTGCAATTGCAAGGTCAAGTGCTGAGGCAGAATATCACTAATGGTATTGGCAACATGTGAATTAATTTGGGTTAAGCAGCTGTTATCAGAACTTAAGCTAAACACTTAAAGGTTTATGCAACTTATTTTTGACAACTCTTCATATCTTCTCTAATCTAATATTTCATAAAAGGATAAAATATATTTAGATTGATTGTCAGTTTGTACTTCAGAAGATTGTAGTTGGGGACATCATTACATCTTATATCAGATTAAATGACCAACTAGCAGACATCTTTACAAAATCGATTCGAGGCCCTCAAGTAAAATATATTTGTAACAAGTTACGTTTTTATAATATGTAAGCACTAGTTTGAGGGTGAGTGTTAGAAATATATTAACAGCTAGTAATACAAGAAAGTGTGAGAGTTTCTCTACATTTCATGGTATACAACAAAAGAAATTGACATCTATCCAATTATGCAAGGTTAAACAATTATCAATAAAACTTCAATGGCTCCAAAGGGCATTGTTTCTTCATTTTACATAATTTTGTTTCCATGTCTGCGTACCACAGCTCTTGATTCTCTCCCTTTTTTAACTTGGCAATATGTACCACAACAAAATTTCACCATGGGGTCTTTATTCTATATTTTCCTCTCTACTACTACATTTTTTTATCTTAAGC
>JAWDEX010000016.1:1587594-1648194 GCA_035221805.1 Trichilia hirta | reverse complement strand
CTCTTATGCAATCATGTCTGCCCTATCAACTTCTTCACCTTCTTCATCTCCTTTTATTTTCACTTGCTTCCTCATTTTCTTGCTTACATTTAACTACTCTATACTTAAAATTGGAAAGCCAATAAATAATTGGTGATAATATAAGAGACAAGCTATCAATCACTATCATTCTTTTTTTAACGAAAATCTTGTATTATGACAATTGCCAAACTATGAATGCCAAGAAGCTTTACCAAATATGAAGATCAACAATAATCATCCCCTAAACTAAAGAGAGTTAATTGCTTGTCATGGATCATGCAGCCAAACTGGCAAAATTTTAGCAAAAAACAAATGTCACCACCAATACTTAGTAGCAAAGACAACCATCAAGCACATGCTCCATCCACATCAAAATTGATCATAAAACAAGTACTGTCTTATCTTACACAATGAAATACATGTAACAAATAAATGATCGCTCAAGCAATTGATGGATGAGCATCACTGGGAATTTCATATTACAATAAGAGCAATATTCACAAGGATAGTCATAAAATATAAAATAAGCATATAAAATAAGAGCAGTGTGATCATATGCACATGTGCACAAAATCAATAATAACTATTGAGGAAAAATAAGCATGCAATAGTGAAAATTGCAAAATACATAACGACCCAATACATCCAAGAAAATAGTAAACATGCAAAATGATCAGCCAATTAGTCTTGCTAAAGTTAAAAAATAGTTTAATTGATAAACTCCTGAAGTCTAAGAACAGCTTTGCCACAGCAGAGCTAGTTGTTACTCACTAGTATGCTCCTAAATTGATCCCATGCTTAAATGTAGAGAAAATAGCTGATTTCAAAACTAAAAGCTTTGTTTTCAATTTGAAACAAGAAATTTCTTTTCTAGACAGTGACATGTAGAGTATACGAAAAGAACTACAACTAGTTAATGAAGTTCAGTAACAAAGGGGTATATACTATGACATATACAACACGAAGTGTCCAATTAGGATGCATTTGTCCTAAGGAGTTACAGTATGATGAATTCCATATATATGGTACCGTCCCCCCACTTGACATCCAGTCAGATCCTTCAAATTCAGAAACAAGTCTTCCTTCTTAAGAAAAAAATTGCCGTTATAGACCTTAATAAAAAGCACTCATAGTAAACTGAAACCAGAAAGTTCTCAATATAGTTGTTCCAGCATATGCAGCTAAGCTTTAACCTGTTTGACATTTCTACTACCAATCATGAATATCAACATCGTCATTAAACTCCTATATCCTTATTTTCTGCAATACCCCAGCAACTTCAAAATGTTCCTCATCCCTGCCAATACTAAAATCTTGTGTGATTACAATTGCCAAATTATCAATGCCAGAAGGCTAATCAGTACCCACAACTAAAAAGATTTAACCGCTTGTCATAGAGCATGTCAAACTACTTTAGCAAACTTTGACTACTGCTAAATAATCACCCCTAGCACTTGGACAATAACAAAGACAAGCAACGATCCTCCATCCACATCAAAATTGTTATACAATCAAATACATACCATAAACAAATCACCATACGTGCAAGCATACCATAAAAGTTGTAAACTTGCTTACTCTCTCGCACAGATTAATTAAACATAAACTTCAAAAATAAACAACTAAAATAATAATTAAATGTGTCCACAAATGCTATAACGACAAAAATCAATCGTCATTACCTTCACCAGTCTGACTCATGTCTGCTCTCGCCAAATCAAAATTCTCCTCAACCACATTCGTACCAACAAATGCATTATTCAATTCAACATTGTTGCCATTCTCACTAGAAACGCTAGCATTAGGCTCCACATTCAATAACGACTTTAAATCAGCCTCCAACTTCAAAATTCTGGACTGCAAACCCTCATATTTCCTCTTCCAAACGTCTATTTCTTTTGCTGCCTCAGTCTCTATCTCGCTTTTTTCTTGACTAAGTTGAGAGTTCAACTGTTGTAGTTTCTGACAATCCATCTCGTAATTCTTCAGCTTGTTTTCGACCCTGATTTTCTCCATTCCAGAAAATTGCAGCTTCTCCTTCAGCCATTCGTTTACTTTCTCCACGGTTTCCAATTCTTGCTTCAGTTTGATTTCCCTTGCCGTCAAAATCGACTCCACTTTAGCAAAATCAGCATCCCGAAAACAGTACTTCAACCTCGAAATCAACTCACTAGTGGTCCGATTTTCATCATCGAAATCTATTTCGGGTTCGACATCAACAAGTACACTAGATTCAACAGTCATTTTCGTCTCCCCCTTTTGCATCCAAGTTCACAGACACTCAAGAGTCCAAAAATTGCCAACATAAACACACGAAATGACAATGAAATTAGTGGGAAGGAAAACACAAAAGAACAGAGAAAACTAACGAGAAAAAAAAATGTATGCTATGGTCTCCGAGGATTAAGAGAGACGAAAGAAAATGGTGAAAATTTGAAGCAAAAGGAAATGGAAATGCGAAAAACCACAACAGTCGTGTCCATGTCATGCGTACAATGGTGTGATTCTTTTACCTAAACTGAACGCGTTGTGATTGAATACCTCATTCACGAGGTTCAGGATTCGATCCGTGGTTTCGAAGATGGCAAGAATAATATTTAATTTGGGTTAATTACATAAACCTCCCCTGAGGTTCAACCATGGAACGGGCAGGTGGCGGCGGGTCTCAAAGAAGTGGTCGATGGGGACTGCATCATCGGGTTCATTTGATTGGACTTCCACATCGTTATATGTTTTCCAACTTTCACTTCGAGCTTTGGAGGTTGAAAACGTCATTTGATTAATTATGATGGGCATAATTGTCACTTAGGTCATATATTTTATTATTGCTCTGACGCGTCCTAATTTCCATAGTCAATCCAATATTGGGGTTACAATAATAATTATCAACATAGGTTATTGGGCCTGATGTCAAACGGGAATAAAAATTGCCGCTTTTATTTGAAACTTTTCTTTTTCTTTATTTGAAAATTGTAATCTGGTCTTGTCTCTCTTAGTGAGTTAATCCATTCCTCTCTCTCTACATAAACCCCGGCGATTGTAACTTCTGCTTTTTGGGTTAATTAACGACCGACAAATCTTCAAACTCTAAGGTCATATCAATCTCAACTCTCAAGTAACAATTTGACTTTTCAATATTATTCTGATTAATTTGTGCGAATTTTAATGAGGATTAATTGATTTGTATAAAATTTTTGGAGTTATGGAGATTTTTTTTTTTTTAATTTCCTTTGTAATCTGCGGCCTGAAATTTATCCCTCATATTCTTGGATCAGTGATCAGCCATGGCATCGAAAGATGCGGATCCATCACTGGGTTACCTCACTCGTAAGGACACGAAAGTGAAATTCCCGCGTACACCCCGAGTCAAAAACAAAACCCCAGCCCAATTCAAATCACCGCTGAGCAAATCCTCCGTGAAGCTCGTGAACGCCAAGAGGCTGAAATCCGTCCGCCGAAGCAGAAAATCACTGACTCAACCGAACTTGCTGAGTATCGTCTTCGCAAACGTAAGGAGTTTGAAGACTTAATTCGCCGAGTGAGATGGAATATCAGCGTCTGGATAAAGTATGCACAATGGGAAGAGTCTCAGAAAGACTTCACTCGTGCACGGAGTGTGTGGGAACGGGCGCTTGAAGTGGACTACAGAAACCATACTCTCTGGTTGAAGTATGCTGAGGTTGAGATGAAGAACAAGTTCATAAACCATGCGCGGAATGTGTGGGACCGTGCTGTCACGTTGTTACCAAGAGTGGACCAGCTGTGGTACAAGTACATTCACATGGAAGAGATGCTTGGAAACGTAGCTGGGGCTAGACAGATTTTTGAACGGTGGATGAATTGGATGCCTGATCAACAAGGCTGGCTATCTTACATCAAATTTGAACTCCGGTACAATGAAGTTGGACGTGCAAGACAGATTTCTGAACGGTTTGTCCAGTGCCACCCAAAAGTCACTGCATGGATACGATTTGCTAAGTTTGAGATGAAAAATGGAGAAATTGATCGAGCTAGGAGTGTGTATGAACGCGCAGTGGAGAAATTGGCGGATGATGAAGAGGCTGAGCAGTTGTTTGTTGCATTTGCTGAGTTTGAGGAGAGATGTAAAGAGACAGACCGTGCTAGATGTATTTATAAGTTTGCATTGGATCATATACCGAAAGGAAGAGCAGAGGACTTGTATAGGAAATTTGTCGCATTTGAGAAGCAATATGGAGACAAGGAAGGGATTGAGGATGCAATTGTAGGAAAAAGGAGGTTTCAATATGAGGATGAAGTGAGGAAGAATCCAATGAATTATGATACATGGTTTGATTATATTAGGTTAGAAGAGAGTGTGGGGAATAAGGAAAGGATTAGAGAAGTTTATGAGCGTGCCATTGCCAATGTGCCACCGGCTGAGGAGAAGAGATATTGGCAGAGATATATATTCTTGTGGTAAGTTTTTAGTTGGTGTATTATTGATGCCTTGGATTATTGAAGTTCAGAGGTTTATTTCTGTGATAATTGATCTTTTCTTTTTATGTGTAATGCCAGGATTAATTATGCACTGTACGAGGAACTGGATGCAGGAGATATGGAGCGGTCAAGAGATGTATATCGGTAACCTTCTATTACTTTGACCTGAGAATATATATTGCTTTCATGATTTTTATTCTTGGTTTACTAGTGACATTTGTCCGTGGAGCTGCTGTGTCAATTACAAATATTTATATTATTTATTTATTTACGGAATTTTGCTACTATCTGCACAACTACTGGTTCATCATGATGGATAAGAGGAGCCATCTTAGCTTCAGCTGCAAGATCATCACTTTTTGTCATGCTTCTCTGTTCACATTCAAGCTTTGTGCCCTATCCAACTTTGCTCTCAAAGCCAAAACCTCAAACAGCAAATTTTTTTACAAGATTAACTTTCAAAATTGGCCCTTATGCAATTCTTTCTTCTTAATATACACATGACAACATCATATTACAGTGACTTGTCTCCTTGGCCTAGTAAATATGTGCCTATATTTCTTTGACGTTTTTAAGTACCAGTTTTTCTTTCCTTTTATCATGAATGGAAAAGAAGGGATTCAATATTTACTTGCAATTTTTCCAGTGAGTGTCTGAAGCTGATCCCCCACAAGAAATTCTCATTTGCGAAGATATGGCTTTTAGCTGCTCAGTTTGAAATACGGCAGTTAAATCTTAATGGTGCTCGACAAATTTTAGGAAATGCAATTGGAAAGGCTCCTAAGGATAAGGTATTATTGTGATTCATGCTGAAGTTTTTATTAGATTGATGACTCCTAGTTGATATATCCTCACTGATCTGCCAATTGCAAACAGATATTTAAAAAGTACATTGAGATAGAGCTGCAGCTTGGTAATATTGATCGCTGTCGAAAGCTTTATGAGAAATACTTGGAATGGTCTCCAGAGAACTGTTATGCGTGGAGCAAATATGCCGAACTGGAGAGATCTTTGGATGAAACTGATCGAGCTAGATCTATTTTTGAGCTTGCAATTGCCCAGCCAGCCTTGGACATGCCTGAGTTGTTGTGGAAGGTATTTGAGTAAGATATTTTGTTTAATGCATTTATATTATGTCCTTATATGTTTTACTTTGAACATTCTCCCTCGGATCAGTCACCCTGTCTGTACTTCTGCCTGTCTTCATCTACTAGTTTCATTAACATTCTTGTTAAAGGCATTGTAAATAATGACATTGTGCCATCTATGATTATGGTTTCTTGATCCTTGTTCTTCAAACGGCAGAAATGCAAAAGAATTTTTTTTTTCTTTGGTTTCTTGATCCCCATGTTTGTTTGGCTGCAGATAATTTATTATTTCTTTTTCTTTCTTATGTATCAGAATTTTTTCTAGTGCTTGCTAAACTAAGAAGCTGATAATTTAGTTTTATATTTACTTTTGTTGATTTTCATGTTCCAGTTTTATTTTGATGCAGTAAGTTGATTATAATGTTATCTCTAGAAAAAGCTCCAAAATGATAATGATGAGACTTTTTCCTTACATACCAATTTAAAAAATAACCTGAAACTTCCACCAACCACACAACTTGCTGAACCATGAAGACTATATCGTGACCTTTATGAGTTCTTCCTATTGTTTCTTTCTTGTTCACTTTGAATTTATTTTCTGATTTCTTAAGTTCTCATTTTTATTGTATTGTTATTAGGTTTGATAGTTTAGGAATATCAGTGTTTTTGTTAGAACAAGTTTCATCTCCCAAGATATACTCACATATTTAGTTGCCTTAAATATCTATTTTTGATTTCTACGGTCACAACTGGTATTACAATCTGTTCTTTGTTTATCACTGTTTGGATTTGTCTTTTCAGAAAATCCATTGCTTAGTTTTAAGGGTGTTTAAACTTGCACGCTTGAAAGAATACTTAAAAAACAAGTTGTAGTAATATTTACAGTTTTTCTTGTCAACCTAAAGATTGAACTGAACCTCCCAAGTTGATACCCTTCCCTGCTGTTTCTGTCATATATCTTCACAATTTCTATTTAATATAGGAAGTGGGTATAACATGTATTTGCATTTAATTTCAGGCATACATTGATTTTGAGATATCACAAGGTGAATATGACAGAACAAGAGCACTTTATGAGAGACTCTTAGATCGAACAAAGCACTTGAAGGTGTGGATTAGTTATGCGAAATTTGAGGCTTCTGCTATGACTGAGGATGGTGGAAATCCAGACTCACCAGAAAACGGTGTCCAGGAAGATCTCCATGAACAAAGGAAGCAATGTGTTCTGCGTGCAAGAAGTAAGCCATCCAATTACTGACCATTTTATCATTGTTGTTCATATATCTGTTTAATTGGATTAATCTGATTCCTTTCACCAGTTGAATATTAGTCTCATATCTTCCTTTATCTCTATCAGGGGTTTTTGAGAAAGCTGTTAACTACTTCAGAACTTCTTCTCC
Source organism: Trichilia hirta (assembly GCA_035221805.1). Taxonomy (NCBI): domain Eukaryota; kingdom Viridiplantae; phylum Streptophyta; class Magnoliopsida; order Sapindales; family Meliaceae; genus Trichilia; species Trichilia hirta. The sequence goes on along the minus strand of JAWDEX010000016.1, from coordinate 1,641,227 downwards.
TGAACTGAAGGAAGAAAGGGCTATGCTGTTAGAAGAGTGGTTGAACATGGAAAGTAGTTTCGGTGAGCTTGGTGATGTAAGCTTAGTACAGGCTAAGCTGCCGAAGAAACTTAAAAAGAGGAGGCAAATTACCAGTGAAGATGGGCTGGCATCTGGGTAAGTACCAGTTAACTGTTGATAGATTCTCTTAGTAAGATATTCTAATTATTTTGTTGACGTTATTGAATCCCATGCCAACAGTGGCAATCTTGTCTGCATGATCTTTTGGCAGTCTTTTGAATCCTTATATGGGGCTTGTGGGGTATTGGTTCACCAATGTGGTAGAGTCCCATTGAATTACCATTGGCATTACCACAAGAACTAAAATTTGTGATTTTTTTTAGTGGTTTTTGATAGATCTTTGAGGTGGTAGTAACTGCATGCTTACGAGTTTGTGATAAGCGTACCTGTGAATGTTTAGTGGCTATTATATGATTCTTTTTATTCTTGATGCTTCCTGCATTTTTTTTCTACAAAAAAGTTTATGATTTTAAATTCCATAACCAAAACTCCTTAATCCATAGAACTTACTTGTCAATCAATCATAGGAAGGAAATTAATTCTGGTTCATTGTCAGTTGAATTGTATGTTCTCTCTTCTTGTCCTTGGTCACTGATGCCAGAAGTCTGTCCAACAGGTATGAGGAGTATATTGACTATCTGTTCCCTGAAGAGGGCCAGACAACAAATCTCAAGATCCTAGAAGCTGCTTACAAATGGAAAAAACAGAAGATTACTTCGGATGATGATTAGAAAGCTTTTGTTGTGTCGTCTATGTGTAAATACAATGAGATCTTTTTTTTTTCATTTCCCCCCTTAAGTCTACTTTGGACTGGCCACTTCAGTGTCTGTTATCAATTCATTTCAGAAATGAAATCCTAGAACGGAGCTTCTTTTAGATTTGTGGATGTTACATACCATTTAGGGTGCCTGGTTTTGAATTAGACACTTCTTTCTACTTACGGTGGGCAAGCTTCTGTACTTGTATCATATGGAAATGAATCGTTAAGATAAAATGGTTTAGAGGTCAAACCGATTCTCTTCAGTGCATGATAACAAATTGCTGGATAAGTTTAGCTCGTGATCAGGAAATACATCTGGTGTATGCCTTTTCATCTGGTATATGCTTTTTAGTTACGGCTGAAATCTCCGGTTCATGATGCTGCTTGATACCCAAAAAAATTTTGTTCATAGGCACGGGCAATTCACGAGTGAAGTCCGCGTTGATGCTCTTCGTTTGATTCAAGTTAAAAATTCTTTACAGTTTCAAGTCATGAAATCTAGATCCTATAAATACCGATTTTGTTTGAGGTGTGGATAAATTTAAATGGATCTAATCTAAATTGATTTAATTCATTTAATTGAATCGATTTGAATTAATTTAAAAATTTTTAAATTAATATTTTTGTAAACCGTTGTCGTTGGTTTGAACGAATTAATTTTAAACCAAAATCAATTTAAATTAAATTATTTAAATAAATATTAAATATATTTATTACTATTATATTATAATATTAATATTATATAATAAAATAATAATTTTATTATTTTAAAATTAAATAAAAAAATAAATTGAAATTTAAAGTTTAATTTAAATTATTAAATTATTTTAATTCGAATTTAAGATTTAAATTATGAATTTAAACTTCATAATAAGCTTTAGATTGATTATAATTTATGAATATTATTGAGTTAAATTAAATTATTTAAAATTTAAATAACAATATTTAAATTAACTTAAAATTTTATTTTAAATTGGTCTAAACAGCAAACGCCCACTTTATTTGTTTTGACTGGATCGTAAGAATTTAACGTAAACAGCAAGCTGGGGCTGCTTGTCTATGACTTGCATCAACGATCATGGTGTCGTGTCCAGTGATGTTGAAATGATCAAGTTGCTAGAAATTGTCAGGATCGTAATAAAATCATAAAACAAATCTTTAGATTGAAAGTGTTCCGTATAATGTGTGGGCGATTTGCCCGAGAGGTTAAGGGGAAGATTTCGAGATCTTCAGCGCGTAATTGTGAGCGAGCATGTCCCCAAATTTCCATCAAAAATAAATACCAAATAAAGGTACTTGCAGTGAATGGACAATTCTCAAGAGCTGACATTCATTCTATCAAGATCTTCTCATTGGATTTGCTCACTGTAACCAACGGCCTGTTCACTTTTTCTCCCTCTTCTCCGTACTATGCTAAAAGATCAAATATGGAAAATCTATCATCTCCCCTCCTCCCCAAACCAACCCCCCTCCCCTGTTTGACATCTTATCACTTTTGTATCTTTTCTTTAACTATCACCAAACTCTCTGAGATTTAAAATCCATTAAACCCCTCCCTCTATCACTCAAATCCTATTTAAGTGATAAAATGTTAAAATTGAGAGAGAGAGAGAAGTGATACATTCTTCATACAATTGCCTATAATTACCTAGAGAATAAAAGCCTACATTAGAAGCCTATTGTACGCTAAATTTCTACTACCCAAATTGAATTATACGATGGAAAAATGTTCCAAAAAATTGACCATAAAGCCAAACTATTTCTCTTCTATTTTTGGTTTGACTTGAAGATGATGATGTACCCAATTGAAAAATGGCAATGGCCATGATTTGCATGTGAAAATATCTACACATTATACATAGAACCTGATTAGTGTTGGGTCTATCTTTCCACGTGCATTTTTTTTTTCTGTTTCTTAGTTTAATAATAATGATGGCCTTTACTACGAATTTTCCTCTTTGTATACCACTTTTAATAGGCCCACAAATCGAAACCGTCCAAAGCCAAATCCATCTTCAACTGCGATTTGCTTTCATTGTTACCAGCAGTGAATATGGCCAAGAGTCAAGATTGGTCGAAAGTTATCAATTGCCCAACAAGAACGCCTAGTGATTGTCAATATTCAATTATAACGAGAAACATCCATATGACAATTTTAGGAGATTACTTGGCTGGTCATATGAAAGTAAAATAGATTTACCAATTATTTGTTGACATGGAGGTTAGGAAACGAGACCCGTCTAAAACTTTTTTTGTACCCCAAATTTGCGATTGCAAGTAATTGCACAAAAACTATTCCTCGTACCTTGAATCATGCTCGATCAATTAACTTTTAAACCAGATGTTGGATCACTCGTAGTTCTAATCTCGTTAATATTTACTATCACATTAATAACTACCAAATGTATAAATTTAATAATGTTATTTATTTAAAATTTTTATTTTAAAATAGAATCAAATAATATGATGGATAAATTATTATGTATTTATTATTTGACAAATTTCATAATTTTTAAAATTATTTATTATATCTTTTTGTTATCTAATAAATACACGTTATCTTATTTAAAATACATTTTTGAGATAAAAATTTTAGGACGAGTAATACTCTTTAAAATTTGAAAATTTTAACATTTTAATTATATAAATTAATATAATAATATTATATTATTAATTTATATTTTATATAACTTTTTTATTTATAAGAATATAGGATACGTGAAATATATAAAATTGACAAATCATATTATATTGATATACTTTTATGTGAAATATATTATAATTTTTTATTTAAATTGTAATATTTTTGGATATTTACACGAATGCCTTTATGCAAAAATTTATATGTGTACTTATGTTTTCTTCATAATGCTCTCTAACTTGGTATGCGTATAATTTGAAGCTTAGAACTCTTGTACCACAATTTTTGTTTTTCTTTTTTTTTTTATTTCGTTGTTTTAGAGTATAGTTTTTGTGTTGTATCTTAAAAATAAAGTTAAAAAAGTATTTAAAATTAATAATAATTATTAATAAAATTTAAATATTTTTATATTAATGTTTAATATTTAAAAATTTTATTATATGGCAAATATAGTTTAATGTTGCAGGAGCACGCACATCACCAAACAAAATCTTTATTAAATAAAATAACTAGCATTACAAATTCAAATTTTAAAAAGGATGTACGTTCGCAGGTGGGAAGCAACCCCTGTCCCTCATTTACCCATATTTAGGCGCAAGTATCCGGTCCAAAAAGCAGGGTATTATTTCCAGGCTATATCTGAGGACAAGAAAAAAGACAAGCACGGGAATAACTCACGCGGCATCACGTAATGACCGGCCAATAATTTTAACACGAGATCAACATACGTGCTATTGTTCGCGGTTCGTGCTTTCTTGTTCACGAGATTATGAGAAGATGGCGTTGCAATTCAGTGGTTTTCGCAGTAATAAAACCGAAAATGAAAGGGCATTTGTAACAGAAGAAGCGCCAAATTTTCCATTCCAGGGAGTGGACAAAAAGAAAGTGATAAATTTCCTTTCTATTTTCCTTTTTTTTTTTTTTCCTTTAAAAGTTCCCTTAATCATCAATTAATCTTTATTAAAAAATTATTGTTTGGATCGGCAGAGTGAAAATTTGCCGTCCTATTCAGGTAATTTTATATTTCACAGCCTGTACTTTTTTTTTCCTCGAAGAATCTTTCCTTTCTGCTTGGTTGACGATAAAATTTAGAAAAATTATTTTTTAATCAAGAATGATTCTCTTCTGGTTAGTAGGTTGAATTTGCCTGAGTTTAAGGTTATATTATTGTTCTAGAATTGCTTTCTTTATTACAAGCTTTGTTCATATAAATTACTGTTGAATTCATGGCTTTTAAAACGTTTAATTCAAAAGCTAAATTCTAACTAAAATTTGTTATTATGATAATTCCTTTTCCCATGTCCTTCCCTGCACGTCGTTTTCATATACGTAAGCAATTTCTCTCTAATCCCATCTACTAGTAAGGAATTAATTAAAAGAATAGGTTAATTTCTTCAAATTTTGGTGGGGGATTCTAGGTGTCATCCATCTGGTGTAGAAATGAGAGGATTATTGAATTTGACGTTCAAGATGTCATAAAACTGGTGGCCCTTGTGAAGTTGACGTTTCAATATGGGATGTAACTCTACCCATCTGGAGATTCATTGAATCCATTTGTGAACTGCTATTTCATTGGTCCATTTCGTCAAAGATGTTGCCTATATATGATCCTCAAGTTTCGGAAAATACTAATGGACGAGGATAATACAGATAATGTGATTTGTATATGTATGGTTAAAGCACTAGAACCGAGGAATTTAATTTAGGGAAACTATAATATGAAATCATGTTGTCTCTCTACAGCTAAGTGGTCATGATGTCAACGAATTTTGGCGCGCCGTTTTCTCATTCTGGAAAAATATAGGTTGACAATTTAAATTGAGCGATCTAACTTAAAGTCATAATTTATGATTTTTACAACATGAATTATCAGCAGTTGAAAAAATAATTTTCGGAGGTGATGTGTAAAAGTTGAGAGGAGAAAGGGTTGGGGCCAACAAAAGAAAATCTAGTGTAGATCGTGGGATACAAAATATCGGTATGTTTTGCGTCAATATCTTATGTTTCAGTTATTGTGTTCTTTCATTTATTGAAGTTAATTTACATTGCTGGGTTTGTAGTAGCTAAACTTTGATAACATCGCAAGGGGATTAGCTATTGATCATCAAGCAAACAATTGCAGTTCAAAGTGAATTAATTATTTCATTATTTTGTTCAGTTTCGTTTCCACTACTTGAATGATGGAATCGGCATGATAGTTCAAATACTAATTCTATTTAATTTCATTTTCAGATTTTTGATCTGTTTTGTTTGGAATGGAGAACGTTTGTTCTTCCTAGGTCCTTTGATTTTTGGAACCTTGCTGGTAATTCCAAGTCTTTTTAAAGCATCAGAAGTCGACAAAGTCCTTTGGATCCAGAAAAAGTCAAACAAATGGAGATGAGTAAAGCAGGTGCCATTTTTCTTTAGTTTATTTTCATATTACTTTCAAACCTCACACGTATTAAAATTGTGTCAACTCCCCTTTCTGCCATGATGGGTAACCAAAATGATACCTTCCATACTCTATTAGAGAATATTTGAATCTGATCTTTTTAACAGTCTTGAGGATAAGTGTCAAACCCCCTGTGACAGTAAGCATGCAAAATTTGATGTCATCCTTTTCAATATGATTCGTTTTTCCTCTAGTTATTGGTGATGTTTCTGAAGTAGCTACTAGAACTTGAAACTTTGAGGTTGTTTAATACACATGCCTTTAGTCAGTTGGCCTCGTTACTATGGATAGGTGTCTCACTGCACCATGGGAATAAGGTGGCAGCATGATCATTCTATTGAGTTTAGATAATTTTATCAACATTTAAAAAATAGACTGTATTTATAATTTACTGAAATTAGTCGAATGTTTACCTTGTGAAATATGAGCTTTTGAATGTGAATTCACTTTGTTTGGTGTTAAATATCCGATTCAGAATTTCTAGTTATTTGCAGAAATTGAAGATAAAGTTAAAAAGATCTTGAAGCTTATTAAAAGCAAAGACAATGGCATTGCAAGAGATTCAAAAAAGGAATCAGAACTTGTTGGTCTCATAAAGGATTTCCACTCTCAGTACCAATCACTCTATGTTCTCTACAATCGGCTTACAGGAGAATCAGGGAAAAGATCTCGTGGGAGGAGAGACAAAGGACATTCTTATTCATCTTGCTCCAGCTCAGATTCAGAGTATTACTCCTCTGAGGATATAGAAATTAATCACAGCAACTTGAGAAATGTTCATCATAGGGCAACCCGTGGCTTTAAGCAAGAACGTAAATTTAAAAATCTAGATGTGTTTGAACTGAAGCATAAACTGATGTCTACAACTGAAGAAAAGGAGGCTTTAAATTCTGAGTACCTGGAAGCTTTGAGCAAAATACGAGAAGCAGAGGTTATGAACAAAAGTCTGAAAGATGAAGCGGATGAGAGAGAAAGGGAAATCTCGAATCTTGTGAAGGAGCATGAAGTTCATGGGAATCAAGCATCAGCTCCGATAAAGGACTTAGAGGGACAATTGTCTGGCTTAAAGCTTGAGCTTGAATCCTTGCAGGGGGAGAAAAGAGATTTGGAAGCACAATTTGCAATCAAAGTAACTGAAGCTAAGGAAGTAGGAGAGAAGAACACAGAACTGCATTCCCGGGTTTCAGAACTTGATATGGTATCCAAAGAGAAGGGATATGAAATTGCGCATTTGCTGAAGAAACTCAAGGAAAATGAGACCAATTTAACATCTAGAATTGAGGAGTTGGTGGCACAGGTTAGCTATCTACAAGCAGAAGTGGATTCTTTACGAGCTCCAGAAGAGAAAGCGGCAGATAAAATGAAGAGCTTAACCGCTCAGACCAGTGTAATGCAACAGGATTTGGTGTCCCTTACCAGCCGGAAAAATGAATTAGAATTTCTATTTGAGGGGAAAACGAAAGAAATTTCAAAATATATGATTGCAGTGAAAACTTTAACAGATGAACTAGCGGACAAGACTGCGGTTGAGCAAAAGATGCTGAAAGAGAAAGAAGGCTTTGCGATGCAGGCGAAGGATTTGGAGTTGAAAATGGAATCCATATGCAACCAGAAAAACAAATTGGAAGAGCAGCTAGATAGTAAAATTGATGATATCAAATTCTTGAGAGAGGAAAATCAGAGACTGCATGCCAGATTGTCAGCAATGGAGGATCAGCTTTCTACTCTGCAGAGAAAATGTGAGGGTCCTCGGAATGAAGCTTCTACTCAGAATCTGGTATCAAAAGCACGAGTGGATAATCTTAAAGAGAAGTTAGATGACGTGCAGCTGCAGAATATGCAGGTGGATTCCCATATGGTTAGAGAGAAACAAGAATTTTCAAAAATCCTGACAGAGCTGGAACAACAAAACATTGAGTTGGCTAACAGGATTGCATGTCTACAGAAAATTATGAAGGAAAAGGAGGATACTATCGAAAAATTAACAGAGGAATCCAAACAAGCCAAACATCAGATATTGGGGTTCAAGGCAAGCATACATGTTGCAGAAAGGAAGATGACGGAGTCGGCAGAAGATTTCCGCAAGACACTCGAAGATAATGTCCGTGTATTGTACAGGAGGATCCTGGTTGCAGAACAATTACACAATGAAAACAAAGATAGCTACAAGAAAACAAAGGATCAGCTGGAGAAATCAAATAGATTGCTTCAAGCCAGGTATGGAACTCACGGAGCTCAGTCCAGAAAAATAATGGATATGCTGGAGCCAGGAAACAAAGTATTGTCAGAATTGGACTCAGCAGTCAGAAAGTTGGAGGCGAAGGGAGATTTATCAAACCGCATTTGCGAAATGTCGAATGAGCTAGCCTTTGCAAAGAATTGGGTTGCAGAAGCAAATAATCATAAAAGAAGATTGCAGGAACAAGTAGAAGCTCTAGTAGAAAAACTGGCTGACAAGGAGAAACAAGAATCCTTGTTAAGAGAAAAAGTACTGAATTTAGAGGCTAAGTTGGGCAAGCAAGGAGGAGACAAGTTGAGCATGATTAAAGATGTAAGCGATCTTGAGACGAAAGTAGGAGAATTAGAGAACGAAATCAAAGAAAGGGATGCAAATTTGTTGACTCTTGGAGAGGAGAAGAGGGAAGCCATAAGGCAATTGTGTGTCTGGATTGATCATCACCGAATCCACAGCAATCATCTCAAGGGAGTGATTGCAAAGAACACTCTGAAAAGCAGGACAGTCTCTTGAAATCTCTTTTGACTTCATAAAAACTTTCTTCCGTGATTATCAGTGGGATTTGTTTTATTTTATTTTATTTTATTTTTTTTGTTCTTGGGTAATGGATTATATTCAATCCATTCATTGCTTCTACAATTCTTGCAGTCTTATTGGTGAAGCATTTATTAATTGGGGGAAGCCTCGTAAATTACCACATTTACTAGTCATTTTCTGTATTCTAGCCTTTATGTAATGTAACCTCTCGGTTTACTGAATAGTTAATAGACAGTACTATTCTAATTTAATGTGCAATATTAATCTAATTTCTAATTCAAATGACACAAAGAGCAGTGTAATTTATTTATTTATTTCATTGTCAATTATAATGTGTTATTATTTCTGAGATCAAGTAATTTTGTTTTAAAAAATTTTCTGTCTGAGCTGTTCCTATTCTGGATTCATAGAAGAAAAGGACTCAAAGTTTATGTAATTAATCTTCAATTTTACAAAGTTAGAAGTACTAAGTTTGTCTAATAAAGTAGCAGATGGATGATATAACACTTTCAAAGAGGGTAGCAAGTATTAATAAGTGTCGTTAAACAACAAAGTAAAAAATTGTTTAATTAGTTAAAACTTTATAATAGTATCATAGCATTTGTCTCATGTATTTATAGATTATGTGACTTGATACGTTGATAATCATTATTATTGTAAATAATGATCCTTACTTTAAAATACTGTTATAATCTATCACATCCGTTATTATAAATAATGAACATGATACAATTAGTTAATAATATTATAAATAAATTATAAAAAATTTTAAATAAATTTCTTCTACACTACCACAATGTGGTAGGACAGACCAATTAAATGATAGTAATATTAGAACATTATATTTTTTAATCGTGTCATATCATATACTTAATCATATTCTCCATCACATTAATTTTTTTTTTTTTTTTTAAATCGTTTAATACTGTCGATATAAATTTACAAGTTTTAGTTTAAGAACTTGGCAATTCAATTTCAAAAGTCCAAGAAAACGTTTTTAATTTTTAACTAAAAGTAGAAAAATAATGTTTTGTTTATTGTTTTTGATTATTTTCAAAACTATATTATAAATTAATACAAATTAGTGTAATATAATAGTATTAATTAACAAAAATACAAAATTAATATAGTTAAATAAAAATAAACAGAATAAGTTATATAATAATTAATATTATTATGCTATGTTAATAATACATTGTACATGTAGAATTTTTCTTTCAAAAAATTAATTATTTTTTTTTTCAATGACTAGCTTACTCACTTTCGAAAACAATATCACGTATTTATTATTTTTTATTTAAAAGAATTTTAAATTATTTTATACGAAAAGGCGAGGATATTACAATACTAATGGTTAGCATAACAATGCTCAAAAAGTAATGAATATTTGTTACAGTTCGTACAGTAGCCGTAGCAAATTCAAACCACAATATCTGGACACAATAATTAACGTGCGCGGGAACCACTCATCGCAGCCACATATAATAGCCCATCACGATCCAATAGTTTTCCACCATCAATAACATCTCCCGCTTTGTTCAAGCACAATACGCGAAACTTTGACTTGAAAGACGAGAAATTAAAATGATGCTGGCAGTAATGTAAATAATGACAAAACAGAGGGCGTATTAGTAAAGCTACCAAGATTCCATCCCCCGAAATTGAAACTACAAAATGCTGTACAAGAAGTCATCTTGCGATTGCTCTCCTAATCCAAACGAAACTTTTTCATTTAAACTATCTTTTTATTTGTTAAGAATTATCATTCACAATCTCTCTTTTTCTCTCTCTGTTTAAGAGAGTCTTCAGATTCTTGCTTCACTTTTAGCTGTGACTTGTTGGTAAGCCCTGATCTTCCAATTTTGTTCTTCGTACTGTCTTTATTATTTCATTGAATTGATTACCGATTTATTTTTGTTCTTGTATAATTTCTTGAAGTTGAATTTGAATATTTGAGTATTTTTCCAGTTAATTTGCTTACTTTTGGGTTAATTTTTGCATAATTTTAGTCCAAATCGATTCTTGAACTGTAAATTTGTTTTTCCGTAACTCTGATGTTCGATCTATTTGTGTGGGTTTGTTGAACTCTAAACGATTTGAATAAGTTTCTTGTTGAGCTCGAAATGATTTGCAACGAAAAATTTGTTAGGATCATGATTTTCCGTCCGGCCAATCTGGTAAAAGTTTTGATCAGCTCTATGCATATTCGGACGATTTCTGTTTGTTTCTGAATATTAGACTTAAAAATTTTTGTGTTACTTAATTTTTGTTAAAGTTAAGTTTGTTTATCATTTGATTATGTCCTTGTAGATTGGTTCAAACTTAGGAAGCTTTGTAACGAAGACAGAAAGGAATGTGAAGGTGAAGCAATTAAATTCCAGGAAAAAGTGTTAAATTGATACTATTTTCTTTTGTATTTTTCTTGCTCACTTTAATTCTAAATTTTCATTTTGTTTTCAAAAAATATAAAATCATATGTTCACCTGTTATTATCTTAAGTCAAACAAATTTTTGTTAATTAGTTGTGTTCCTGTTTTATGTGAAAATAAACAAAAAGAAACAGCTCATAATTAACAGATATAATTGCTGTCTTTCTTATCGTTTTTAAATATGCTTCTGGGGAATTCCCCAAACTTGACGTGTGGTGACGTGGAGCCAGAGTAGAATGTCGTACGTATAGGATGATTTTTTTTCTTTAAATTTAATTTTATTACTATTATTATTATTATTATTATTTTGAATTGAAGTATATTTTTCAAGCAAAAGAAAAGATTCAAAAATATATATGTTTTTAAGTTGTTTGGCATTTTGACTTGATTTTATTCAATTCGTGAAATCGTCCAAAATTATTAAGAGTACATGGATCTGAAGGTGGCCCATGTTTCTGTGGGGCCTTGTTCTCAAATCAAACTTTTGTTGATGGAATATTTTGGTAAATCCTCCACTAAAGTTTTCTGTAACATAATCTATCCATTTCTTACCTCACTTAAAGAGAGAAATATTTCGCTCTCGAACATAAATACAAATTTCTTTACTGAAAAAAATATGGTGGAAAAAATTATTATGTTTTGCTGTAAATTCTTAGAGAGTACATTCAGCAGGGTACCTTGATTTTCTGCATTAATGACCGTTAGGGAATTGGAATTGGGGCCATTATTTCTAATCTTTAAGGGCTATAGTTTCCATAGACAGGTTCATGAACCAAAGCATTTATTGAACCTCAAATACTGAGCTGCTTTAATTGTTAGGTATAGAATCATCCAGGATTTGCATGATCTAAGAAATAAATCATATCAATGGGCTTATATCACTGTTCTTTCTGGTTGTGTTAGGTGCAAATAGTCAAATGGATAGTTTGAGACAATTCACATGAAACGAAATTTTTTGTAGAAGAGTAAATTGGGATAATGGAATAGTTTGCTGTCACTATCATCTTTTTTCATGAAGAAATTGCCATTGTATGTTTTTTTTTGACAGAGTTGAAATTTAACTGGATACTTTTAATACTGATTTTCAGCTGTGTTGATTAATATTTCTTAAGGAATTTTAGTAGATGATCTGAAGCAGATATGACGAAGCATCACTGGAGGGAGTCCATAAAGTCCTTCTTTGGAAGTCATATTGATCCTGAAAAGGATGAGCAGCTGAAAGGAAATAAAATAGGTAATACAATGTTAACTTTGATTCACTCAAAATTGGTTGAAACACCACAGTAGATTTTAATGCAATTACCAGTGATTAAGATGAACTTCGAGTTAAATTTTCAGGTGTTGCTTTTTCATCCTAAGCCATCCCTCCCTTTGTATCTATAATTGTTGTTTGAGGCCCAAAAATTCAAATGATTTTTATTCGCTGCAGAAATTGAGGACAAAATCAACAAGATCTTGAAACTTATCCAAGGAGAGGATCTTGAAGAAAAAGATGGGATTAAAGAACCACTTGTTGAGTTAATTGAGGATTTTCGCAACCAATACCAATCACTTTATGCACAATATGATCATCTCAGAGGAGGACTGAAGAAAAAAATTCATGGCAAACAAGAAAAGGACACCGATTCTTCATTGAGCTCAGACTCAGACTCTGATCATTCTTCGAAGCACAAAAGCAGTAAAAATGGAGCACACGAAAGTGAACTCCAGAAAACCACCAATAGAATAAAGCAAGAACTTGATGCAGCAACTCTAGAAGTTTCTGAGCTGCAGAGGAATCTGACTGCTACCAGTGAAGAAAAGGAAGCTTTAAATTTGGAATATCAAACAGCTTTGAGCAAGATACAAGAAGCAGAAGAAATTATCAGAAATTTGAAGCTTGAAGCTGAAAGCTCAAGTACTGAAAAATCGAAACTTACAGTTGAGAATGCAGATTTGAATAAAAAACTGGATGCTGCTGGTAAGATAGAAGCTGAGCTAAATCTAGAAGTTTCTGACATGAAGAAGCAGTTGATCGTTACCAATGTGGAAAAGGAAGCTTTAAATTTGGAATACCAAACAGCTTTGAGCAAGACACAAGAAGCAGAAGAAATTATCAGAAAATTGAAGCTTGAAGCTGAAATCTTAAGTACTGAAAAATCAGGACTTACAGTTGAGTATGCAGAATTGAATCAAAAACTGGATGCTACTGGTAAGATAGAGGTTGAGTTAAATCAAAAAGTTTCTGACATGAAGAAGCAGTTGATTGCCAACAATGAAGAAAAGGAAGTGTTAAATACAGAATACCAAACAACTTTGAGCAAGATACTAGAAGCAGAGGAAAACATCAAAAATTTGAAGCATGAAGCTGAAAGTTTAAACAACGATAAGTTGGAACTTTTGGCTGAGAATGAAGAATTGAATCAACAGTTAGTCATTGCTGGCAAGATAGAAGCTGAGCTGAATCAAAGATTAGAAGATATTAGTAAAGATAAAGATAACTTGGTCCAGGAGAAGGAGACTGTTCTGAGAAAGGTTGAAGAGATAGAGAAGATTGCTGTAGACTTGAGAACTGCAGCTGATCAGCTGAATGAGGAAAAACTAGCTGTTGCGCAAGAACTACAAACTCTGAGGGAGCACATTTCTGCTAGGGAACAGCAACTGGAATCTGCAAAACAGGAAGGTTCAAATTTAAGTCACACTCTGAATGCTACTGAGGAAGAAAATAAATCTCTGACTTTGAGACTCTCAGAGATTTCAAATGAACTTCTGCAGGCACAAAATGCAATACAAGATCTCATGGCTGAGTCAAGCCAATTAAAGGAAATAACAGTACAGAAGGAAAGGGAACTTTCAAGTCTTGCAGAGTTGCATGAAGTGCATGGAAATGAGACATCTGCCCAAATTAAAGGACTACAAATTCGAGTTACAGACTTGGAACTGGAGCTGGAATCTTTGAGAACCCATAATAGAGATATGGAAGTGCAGATTGAGGGCAAATCTACTGAGGCAAAGCAATTGGACGAGGAAAATATACGTCTGCAAAACCAAATTTTGGAGCTTGAGCTGTTATCAAAAGAAATGGAAGATGAACTCTCTTCTATCGCAAAGAAACTTGAGGCCAATGAGACTGAGTCCTCTTCTAGAATAGAGAATTTGACAGCACAGATAAACAGTCTGTTAGCTGACTTCGGATCTATACGCACTCAGAAAGAAGAATTAGAGGAACAGATAGTATTCAAAAGAGATGAAGCATCATCTCAAGTGAAAGGTTTAATGAACCAGGTCAACATGTTGCAGCAGGAATTGGAATCTCTTCACAGCCAGAAAGCTGAGTTGGTGGTGCAACTTGAGGAAAAAACTCAAGAAATTTCAGAATGCATAATTCAGGTTGAAAATCTGAAAGAGGAGACAGTAAAGCAGACTGAAGTTCAACAAAGGATTCTGGAAGAGAAAGAAAATTTGACAGCACAAATTAAAAGTCTGGAATTGGAGTTGGCCTCCCTACGCAGCCAGAAAAGTGACTTGCAAGAACAGATAGGAATCAAAATTGAAGAAGTCGGTCATTTGATTCGGGAAAAGTCGGAGCTACAGGACAAACTGTTTGAACTGGAAAGAATATTAACTGACAGAGGGTCTGAGTTATCTGCTCTACAAGAGAAACATATAAATGCAAAGAATGAAGCTTCTGCTCAAATAACAGCCTTAACAGCACAGGTGGAACATCTACAGCAGGAGTCGGATTCCTTGCTGGACCAGAAAAAACAATTAGAATCACAGCTTGAAAGGGTGAAAGAGGAATCGTCAGAATACCTTGGCCAATTGGAAAATGAGAAAAATGAATTAATGAGCCAGATCACTGAGCAGTGGAACATGCTAAAAGAACAGGAAGATGTATACAAGAAGCTGAGTGAGGAGCATAGCCAAGTTGCAGGTTTGTTCCAGGAATGCAACGCAAATCTCAGAATCGCAGAAAGGAAAACTGAAGAAATGACAGAAGAGCTTGTTAAGCATGTTGAATCTAAAGATCAGAGAGTTGCTGAATTGGAGGAAATGGTCGAAGACCTGAAAAGAGATCTGGAAGTAAAAGGAGATGAGCTTAGTGCCTTGCTTGAGAATGTCCACAATATCGAAGTTAAACTCAGGTTGTCAAACCAGAAGCTCCGTGTCACAGAACAATTATTAACTGAGAAGGAGGAGAGCTTCAGAAAAGCAGAAGAAAAGTTCCTGGAAGAACAAAGAGTGCTGGAAGAAAGAATCAGTGCGTTGTCTGAAACTATGGCTTCAAACAAGGAAGCATATCACCAAATGATCTCAGATATCTCAGAGAAAGTAAACAGTACTTTTTCAGGGCTAGAAATTGTGATACAGAGGTATCAAGATGCCTCTGGAAACTATGCTCACCGTATACTGGAAAAATCAAAAGAGCTTGGTATTGCAATGAAATGGGTTGCGTTGACTAACAATGAAAGGGAGCAACTGAAGATGGAAGTGAGCAAACTAGCTGAGCAACTGCAAAAGAAGAAAGAACAGGAATTTGTGCTAAGAGAAAGGTTTGAGGAGCTACAAGTCAAGGCAAGCAAAGAAGAATCCGAGAAGCAGAGCCTAACAAAAGCTATGTATCAACTTGAGAAGAAGGTTGAAGCTTTGGAGACGATGGTGAAAGAGAAGGAAGAGGGTATTTTGGGTCTCGGAGAGGAGAAGAGGGAAGCCATAAGGCAACTGTGTATGTGGATTGATTATCACCGTAGCCGCTATGATTATCTAAAGGAAGTGCTCTCAAAGACAAGTTTTAGAGGCAGGAGAGCAGCATAGAAAAGCCGTAATATTGTTCATCGTGTTTTTTCGATTTTGTGGGCTATTTTTTATTAGTTCATTTTTTTCAAAGGGGTGGCCGGTCCTAAGAACATAGGTAAAGCTGGAACTTCTGTAGTCGGGCGCATTTCATTTTTCAGTTGATTGAAAAATCTCATTTTGTTATTATGCCGGTAGAGTAGTTAAAATGAGTATCCTCCGCATTATCTTCCGAGTATGGTTTTGGGTTGTGTCGTGTGCTGATTGTTGAATATGTAAAGATTGTTCCCGCCCCCTTTATGGCCGTCAATAAAGCAAGTTAGACCCACTCAACCCGAACCAGAAGGATGATTGTTCTTCTGTGAGATGTGCTCGGACGCTATATGTTTACGACAGTTCAGTTGACACTGGCCATTTTGTTTAAGCTTCGGAAATACACAAATTCAGAGAAAAAATTATGACACCAAATGTTCTGAGCAGTAAAAGATTATATACTTCTTTAATTAAAAGCTCACCCATAAGCTATTAGAATGATGTATCTAGTGCATCATTCCTAGGAAATACTTATTGCCACAGCATGTATAAATAAATACAGCTGAAGTGGGTTTAGATAAAAGACAAACGGGGTATAAGCGGGAAGGGATATTATCGACGTGCCAGAAGAGGTTTACTGGTTTTCGGATTTCTCCCTGCCTGCTAATCCAATAATTCCTGACAATTTACTTCTAATATTGCTTCTGGTTGCAAAATATACCAGGAAGTTTTACAAAATTCTCGGAGTTCCTCTTGCTTCAGTCAGAAATCCTCATCTCTACTCCGAGAACGTCCTTCACCATTTCATACGTAACAAATGCAATTGCTATAGAAGGGACAACCTATAGCAAATGGGAAAGTGTATGGTGAGAGACTGCACCAGATTGCCTAATGTATTGTCCGTACGTAGTGCAATAAATGTCTCTTTCTAAGGTAATTATTAGTTAAAATATTTATATTACACAGAAATCAAAGTCATAAATGCATGGTAATAATCTTCAAAAACTAACGATAAACAAGTATATAAATTCAAATGGAGCCGCTCTCAGTAATTACACTTACCTTTACTGAATTGGGGACCAAACCCTTGTACAATGCTCCAAATCCCTCATGCCGAACAGTTTTCCTGAAGGCGTCTATCATGCCAGTATACTCGAGGGGTGCCTTGGCCTTTCCTTCACCTGTGACAACTGAAGCAGCATCTCTCCAACCCACCATCTGCATTCTTCTTCGGATGACATCAAGAGGGTAAGCTACTGTCTGGCCAACAGTTCCAGCAGCAGCACCACATGCAAGCCTAGTTGCCACACCCAATTCATTGTTATTATCAACTAGTCCAGATGGTTTAGTTTTAACCAGCCAGTCTTTCAGGGAACCATACACCGCAAAGTTGAGACCCACATATGGTACCTGTAAATATCATTGAATTTATTAAAGCATCTACATACAGAAATTAGGAAACATGTTCTATATTATTTGGCAGATATGAAATGCAAAGACATTAGAAATGACTTGCAGTTTTACATCAATGAACAGAAATATCCTATAATTCAATGCCATCATTAAATCAATTGATCACAAGAACAGATATCTACATGTATATGTGTCTAATCATAGACTTCTATGACGCAAATGTACATGTATGAGTAGTCACAAAATTATAGTTCCTACTGCAATATTTGCTTACAACTCCTATGACAGAAGGTAGCCATCCTCTGTACAAAGCTCTAGGACCTTCTTCTCTGAGGACTGTAGAAAAAGCATGGAAGATTCCTCTGTACTGACGAGGAGAATTCTCCGTCTGCCAATATACACAGACAAATTTAAGCCATCAGATGCTTATGTAGGGGGGAAAAACTGTGTTCCACAAAGAACATCCCAGGATGCGATAACAAAACTTGAATTTATAAGGAGATGTAAAATGTACCTGGACAGTTAACCGACCCCGTACCATGTCCATTGGGTAAGTGGCTGTCATGGCAATAATTCCAGCACATGCACCAGCTTCAAGACGTAGAACAGGAGTGAGTTCTGCCTCTTCTGCAAGAGATAATAAAGAAATAACTATTGATCTCATTTTATAAACAATAAAGAAAAAGCCCATAAATCTCGATCAATAAAGCTTTTGTTTCTTATGGGAAAAACTAAAAGAAAACTATGAACTTCATCTTATCACCAAAGCATACAGTCCCCTAAGCAAAAATAGTCTACAATACAGACAAGCACATGATAACATTGACCACAGCAGCTCCTTGAAGCATTGAGCATTATCAAGAAGTATATTCTCCAAATATAAAAGGCTGGAAAACACTTCCTCTGTTTATAAGGTGCCAATTCCATGCATTAATGCTGGATTTCAAGACGAAATATGTGCAACATTCGCACATTTTTCCAGGTGGTAAGCCATTTCAAAAGTTAACTGTAAATAAAGCATTACATCAAGTATTCATTCCCTGAATTTAAACCCTTTTATCTTAAGATATTCTATGGCTGTACATGTCCACACAGAAAAGAATATACTGATGAACATGGGAACCACATCAACAGCAAAGCCACCTACATGACATCAATGCCTAAGCACCAAATATAGAATCAAGAAAATAATACATATAGTTGGATATAAATCAACTACCAGGAAAATCGAAGAATAGCAATTGACTCTAAATATCACGAAAGTTCACAGACATAAATAAGTGGTAAGAAAGAAAGAAAGAAAGAAAGAGAGAGAGAAGTGGCATACCGTTTCCAGATTGCTGACGGTAAAGCCATAGAATACCCCTTTTTAAAAAAAAAGAGCAAGAAGGAGAAGAATGTTATTAACAGATAGGAAAAAGAAAAATAATGGCATGCAAATAAACTACATAATTTTTTTTAATTAAAGGTTAATAGATATTTGGATCCAGTAATGATAGAGAAGGTGATAATGGAAACAAATATCAGACAGAAACTACAGTAATACTAAAGTAGGTGATAATAAAAACAAATATCATACAGAACTAAGGCACTGGAACATACTTAGATGCTTCCTCATAACTAAAGAACTTGACCGCAGAATTGGGGACAATACGAGCACAATTAGTGCCATTCCCTTTAAACAATCCTCTAAAACCCTCAGTTCTCCATATATATTTCAAACCCTGAATTGTTCCATTGTATTTTACGCCACGAGGATTTTGGACCTGCATAACAAATTCCATTACTCTTTAACCCAAAAATGATAATAACAAACAAGTATACAATACAATTGCAGAAAACTGAACACCTTTGCCTGAATGCAATAGCAGTCATAATATCCCCACGGCTAGTAATGCCACTAGTACCATGAAATTCAGTTATGCTCACTAAGAAAACAAGGAAACAAGCAGTTGAGTTAATAATTACCTGAAGTAAAATTTTTAATCTTTCTAAGGGAGCAACAGCAGTACGTGACCTGCAACAGAGGACAATTAAACAAACAAACTACTAGGGTAAACCTCACTGCAAGCATACAATGGGTAACAGTGAACATGGTATATGCCATTGGTATCAATAAGCAAAATTATGTATGTTGCAATCACGGAAATGAAGTCCATATCCAGGTAGTCAGTAGTTGATGTTTTGTAAACTTAATCACTAAACTGGCAATTTTCAAAAGCTATCTTCAATCTAATTTTGTCTACACAAGAGAAAAAAGGGACAGACAAAAGAAATTTGTCTGCATGGATAACAGTGCCAATATCATAGCAATGTCACGCATTTCTTCAATAGATCTTTATGAAATCTATTCTCAAAGTAACTATTATAAGTCCAAATACCTCCTAACCTTCTTGCTGCTTCAAAAGCATCCAAAGATTCTCACTTACAACAGATTTAAAGAAAAAAGAATTATTGCAAAAAATTAGAGCATAAAAAATTGATTGTATAAAAAAGTGAGATAATACTATATGCTATCAGTGACTCTCTATATTAATTAATTTAATTGTAAAAAACAAATTTAACTGAAAAGATAAAATCTTTTGGAGTCGGCAGAGGAATCGAAAACTATGAAATCGACAAACTTAGCACATAAAATAAATTTGGCAACGCTCAAACGAATAACTTTATAATAAAGTCTAAGCGAACCCAGTAAATCAACAAAAAACAATAACGAAGAAATATTATAAAGCATTAAAACTAAAAATAGATCAAACAAAACTCACACTCCACCAGCGATGCCACCGGCAGTAAGAGACTTTGCGATGCTAAGAAACGCATGGCTTGGCGCCTTCACTCCTTCTCTAGCTAGCTTCGCCTCTTCAGCGAGATTCACGATCGTCGAAACGGCAGACTCGCTCTTCACATCCTCCGTGGACGCCATTTAAATTTCCACAAAAGTAGGAAACCCACGGGGTTGACTGTTTGCCGTTGATCGTCGATTTTTTTCTTTCTTCAATAATCAAAAAGATTAAGAGAGAGTGAACTACTAGATGTAGAGTGAGAAAGAGAAGAAACGGAGGCGTTGGGTTCAGGAGGGAGGAAATGATTTAAGCATAGGGCGGTTTATATAGAAAGCCTAAGGGTGTGATTACGAAACTAGAAATTAATTTTGTTTGGTGCTTTGATTTATTGAAACAAAAAAAAAGAAAAAAAAAAAAAAGAAAAAAAGAAAGAAAAAAAAAAGGGAATTCTGGTGTACTATCACCGCATTTTGGAGGCTAATTACTAAACTTTTTTATTTTGTGTATTCTCTTTATATAAATATTATTTTGCAATTATGAGATATTTTATATTTTTATTGAAATAAACAAAAATTTATGATAATAAAAAATAAATTAAAAATATAAGATATGATAATTTAAAAATAATTTTACATTAATTTGTATAAAAAAATATGTATTTTTAATTATAATAAATATAATTTTGTAAATATGAAGAACAATCAAATATTTCTGTTCTGAAATTTAGAGCATGGAATCCATTTCTTAACAGCTCCAGTATGATCTATTCTTAAATTTGAGGGAAAAGAAATTACAACATTTTGATGAAGAATTTTTTTTTTTAATTTTATTTTAATATAATTGATTGTTCATTTTATATATAATATCTTCGCAGTTTATTTAACAATATCATACTTCATTGTAATTACTATTTTGTTTAACTTATTTAATAGATTTAAAAATAAATATAAATATAATAAATTTAATTAAATTGTTTTCTACTTTTAAGGGTGAAGCACTTTAATGGGAAGCTTGACGAAGAGTTACGTGGAATGGTAGAAGTTAAAACGAACCAAGTATATTGGGATAAGATGCTCTGCGAATCATGGGCAAAAGGTGAACATTATCCAGACCTCTAGAACTTGCATCAGATTTTTTTTTTTTTTTTGAAGTATCAACATCAAGTTCAATTTAAGAGTTTGTATGGACCGTTTTCAACAATTGTTTCCGATGAAGGCTAATTAAAACTCAGTCCGAAGCCCACATGTGAAGAAGATTAAAGTGTTGAAGTTTATAAGGAGTAAACCTTGGTGAAATTACATCATTAGAACTTATGGTTCACAAATTTCGGGCCCATTTATTGCAATTCACATGCAAATTTGAGGCAACGTGATATAAACATACGATGAACATATATGTGTGCGCGTTAGCGCGTGTGTATAAAAAATGATTCGAGTTTTTAAGTTAAAAATAATATTCGGTTAAACAATTTTATATACTAATCAAATAAATTATGTTAATATTCAGTTAATATACAATTTTTTTCTGTAAATTTTTGATTGTTTATTTAAGTTGTTGTGAATTAGCTTGTCTCGTAATTAATTATTTTTTTAATTATTCTTGAAAATTATTTTTTTATTTTAATTAAAAATTTGATATTTCGCTAAGATTTTTTTAGTATTTACAGGTGGTATGATGACATTTAGATTGTATAATATGAAATGAAAATGGGTTAATTTAGGTATTTAGTGAACGAAAATGATGAAGTAAAAATTTTATCATTCTTGATATGGATATTATTTTTCTGTTTTTCGGCAATTTACAGATGTAAGTAATGATCATCTATCAATGGTGAGTTGTTTTTTTCACTCTGCCAATTCTTCCATTTGTTTGGAGAAGTAAAAGGAAATCCAATCGCTGACATCAAAAGTTGAAATCAGTAGTTTCCTCATTTCAAAGGGCTTATCCATACTGTCGTTGTCTAATTGGATGCCAAATTTGATGCTTTGGCTCTCAGGACCACGTATTCATTTAGCCGTTTCGTCGTAATCCCAACAACACATATATTAATATCTGGCCAAAGCGTCAAATGGAAGACGGGGCCACTGAAATCTTATCAAACCCTTTCCCTTTCAAAGTTGATGGCGTTGAATTGAAACCGATAATTTTTTGACAATAAAGTCTTTCTTATTTTCTGCAATGGTAAATTTCTGGGTGAGAAAAAATGACTACTTTATTTCTCATACACCCATGATAAGTGATATTCTCTTATCGCACCTCTTTCGTTTTTCAAGTACGCTGATATCGTATATTTTGATATTAATTCAAACGTGAGATTTCTTATTCCTAATTCGAGAGATTCTGCCCAATACTCTCCGGGACAACTCGGATGAACCATATATACCAACAGGAATTAAGCCCGAGAGGATTAAAAGTGAGGTGGTTTTACAGGAGATTTCCTTTTAACACTCAACTTAATCACCGAGAAATGTTCTTTATTCTTATTTCTGTTTTCAAGGAGGAAGCTGGAAGCTGGACTCTTTTCTTTCCTTCATTGGGTAATGAGATAAAAACAGAATTTGTCTAATGAAGAAGTGGTAGATTCTATCTATGTGGTTGGTTTAGAATATGCTTCCGCTCAAACGATTCTGAGAAATTATTACACTTGTCGATGGGGTTGAAGATAAGGACACTCATAAACATTCAACAATCAACATGGTTCACAAATGCCGAATCATCTTGGCTCCCAACCCAAATCCGTGCGATCATTTCTAGTCTACTTTTCTATGTTGAAAAATTTGTTCAATATATATATATATATATATATATATATATATATATGTCAGTTTCAACACTTTAAAACAATCATAATTTTATGATATTTATAAAATAAATATAATTAATTGTTTTGAAATTGTCACAAGTATTTAACACTTTTAAAAATTAAATATCATCAATTATTATTATTTTTATTAATATTTAACAATTTTTAAAATTATCAAATAAAAATACTTGACACTAACATAAGTAATATTTTTTTATAATTAAGTATACTTTTTTTTTGGCAGTGTGTTGAAGGGCATATCTGGAACACTCGATTCAAATGCACGGACGGTCCGACCACCTCCGTACTAAACACAATTATAAAAGACAACGAAAAGCGGCCACCTAATAGAGACCAATAGTATAGTTTACACTTCTAAGTTTCCGTATCATAATTATGAAAAGCGAGAAAATTCAGAAGGAAGAAAACGAAGACCGTAAAATGGGCTCTCCGTATACAGTAATAAGCGATTTGATGTTGTAATAGGCGGACGTGAATAGGGGACAAATTGTATTTGATACGTCGTGCAGTTGCAAAGTTGATAAAGCTCCGATTCTCTACAACAGCACAACTCGACACTTAAATCGACAATGTCATTTTTGTATCCGTCCTTTGTTTCAGAAGGTCAATGATTGATAGGTATGACAATCTGTTTCGTGCTGTTATAGTAAACCTGATGACATCGGGAAGAATTTTTCTGTTTTGTTTTTTCTATTTTGAATGAAATAAAATAGAAATATTTATTTGAAGAAAAACCTGAACCTTCAAATTGAATAAAATTATAAAAATTCTTACGTACATTATTCATTATTTTTCTCCCATTAAATACATTAAATTTCATCAGTGGCTAACAGAAAATTAGGAATAATAATATACCATGCCATTACTAACCGACTTGTTATAGTAGACTAGTTCTTAGTAACAAAATGTATCCGAAAGTCAAATCCCCACCCATCTCTCTAAAGACTAAGACAATATAATAGCAAATAAATAACAACTTTTGACAAAATTATTGACATGTAACACCCATCTCTTCTTGAATTTATCCTTGTGAATAACATTTGGAAATCGCATATGCAATTTATCAATAGTCTCCCAAGTAGCTTTTGATGGTGACAATCCATTCCAGTGAACTAGCACCTCCTCTTTCTTCCTTCTCGTTCGTCTGTCAATGATTGCTTTAGGTGTTGGTGGAATTGAATCTTCATTCTCTGACGTAGTAGGAAATGTTAATTGAGCTATAATATTAGAACCAATCCATTTTTTTCAGTGACAACACTTGAAATACAAAATGGATTATAAAACTATTTGGTAACTTCAATTTGTAGGCCATAAATCCTTTTTTCTGAATGATTTCAAATGGCCCATAAAATCGCAGTTATATTTTGAATTTTTCTTTAAAGATATTGATATCTGACGGTAAGGATGCAAATGCAGATACACAAAATCTCCAACCTCAAAACTTTTTTTCAGTATGCCTAGTATCGTACTTTTTCTTCATGCGATTTTGAGCCATGACTAGTTGCTCTCTAAAATCTTTAAGCACTTAATTAATACTCTTCAATTCTTGACCAACAGCTTCCACCCTTCCAGTTCTTGAAACTTAAGTTAGTAGTGTAGGTGGTGGGTTACCATATATTACTTCATAGGGAGTCTTCCTTATTGATGAATGAATACTAGTGTTATAACAATATTCTACCTAAGGTAGAAAATTTAGCAAGGGAAAAATAAAGGGAAACTGTCCTAAAGGACCACCCCCAGATCGCCCCCAAACTTGGAGTTGAATCTAGCCTCAAAGGGGTGATCAGTGCTGGTTCCCTTCTCTCTTACAAACTAGATCCAATGCTTTACTTACCCCTCTAAATTGATTTCTTTGCCCTTCTGGAATCATCCTTCTTCTTTATGCTTAAAGACACATTGGTAATTTCACGAGGCATTATAAATAATGCTAAGCGAGGGAAAAACATTCATTCTTCTTCTTTCTCCCTTAGCTAATTTCACAAGGCATTATAAATAATGCTAAGCGAGGGAAAAACATTCATTCTTCTTCTTTCTTCCTTAGCTGGTCGATGTCTTCCTTCTTTCTAGCTTTTACAATTTTTTTTTTTCCTTTTTTTGTTTTCTTTACTTTTCACCGATTAAGCTCTCATTTTTTACATTAACTAGCAAAAATATAACACTTTTTACATTCTATAAGCTTTATGTTTTAGATTTGGCTAAGGAATTGAGTGGGAACAAGAATTAGGGTTTGGAGTTCAAATTAGAGTTTTCGATAATCGACGAAATTCACAGCATCTTTAGGTTCTAATTAAGTTTTTGATAAGACTTTTAACTCATTCTAAGTATGAATTTATAGTATAATTAAATTAAGAACTTAAAATTTATTATGCATTTAAGAAATTAAAAAAAATTTGTATGATTTCAGTAAATTAAGTTAGAATATATTGTTTCTAAGTTGAATTAGTTAATGTTGAGTTAATTTGAGAATAAATCTTAGAAAAATCGAAATGAATTTGAAAAAGACGTATTATATCGTAAGTTAAAAAACTAAATTTAGTTACAACTTGGATTGAAATGAGATAAAAAGTAGTGGATAAAGGTTGTAATAAGAAGGGCCATAGAATTTCGTTGTTGAAAATTAGTTAAATGGCCAAATAATTGCATTTTGAGTTATAATGCCTTTAAATTGAAATTTTGGTTATGTAATTGATATAGATATGAGTAAAGATAGATAATTAAGTAAAATGAGATTATATTATGGCTATAAAGACTTTGTGTATGAATGAAGGTTGAGATTATTGTTATTTGTATTTAAATAAAAATGGTTGATAATAGTGTAAATAGAATCCTATTTTATAGGTTTTGACATTGCCAGTGATTAGATCAATTAGAGAGTAGCAAAGAAGTAAGTACCCTTCCTCACTATTTGAGTGAACTTTTCAAATTTTATTTCTTTTATAAAATATTTTATAAAATTTACTATTTTAAACACAAAAAGTACTTTTATTATTATTAATATTGTTTTAAACCAAAATATGTTTAATGATATTTAGATTGATTTAACTAACTATTTTATTAAAATATCTTGAGAAATATTATGATAATTGTTTTATAAATGTTTGAGTGGCTTGTGGATTGTCACTATATATGTTTGTTTATTATGAAAATAACCTTAAGGCTAAATGTCAAATTGATTATTTTGAGTTAATTATTTTATATAGAGTTTTTTGGTGATAGGGTTAGTAGGTCTTAAATATTAAGTAGCCTATAATTGGACTTAATTAAAGTCTACCTAGATGAGTATGGTATAAATAGATTATGGTTGCATCGTAAAAGGCTATCTAGGTGATGAATAGGGCCCATTATTATTTTAAGTAACCTACGGTGGGGTACCACCTAGGTAATGAGTAGGAATTATTATTATTTTAAGTACCTTATAGTTGAACCTATGAAAGTCCAATTAAGTGATATGTAGAGGATATTATGAAATTCACTGCTAATATGAGAATAGTCACAGTTTATTATTATATAACTATTTATAGTCAAAGTTAGTAAGTCGGGCAATATTTTTATGATATAGGTTTATAGAAATATTTTCAATAAAAGATAGTCGTTTAATTAATAATTTGATTTTCTATGAGTTATATATATATATAATATTTTAAAAAATATAAACAATTTTGATTAAAAGAAACTCACTAGTGGTCTTTTATGTATTTTTAGCCAAGGTTTTTCAAGATAGTTAGGAGTTCGATAACCTTTAAAAAAGATATAGGCTTAATAAATGAACATTTTTACAAATTTTTATGAGAACGTTAATATTTTATACTGTTTGTTTTAGTATTTCAACTATCTATTCTATTATATTATTTATTATAATAGTTTACTTACAGACTATATTTTAGTATGTTCATGCTTACTTTACCATTTTAGGTTAAAAATGTTAGGAGTCTATGACAAAGCCATATATAAGGGACTAATGCATCTCTGATAGAAAAGTAAACTTGATTTATTATTCTTATGGAGTTCACTGGATGTTGTTTAATGCTTTTAAGTATTGTATGTAATGTTTTAAAAATATTGTTTAATTTTAAATTAATTGTATAATATTTAAAAAAATTAAATATTTTTATTATTTAAATTCTTAATTAAAATTTATTTTAAATATTTTATGAATTAAAAATCAAATAATCATCCCTTTACTGATTCTACCTTCATCCAATATCTATTTTCACTCTAATTTTTTTCTAACCTCAAGTTCTTACATCCCTCTACTGAAATTAGTAATTCGTTAGCCAATCATTGTTCTTGATTAACGCAAAAATTCATCCAAAGCTCTGGTGTTTTATAAAGTCAAAAATTTTAAAACTCTCCCAAAAATAATCTGTTAGCAAAACCCTTTTGCATTTGTAAATATAGTTTCAATATCACATCATCCACACGTAAATTACACTCATATACTCATGTGATAAAAAAAATAATAAACATACCCTTGAATTGTGATGACCAAATTATCTCTAATCCAAAAAATAGGTATGCATAATTGGCGTCAATTACTAAAAATGATTATGTGAATTTTTTTACCTTCTAATGATCGCTCATCGGAAGTACCATTTGTTGGCTTAGTAAGAATAGCATGTGATGACCTAAATGAAGTAGCATGTGAATAGTCTATTAGTGTAGTATTAAATATACCAGCTATAATAGCATGTGATGGCCTTAAAAGAGTATTACTTGAATGATTGACCAAAGTAATGTTTAACTCTTTGGCGGGTGTAGCATATAACCGCCTAAGCGAAGTGACACTTGCTACTTCAGCCATAGTTCGAGCTCTACTTGTATGTTCTAGTATAGTTTGCCCATCACAATCATTCGTTTTATATATCCTAATATTGCTAACCACATGAGTGTCGTAGACATCAAAATAACCGAAACTAGTGTCATTTACTTGGTAATTGTAGGAAGTGTATTGGAAAGGAACCGTAGAATGTTGGAATATCAATTGGTTGCTACCATTAAAAGAGAAAAAGGAGTGTTGACACTTTACTAACTCTTCGAAAATTATTTTTTTCTTCTTTAATTGTCGATATAAACGTCCTAAATGCATTGGAAAAGGTGAATTAACTAGAAGAGCCAAAAAAATACATTGTAAACATCCCAAATATAAAAGAAGAATATGGATTCCTGCATTTTAAATTCATAAAATAAGAACAAGCTAAAATAACTCATTTGGGAGGTTGGAGTTGATAGAAAATGTAATAATAAAACTCACGTCCGTAAATAAACTAGAACTTGGTCGACTTCTAAGTTGGATGAATAAATTATTAATTTTGATGGTTTTTTCAATTTCGTGAATAAAACAAATAAAGTTAAGTTAAATACGCATAAACTATAAAATTCTATAAGACAAATTCGTCGGTGTGTCCAAAATAAATAAATTTGACTAAAAAAATAAGGGATGTGAAGTTGTTGCTAAAAAGAACAATTGAGACTTTGAACTTGGCTAAAAGCTACAATTTCCTCCTTGGCTTCCTCCTCCGTTTAATCCATGCAATACTCAAAAACCCCACTGACCAATTTGCTGGCTCATGTAATTGGCTGTATACTCTTTTCCCACTTCCTCAAATGTTCAAACGTAAAGAGACTGAGAATTTGTCACGTCGACCCCACGAGCTTAGCGATAGCCACAAATATTCAAATGCTGGTAGGTAGCCCTCTTTGAATATCTATTGATGAAAATGAGCTCCTTCGTTATAACTTCAGAAATAATCCAAATATCTAAATGCATCAACCTCAACTGCACCAAGTTCAACAGGCCAATAATGCTTCCCCACCTGTTCTGATTTGACTGGTAGTTGGTCTAAATCATGCACATTTTGTCATCAACTTGCTTATTTTAAGGACATTTTAAGGTGGGCATTATGATGTCATATTCTCCATTAACTATCGTATCACTTAATTCAACTTTGTGGTTAAAGGACAAATTATAGAAAAACATGGAGGAGAAAAAGGAAGAGAATTCGAGAGTGATATGGGATTGTGGAGTCCATTGTATGATTCATATTAAATGGCTTCAATTGGCAAACTCATTGAGAGGAACATGATACGCTTGCCATCTTCTCTGGGATCGTCCAAACGATTCACTGCTGTTGGATCAAATGAGTTCATATCAGAAGAGGATTTAAGAGTGAAGATGAAAGCTATCCATGAATTTGGATTCTTCTCCAAATTTATCGGAAGGAAATGGTGGAAGAGGAAGACTGTTGCTGATGAAGAAAAGAATTGCATGTACAAAAAGCCCAGGAGATTGCTATATAATTTCTATACAGGATTTTGGCATGTGCACAAAAAAAAGCTTCAGGTCTGAACAGGGATTGGTAAAGGGTTGATGTGTTTCTTTCTTTTTCTTCTATTTACAAATTCCAGTACTGATGCTGGGATAAAGAGAATTAGTTCGTGTCTTTATCCTTTGTTTAAAATCTATGTATTCGTTTATAAATGGTTAATTATTACTTCAAGAGGAAAATTTTAAAAATTACTCTTTATTTTAATATTAATTATAATAATGTTAAAGATATGATATAAATTTATGTGTAAAAATTTATGTGTTCATTTAATTTACATAATTTATTATTATTAATAATAATAATATTAATTTTATATTTTTATTAATTAATACTATTATATCACATTATTTTATACAAAAATTTGTATTTCTGTTATATGACAATTGATACTATTCAATTATATACTACTAATAGCAAATTTATCATCTAAACAAATCGTTACTAGCATGTGCCGTGCTAAAAAGAATTACAGTTCTAATTGGGCTCTTGAAGCCCATTGTCATGTAAAAAGCCTTGAGGCCTTTGTTTGATTAATAAACAAGCCTTCATATCAGATTCAAAGCCCATCTACAAACAAATTCGTATTCTTTCATAAACATGTTTAATTTGTTTTCCGATTTTATAATAAGATTGCATGGATTCAATCACTCAAGGTAAGCATTAAACCCTACGAAAATGTTGTAAAAAATGTGGCCTTCTTTGCAACTCTACTCCAATATGCTTGGGCTCTACACAGATTTGAGTTAGATAATTCAGACATTATTTTGCTTTAAAAGTATTACGAATAATTTAAAATCTCAATAAGTCTTAATATTAATGCAAACCATGCCATTTATGTTCGCATTTTTCGTATTGTTTGCTTAATTTATTCATTTCATATTTTATAAGAATGTTAATGGATGGATCCCTTTAAAATTAAGACATGTTTAATAAAAAATAATTCTATTAAAAAGTTCATTACACAATAATATTAAGTAAGATGAATGGATCACGTCATAATTATAAATAAATAAAGACTTCCTATATTATTATTTTAGAACTTTTGTATTTTTATTTATTGTTTTAATTATATTTTATGCACGTAAACTTTGTTGCATTGCTGGCTACTATAGAAAAGAAAGAAATATTTTACAACTAGCTGACATGGTCTTCTTCTCAACCATACTTGAGTAGCTTGAAAACAGCAGCGTCAAATATTTTTATTTCTTCTTCAAGACACAGTTCCTGGCATTGTCAACCCTGGCTACTGCAAACCAGCCATCGAAAATTGGTATTTACCTTTTAACACATATAAAGTCCAAAACGTTGCGTTTGTTATTGTGCTGAGTGCTTACAAAAGCCGACGCAAACAGATTTCCCCTGGTACATTTTCCGGAAAAATTGTCGAATTCTTCTTTCTATTCAAACTCTCCCCTTTAACCGGGAACCACAGAATCTTAGTTCTGTATTTCAAGTTTTCCCTTTTCTCTCTCTTTATGTTCAGAGTTTTGAATAAAAAACTTTTAAAAACAAACAAACAGGAAACAAACTCGACTTTAGAGTAGGCTGTCTGTTCATAACAAGTCAGAGTCCTTGTCCTTTTATGGGATATAGTACGGAATCAGGACTTATTCCATGTTTGGCCTCTGAAACATGGAAAATGTGGGAATATTTTTGCGAACCTTTAAAGTTCACAGGAGAAAGAACCTGAAAAATGGAAGCTGAATGTCTTATATGGATTGACTTTTGTTTTGACCTTTTTATTGTTTGAGTTATACTTACTCGATTTTGAAGTAGAAGAAGCCATAGCTGCTAAAGTTTGTTGCGGATATCGAGGTTGTTTCGACTTGTTAACTGAATTTGGTCCGTCTTAAGATTCTGAGTCTTCATTTTAAATGCATAAAAATGGCTGAAGCATCCAATATTCGCTTGGTTCGCTGTCCGAAGTGTGGAAATTTGCTACCAGAGAACCCTGATTACTCGGTATATCAGTGTGGAGGTTGCGGTGCTGCTCTAAGAGTTTAGTTTTCTTTAATGTTTATTCATACTCGTTTTCTTTTTTCAGTCTTTCTTTGGTTGCTGAGAAATCGAAGCAAGCGCAGTGTAATTTTAGAAGTTATCAGATTCTGTATACTTTCTCCTTCTCCATTTGAACTGCTGTTCTTAATTTGTTATGTCGTTTCTGTTTCCCAGAAACCAAATTGGAAACTTGGGTAATTTTATGATTTAAGTTGATGCCATAATCTTGCAGCTAAAAAGAAAGCGCCTATAAATGATGAATTTTTGGAGAATTCTAATAAGGAGAAGAATGGCGAAGGAACTCAAAGAAGTTTAGGTAGTTTATCAGAGACTGAGAGGG
The DNA here is from genome assembly GCA_035221805.1 of Trichilia hirta. Lineage (NCBI taxonomy): Eukaryota > Viridiplantae > Streptophyta > Magnoliopsida > Sapindales > Meliaceae > Trichilia > Trichilia hirta. The sequence goes on along the minus strand of JAWDEX010000016.1, from coordinate 1,609,640 downwards.
AGAGTGAAAAAGATAGAGTTTTCGTACTAGGAAAAGTGGATTTGGTTGGCGTTTCTTCTTCAAGAACAGAAAAGGAAGAGTTTTTGGTAAGCAATGATGATGTAAATGTGGGAGAAAAGACTAAGGGTTTTAAGCTCGATCCAAATAATTTTGAGAGAGAAATTAGGTATGTTGTTAATTGTAGTCAATCTTCAAAGCACCCAATTGATGATCAGGTTGGTGGAGATGCTCACAACATGAACTTGAAAGGGTCTAAGTCTGTTAATTCTAGTGTGGTGGAAGATATTGGAGAAGTCTCAGCCCAATTAATTCTTCTAAGTTCAGGAGATCAAGAGTAGTTTTTGACAACTGGGGTGTGGAAAGGGAGGGGTTTTGGGGATTTGATGAAGACCTCCAACCTGCCGAGGATAGTAGATTTTTGCCTTTCGTTCGTTCTGAAGAAGGATCTTCAAACTTTAAGCCAAATTCATTCTATACAAGTTGTAAACCAGCGAAGAATTTTGATTACTGCAGTGAGCACAATGGAGCCGAAAGCTTAGAACTGAACAGAGCTGAATTCAATAGGAAGTTGCGTGATTTGAAGGAACAAGTTAGCAAATTGGAGGGGAAAACTTGGGAAAATAATCTTGATGACTGGAACATAGGTCCTTCTAAGTATTACAGGGAACCTACTGCTTATAATGTTTCAATGCAACCATTTCTTGGGGATAATCATTGCATAGAACCACCTAGTTTCAATCACAGCCTTGGACCTGCTTTGTTTATGACTGATCATAATTTGGATATGCATAACTTCTATCCTCCTCCAAGGCGTGTTCCGAATATGATGCCAAGATCCAACTACGAGGATCCATTACGGTCACAAAAGCTCAGGAGACCTCACAATCAGCCTCCATCTGAATACCCACAACCACCACCTCTTGACTACTATTTGGGACAGTATATGGATTTTGATCAAGGTGTTCTTGCATCTTATCCACAAGAACCGTTCCTTCACCAGCCTGCATGCTCATGTTTGCGTTTCAGCCAAAGCAATTGGCACGCTCCTCGTGTAGTCTCTCAGACTGGTTTTAGTTGTGGAAGATTGGCACAATCTAATTTCAGCCATAGCGCCAATCATGTTGAATTTGGTCCAAGGAACCATGTTACTATAGGGTCCATTCCTTGCCCATTGCACTCTCAAGATTCACAGCTACCTATTAGATGGCCTATAGGCATTGAGTCAGAATTTGATGCTTTTTATCAGAGTCATCCAAGACAAGTAGTGGTAGCCCATGGGAATAAACGGCTGTGTCGTCCCATAACAGGTGGAGCTCCTTTTATGCTATGTCGCAATTGCTTGGAGTTGCTAAAACTGCCTAGTAAAGTTATGGCGGTGGCAAATAATCTGCAGAAACTACAATGTGGTACTTGCTCAACTTCCTATTAATTAGAGATTAGGAACAAGAGGTTAATAATTTCCAGTCCAGTGGAAACTGAGAAAATATCTGGTGAGAACAATGATGGTTCTCGTGAGCCTGTGAATGGTGGCATTCTAAGAAGTCGTGTTTGTTCAACTACTGGTGGCATATTTTCCTGTTCCATTGATTATGATTCCGGTTCTGGTTTCCAGTGTGCTGATACTGAAAAGAATTTACTTTTAGACCAGATATCGAACTTTAGGATGCCTGAGAAGAGGCAACATCTGGTATCTTCATCTTCTATTGCTAAGGAGAAAGAGAAGGGCCTTAATAGTGTAATTGTCCAAAACAGTGTTTCCAATTCTGTTGAGCTGCCGTCAGTATATGACACGCCTCCAACTGTTTCAGGTTCACCTTTCCATAACCACTTCAATGATTTTGCTTCTATCAATGCGGTGATTGGCAGTGGGATTGGAAGCATGAGTAAACGGACAGATCAAGAGAAGGTTGTCCTTAACAAGATTGCCTCACAACAGAATGGTGAGAAAGATGCATCAATGGAAACTGCGATGGAAGTTTCTTTCAATGAGTATCTGAATACCAGTTTGTCTCGTGACTCTGTTGAGCCAAGTAAAGAGGATCGACTGAGGATTAACAAGGAGCACAAAACCTTCTTGGTGAGTCTTATCAAGAAAACCTTTCGAGATTTCTCAAGATTGACCCAAAGCACAGAGAGTGGGAGACCTAATGTTTCTGTAAATGGGCAGCAGATACCCAACCGTTTGATTAAAAAGGCTGAAAAGCAAGCAGGGCCAATTGAACCTGGAGATTACTGGTGAGATTTTCCACTAGTTTACATCAGGGAATATGTTTCTTTGTGCGGTTGCCTTTATTAGGGTAGACCTAATGTTTCAGTGTGAATGTGTTTATGACATTAGTTAGTTTTCATTTGATTGAAATACTGATGGTCTCTTCTCTGTCTTATCTGCAATTGTCAAGGTATGACTCTCGAGCAGGATTCTGGGGTGTGATGGGCCAACCTTGCCACGGCATAATCACTGTGAGATATGTTGATTCTTGATTTATAAATTCTTTAATTGCTGCAAGGTTTCCTGTTCATTTATCCGTGACGTTGCTTTGCAGCCTTATATAGAAGAATTCAATTATCCCATGCCAGAAAACTGTGCTGCTGGAAACACAAGTGTATTTGTAAATGGGAGAGAACTTCATCAGACAGATTTGGACCGACTTACTAACAGAGGATTACTGGCTATTAGAAATAAGAAATATATTATTGAGATTTCTGGAAGAGTTTTTGATGAGGACTCTGGGGAAAAACTAGATTGCCTTGGCAAACTTGCCCCAACGTAAGTGCTATTACTCATTTACAATTGATCATAATTTGCATTCAAAACTTTGATACAATGCTGAAATGAGTTCTTAGCATACACAATTTTCAAAAGCATGTCTTACACATTTAGGTTTCAATCTTCTAGAGAATATGATATCTATGTAACATTGTAAATCAGTGATGTTTAATCATAACCATTTTGTGCCATTTGTCCTTACTGTTTTGTGTCTTCACTACTCTCTCTATATCTGAAGTTAATTATTCTTTCATTGCCCTTTATGCAATGCCACAGTCGTATGTTAGCCATTAAAATCTACTGTCAGAACCAATGAACTCATTTTCTTGCTAATAAATTGTTAATTGTTGACAATTTTGAGCAGAGTTGAGAAACTGAAGCGTGGATTTGGCATGCGAGTTCCAAAAGTGGCCTTGTGAATAAGATCGTACGCTGTTGTAGTTGGTTGTGTTTCCTTTGATGATGTAAAAGCTAACCAACTAGCCAATTGCCCTGTGCATTATTGGTATGTGCGATAGTAAGTACAGGCTGTAAAGTCAAAATCTTTTGAACAAGTATCAGTAAGAACCAATTTTTTATGAAATATTATGAACTCTTGTTCATGAATGTTTGGTTATCTTGCTGGCAGAGGAGCCAGTTAGGTAATGTAGTTTGTCAACTACATTAATTTGATTTGGAGTAATCCAGAGTCTTACAAATTCTTTTTCTTTCTTCTGGAGTCCAGAACTGTTAATAGTCTAAAAACAGAGAAACCTATAAAAGAGGTATTTTGCAATTGCTTCTCTGGATTGTGTCATGATCTTATTACCAAATCCGGAAAAAATTTACAGTAATTCTTATGGAATTTGTAGTTGACGTTTCCCTTTCATATCCCATTTACAATTCACTATAACAAAATGTGGACACAAATCTTTTCCCTTCAGGGGAAGTATGAACTTCTTAAACTGACTTGAAATCTTTCATGAAGTGAAAATGATGAGAGGAACTATAGTTTGATTCATTCAGAAGACTAAAATTTAGTGAGATGGGCTCCGTTTGGTTGTGGAGTCAAAGGTATTCGATATTCAGGTGGCATATCAGTTATCATCCATCGTTTAAAAGATCTCAATGAAATAAAATAGAAAAGAATTCCACAATATACCAATAATAATAAAATAAAACAAATAATAGATAATTAAAAATCTTTCAATTTCATAGACTTTCTGTTCTTCTATAACTACCATACTTATAATTGGTCAAGATTCTCAATCATATACTTATTTGCCTGACTTGTTTTGAGGGAAGAAGGATATGGGTCCATTCCGAAATGAGAATTTGTGTGTGTTACCATTGTGCTATCAATTTCAGGTAGCGAGAAATGATAATCAGCGAAAAAACATTTGGATCTTTGTTAGGTTGTAAAGAAAGACCAAATTAATTAAACAGTTTTATTTTCTCACTCTTTTGTCTTCTCAACTGCAATTACAAATGTAGCATTAGATTAGGTTTTAGTTTTCCTAATGCTCTGTCAAGCAAAAAGTATACATAGTCACGATAGTTTTATATATATATTAAATAACAAAATATTATTATTTTATATTTTATGTCATATTACAATATACAACTATCAATTTTGAAAGTAGGAGTTTTACCGAATGAGAGAATGAATCCAATCATTTATTAAATGCAATAATATATTATAATAGTTGTATTATAATTTTAAACAAATAAATCATACAAATCATGTAATATAATTAGACATTATTATATTAATTTGTATAATGATTTATATGAATTTTGTATTATAATTTTACAATAGAAAATTATAGTTGTTATAAATTATTTCTTGATATGATTAGTGATTTCAATTAACTTCAAAATGATCTCTTTTTGCTATCATTATTTTACTAGAAAAAGAAACGCATTTACTATGAAATGAGGCACTACTTGTATATATTGAACCATATTTTATTACGAGAGTGATATGGGCAATGGAATCACAATACAGTTATTATCACAGTAATACTAGAAAAGTGGAACGTAAATATATGATCCACTTTGACACTTTAGAACCTCACTATTTTATTCTTGGCGTTTAAAGTACAAAATATATTTATCGGGGATACTAACTTATACACACTGTACCGAGATGGAATCACATCATAATCATTCGTAGCTTTTCTTGATCACATCATATTCACGCCCAACTCCGTGATAATGGTATGATTAATTACCCACGTGTCACTAATTCAAACACATTTTTGCTTACCACAAATATTTAAAATAAAATAAAATAATATAAAACTAACACACACAATAAATGAATAAATAAAAGTTGTGAAAATGATAGCAAAGCCAATCGTTGGCTTTGACGATACTCGTCTTTTTGTAAGTAGCAGCCGGGAATATTTTGTTAATAGACTTTCAATGTCGGTTACTCTGATTGATCTCCGTTCTTTTCATAATTATTTCTAGATTTCCAGTCAATAATCGGGATTTAACTTAATACCCAGTTTTGGTAAGTGCCCCAAATGCAGACTCATTTTTCGTTTCTGAAAAAAGCCTTGCTTTTACTGTCATCAACTCGTATATATAGATATAGATAAAAAGTGTTTAGAGTGTGAGAAACTCAAAATGAAGCTGAGCTGGAAGCTTTGTTCGTATCTTAACAAGCACAATAACTTGCTTGTAAAGCTGTTGGTTGCCAGTCTCTTGATGGGTCTTGCGTTTCGGCTCGTCTTATATAAATCCGAAGAGTTTCCGGCACCTGATTTAGAGACTCCTGTTGTTGATAAAACTGAGATGGTTGAAGCAAAACCACCGGTGGTTTTTGCTGTTGACGTTTCAGAATACGAAGATCAGAATCCGATGGCTCAAAAGGGTAACCAAAATTTGCTTCTTCGAATTGGAAGTTTTGTTTTTGACCTTGGCTCCTTTCTGTTTTGGTATATAATGTGCTGTGAGAAAAATGAGCTGTTTTTACTGTTGATGTTTCAGAATATGAAGATCAGGATCAAATGCCTCATAAGGGTAACGAAAAATTTTTGCTTCTTCAATTGGGTTTTTGTTTTTTTCCGGTTTCTTTCTATTTTATTATAGAATGTACCGTAACAATGAATGAGCTTGTATTTTCTGTTGTGGTTCCAGAACCTGAAGATGAAAATAAGAAGCCTCAGAAAGGTACCAAAACAATCAAACACGGTTTGTTTGAGTTGGGTTTCTGTTTACTTCTTCTTCTTCTTTTTTTCTGGTTTGGTGTTGTATCGCCCAGAACATTAACTGGTCTGGGAGTGAATTACTATTATAATACCTCCGAACTGCAGAGCAATAATGATTTTTCCATCTAAATGCTAAAATTTTTTATGGGATTTGTTATCATTTGGTTTTTGTTATATAAAGTAATACTCGTTAAGATGGTGGTTGTGTTGTAGTGCTACACCTTTTTATCGATCTGTTGTTGTTACTCTCATTTAATGACCCTTTTACTCGTTTCTAAGATCTCCAATTTACATATAATTGAGTTAAAAATATGCTTGAGTTATAAGTTTTGTATTTTGATGAAAGATATTGTTGGCTGAACCAGACCTTGGACCAGAAAAGTGTGATCTTTTTACTGGGGATTGGGTTCCCAACCTAAAAGGCCCAGTTTACACCAATACAAGCTGCCCCTTAATCGAGGGTCACCAGAATTGTATGAGAAATGGGCGGCCAGACTCAGGGTACATGTATTGGCGGTGGAGGCCAGAAAATTGCAAGTTGCCCCCGTTTGATGCACAAAAATTTCTTGACTTAATGAGGAATAAAACATGGGCTTTAATTGGTGATTCAATATCTCGTAACCATGTACAGTCATTACTGTGCATGCTCTCAATGGTATGTGGCGAGAATAAGATTGTTACAGCAAATTTACATGTTGGCTCTGGATGTTAGAATAAGAATTTAACATTTGCATCTTTCTTAACTTAGTACTTTATCATAAGACTTCAGTGGTATCTCTACAAAGTTATTTAAATTGCCAGTCCAATGTTTTAGATTAATCCAACATTTTGAAGCAAATGACCAATTTTTATTTAGTTTTCATTAATATGATCCCTATGAAACCCTTAATCATTGTTATTGAAGTGTGGTAGACCCTGCTCCTACAAATTTGTCACCACTCACATTATTATATCAATTTTAACAAACTATATTTGTTTTAGCCAATCTCTGTTGATTGTAACATTTTTCATTAGTGATGTGTAATGATCGTTAGTTGATCAAATCGAACCTTTTCTTGAATGTAAACGTTATACACAATAAAGAAGGCATTTGATTTTTATGATGTTGATTTCTATCTGGTGTTTGTCAAGTTCCCTTGTCGTCTAAGTCGTGTCTACATGTCTTGGTTTGAATACTTATTCATAATGTTTTACTTTTAAAGCTCTGTTTGTTTCAACTTTGTCCTGCTACATGATATGACAAAAGTAAATGTTCTGATTTGGTAGAAAATGATACAGTTTTCTCATGGCACTGGATCTGATACTAGTCCTCAAACTGGAGCAACCAACTGGCTTTAAACCTTCGTTTCCTTTTCTGTGTTTGGGTTGACGTGATCTATGGTTTCTCAATGGGTGTTGCTCTTTTTAGTTTTATGGTCCATTTGGTTTAGTGCAATTTAACCTTTTAGAAAAGTTAAAAAAGTTCTAATACTAAAAGACCAAAAATTTAGGCTTCTTCCAGTAGAAGGAAAACAACTTTTGAATCGTCCAAAAGTCTTTCTTAAGTGAAGACCAAACAATATAAAAGATTTTTAAAAGAGCTTTTGACATTAAAAAATGCCCCTTTGGCCATTAGAAAAGTCTGAATCGGCACTTATCAGCCAGGCAGATTTCGAAAATAGTAATCTGTAGAAAGGTGCAGTTGCTTTCTTTGGCTATAAGGTTCGCTTTTGATTGGTGCATGGTTAGAGCCTTCAATCTTGAAATTTCCATGGTGCATGGTTAGAGACTTCACTATTGAAATTTCCATTGGCATCTGTGCTCTGGACTTTATGTGCTGCCATAGGACCTTCCAATTTCTTGACTTTTTTAGCAGCTTCATACTAACTTTAACCAGTATGATTTGAAATTTCCATTGGCATCTGTGTTCCGGACTTTTATCTGCTGCCATAGGACCTTCCAATTTCTTGACTTTTTTACCAGTTTCATTCTAACTTTAGCCAGCATTGCACCGTATGATTTTCTGATTGTAAAATCAATTCCTTTACTGTTATGGCCTATTGTTGCTTTCAGCATGCCCAATTCTTTTTCCTTGGAGAGTGTGAAACTTGATGATGACTGTATACAATAAGCTTAATTGTGATGTTCATTCATTCAATTCACCCCCTTTTGGTATGATTTTTCGTTTTTTCTGTACAGTAACCTTGAGAGGTTGAATTTTATGGTCTTCAGGTAGAACAAGCTGTTGAAGCTTATCATGATGAAGAATACAAGTCAAAGAGATGGCACTTCCCCTCTTATAATTTCTCCATTTCAGTTATTTGGTCCCCTTTCCTAGCAAAGGCTGCAATTTTCGAAGATAATAACGGCATTTCAACATCTGAAGTTGAGCTGCATCTTGACAAGCTGGATAAGAAATGGACAGAACAGTACCTGAACTTGGACTACATGATAATATCAACTGGGAAGTGGTTTCTCAAATCTTCAATCTACTATGAGAATGATACAGTGGTGGGCTGCCATTACTGTCCTAAAAGGAACCTAACAGAATTGGGTTTTGATTTTGCTTATAGAAAAACCCTCAGTTCTGTTATGGACTTCATAGCAACATCAAAGCACAAGGGACTGATTTTTTTCAGGACATCTACCCCAGATCATTTCGAGAATGGGGAATGGCATAATGGAGGGACTTGTCAGAGAACAATGCCAGTTAAAGATGGTGATGTTGAATTAAAGGACCTGAACAAGATTCTGCGGAGCATTGAATTAGAAGAGTTTGAGAAGACAGCGTCAAAAGCGGCTGAAAATGGGGTGAAACTAAAACTTCTTGACTTCACCAATCTTTTGTTATTGAGACCTGATGGGCATCCGGGTCCATACCGAGAGTTTCATCCATTCGCAAAGGACAAGAATGCTAAAGTTCAGAATGATTGCTTGCATTGGTGTTTACCAGGTCCAATAGATACTTGGAATGATTTGATAATGGAGATTGTGGTTAATGGATGACAAAACTGTAGATGATCAAGATCTGCCTTGTCCCTCGTGAAGATTAGATGGATTATTCAATCCTATCTTGTGAATACCCATCAGTTGGTTCCATTATTTCATATATAAATTCTAGGCTATCTTCCAAAGGATTCATCTGCCTGGAATTGCCTACACTTGTATTTTGGCGGCATGGAAAGAGAGAATAAATTACGAGTAAAAATATTCGTGTAAAATCCCTGTTGTCATCCTCAAATGAATTGATTTAAAATTCAATTGTTACTAGTGATTGTGTCACTACTTCAATTGCTACTATTGAAAATGTTAATACAGGCTATTTATGTTGGAATTGCGTTTGTCTCCATTTACCAGTATTTTTCCTTCATTGGCAATTGTGTTGCCCTTTCAAGCTCCTTCCCAAAAAATTGACACACGATTAAAATCTCAAAAGAACCAAAATGATCTTGGTTGAAATTTGCGACATCCCATGCCCCTTTATGGTGAAAATTAATAAAAAATGAAATTTCACAGAGTGTATGGAAACCCAGCAGCTGTCATAACATGTTAAACCTTCCCCGGAATCAAACCGCTCGCTAAATCTCAACGATTGATTTGAAATTTGAAAAATATGACCGTTGGTGTCTTTCCATTTGCCACTGTATAAATCCCTCCTCTTTCTTAAGAAAACTTCGAAATCTTTCAACCCTTCGCTTTCTCTACCGCTCTCAAGCCATGGCTAGTTCTGATATAGCTTCAATACCAGCCGAAGCCGGCCCAATCCCTGCAAAGAAACCCAGAAACAAGAGTAGAAAAGCTTTGAAACAAAAGAGCTCATCAACAAATGAAGCCAACATAATGGCACAAACCATTTCTCAGTCACCAATCCCAGACACAATGGGGCCCGATCCTTTGAAAGAGAACCACGGGAGCCTTTCTCAGATTCGTTCTGAGCCCAAGAAGGCGGCAGCCAAGGGAAAAGCAAAGCAGGCGGACAGAAAGGAAGATTCTATTGAGCAAGACTTGCAAGATATGCGAGGCATGCTTGAGAAGTTGAAGATAGAGAAGGAGAAGACTGAGGAGTTGTTGAAGGAGAAAGATGAGATGTTGAAAATGAAGGAGGATGAGCTTGAAGTGAAGGGAAAAGAACAGGAAAAGCTTCAAATGGAACTGAAGAATTTGCAGAAAATGAAAGAGTTTAAGCCCAATATGGTATGTTTTCTTAATTTTTCTACTCAATTTTCCAAGAAAATGTAAAAATATGATGGATTTGGGTTTTGTTTCTTGATACTCTATGTTTATCTTGGTTTATATTTGTTCTCTAATTTGGGTTCAACAATCTGATTTCATGTTCTGATGATTCTAGGTAAATGCTAGTTTCTTCAGAGTTGAATGTCATTGAAATATTTTGAATGGTTGTTCGAATTTCTTGGAGTTCTGATTTTTGTACAATTCTTTCTTCAGTCTTTCCCTATAGTTCAATCTTTGAAAGTGCAAGACAAGAAAGAGAAGAGGGGATGCCCTGAAAAGAAAAGGCCATCCCCACCTTACATATTATGGTGCAAAGATCAATGGAATGAGGTAGATCAGAGAAATTGTTCTTAAACCTCAAATTGTAGATTAAAGATCTTGACAATAGACTGACAATAATAATCCTTCTGGGTTCTGTTTTAGGTCAAGAAAGAGAATCCTGAAGCAGAATTCACAGATATGTCAAACATCTTGGGTGCAAAATGGAAGAGTGTTAGTGCTGAAGAGAAGAAGCCATATGAGGAAAAGTATCAGGCTGAGAGGGAAGCTTATCTGCAGTTAATGGCAAAGGAGAAGCGCGAAAATGAAGCCATGAAGCTCTTAGAGGAAGATCACAAACAAAAGACAGCTATGGAGTTGCTTGAACAATATCTCAGGTTCAAACAGGAAGCAGAGAAAGAGAACAAGAAGCCCAAGTATACATTGCTCTTCCTCACTGTCTCTGTTGTTCACTTTATATGACCTTAGATATATTGATTGATTTACTCATTTTATGATAAAAGGAAAGAGAAGGATCCATTGAAACCAAAGCATCCTGTGTCAGCATTTTTCCTCTTCTCAAATGAGAGAAGGGCAGCTCTACTAGCAGAGAACAAGAATGTTTTGGAGGTAATTTGAATTGATGAATTTGATTTCCTCCTCTTCAGGCTGAATTGCACAAAAATGGAAGAACTCAAACTCGAACTCGAATCTGAATTTTAGTTTCCTTTTTGGTAGGTGGCAAAGATTGCAGGTGAAGAATGGAAAAATATGACAGAAAAACAAAGAAAGCCTTACGAAGAGGTTTGCTCTTAATAATCGCACATATTTTCTGCCCATTATATTCTATTTGAAGCTTTTTCCTTACTCCTGCGTTCTTTTCTCTGAAAATCATAGATTGCAATGAAAAACAAGGAGAGATATAACCAAGAAATGGAGGCTTACAAACAGATGAAAGACGAAGAGGCTCTCAATCTCAGGAAGGAAGAGGCGGAACTGATGAAACTGCGAAAACAAGAAGCCTTGCAGTTGCTCAAAAAGAAAGAGAAGACAGAAAACATAATCAAGGTTATTGCTTAGAATTCAGTTGTTATTTGATTATAATTATCTGGGATTTGTGTTCATGACATCTGACTGATAGACATACTATATAATATGTGCAGAAAGACAAAGCGAAGCGCCAGAAGAAGAAACAACAAGAAACTGATCCAAACAAGCCAAGGAGGCCAGCATCTTCATTTCTCTTGTTCAGCAAAGAAGCAAGGAAAACTTTGCTGGAGGAGCATACGGGAACCAACAACTCTACCATTACTGCACTGATTTCAGTGAAATGGCAGGTAAAATTTTGTAACACAATTTTCTTGCTAGTTTAACATTTGAGTACTGTATATTTCGCGAGAGGTAGCCAATTGTGCATTTGTGTTTGGGTTATTTATTATAGGAACTGAGTGAAGAGGAGAAGCAAGTCTGGAATGCCAAGGCAGCTGAAGCGATGGAAGCATACAAGAAGGAATTGGAAGAGTACAACAAATCTGTTGCTGCCATGGATGAAAAAGCTGAGAAATGAAATATCTTTTTCAAACGTTGTTGTATATTGTGTTTTGAACACTTGTCCGTTATTAGTTGGTCATCCATTTGATGGCATAGGCTCAGGCAGCTGGCCTCTTTTTGTCATCAACTCTCTGTGGGATTGCAATCTGAATTAATGCTCTATCTAATTTGAATCTTAGAATTACAATGATGCCAACCTGAGCACTTGTGACATGAGCAAGAAGCAGCACACGGCACGCTAGCTAAACAAAATTTGTTTAATTTCGTGTGAGCAACGAAAATCTAAAGCCTAAACAAAACAAACAAAATTAGTTGGAACTATGTGATTTTGGACAGAAATCGAGTACCCATCATCAACCTTGTGACTGCGTTTAGTCTTTTTTTCGCTTCAATTGATATTTTAACTTTATCATCTTCGAAGATAATTTACTCAATAAATTTCTCGTCAAGGGGCAACCGAGTAAATTTAACCTCAGAATATGTTGCTAATATAAAAACGTTATTTGAGGGCCCTTCAAAATCAAAATTGCTCTGCTCCATTTTCACGCTCATTTTTTCATCACGCTGCCCTTCACTTTTCTTTTCCAAATTCTGCATTTCCATCATTATCTTATCTCATTCCGTCCCTTCAAATCAAAATTGCTTTTCTCCATTTTCACGCTCATTTTTCATCACGCTGCTTTTCACTTTTCTTTTCGTCCAAATTCTGCATATCCATCATTATCTTATCTCATTCCGCTAAGAACTAATATTATTTTTTTTATGAAAAATAATATAGAATGTAATCGTTGTTTATATTATATATATTCTCAGTTCCATTGAAGGCGGCAAATATATGCCATTGTTGCTTCTCTTCGACGCCTCCAAGAAACCACCGTACATATATAAAATTCTCTCTTTCTCGTTTCTTTTCGAATTAAAACAAAAAATATCATCCCAACCGCCAGCCAGATGACACAGCCTTCGGCATCGGAACCCTTCAGGGAGTCCCGCCTCGACTCTGACGCAGGCGCTGCTTTTGTTCTCGAGTCAAAAGGTGAGCTCTCTCTCTTTCTTTCACACACCGCAACACAACTACTTAAAAAAAATAGTCAACTTTACTTTTAAATTTTTAAGACTTCTTTCATTCCTAAATTATTCATTCAATTTGCATATATAAAAAGGGGAATGGTGGCATGCGGGGTTTCATCTGACGACGGCGATAGTGGGACCCACAATACTGACTCTGCCGTTCGTCTTCCGAGGGCTTGGGTGGGGCCCGGGATTTACGTGTTTAACGGCGATGGGAATGGTCACGTTTTACTCTTACTATCTAATGTCTAAGGTCCTAGACCATTGTGACAAGGCCGGTCGCCGTCACATCAGATTCCGCGAACTTGCTGCCGACATTTTAGGTAAATTTGAACGAATTCTCTAACAATTTAGCCAACAAATGAAAAATAATATAAAATTACCAAACTCTCTGCTGCTTTCGGAAAGGGTAGTCCTAGGCAACAAAGGAAAACGTTTTTGCCCTTTTATCTTTCTCTGGAAACTGTTTTGAGTTTTTGAAAGGTGTGAATCTGGGATCGCTTAAGACGTGGTACCGGATTTGTAATATTTATGAGAGTTGGTTGACTCGAATTCAAAGACGTTATGCAATTAAGTAATACACGTGGCTTACTGACTGGGTGTCACAACCTTACTTAGGACATTTTACATCCACTAAATATGAAGATGATGTGGTTTTCTGTTTTTATGGTTAATATTTAACATTTTTATACCATCTGAACTGAGAATTTTCATATTCCACAACAATAAATTAAGGGAAAATAAAATATTTTTTCATGAAATGGTAAAGTTTGCTGCTAAACCAATGTGCTTACTAAAATTGATAAATATGAACACTATCTATAGCATGCGTTCGTAATTATTCATTTTTTGACCCGTACAAACGGTGGGTATGGGTGAGCCCGAACAATCTTTGTCACTTTGGGGCGGGCTCAATAATTGGACTTAGTCGTGTCAGTAGACTTTCGGCATGCGATGTAATAGCATTGAAATAAATTCCTATTATATCGATGCATCGTGTATGCTGAATCCTAGACTATAGTATTCTTAATTATGAAAATGTACGAACGAGCTATCAACTTTATTTTGTTCATTGGATTAGATTATACTGTCATGTCAGCATTATGAGAAACTTGAGTTATGGCAAACTAAAATGTTCTCGCCTTCTATTTCCAAAATTTATGAATTTATTATTTCCATCTTTACATGGAACTTGTGATAATTGAGTTGCTTGAACGTAATAGCGAAAAAGCGTTCTACGAAACATGTAATGGATGCTTGCTTGCAGGGTCTGGATGGATGTTTTATTTCGTAATATTTATTCAAACAGCAATCAACACAGGAGTTGGAATAGGAGCAATTTTGCTTGCAGGGGAATGTCTCCAGGTATTGCCATTTATTGCGTGTGGAATGAATTGGATGGAAGGATAAGCTTTATCTGTAATGTAAACGTACTATGCTGCTTTTGATTTGTTGGGTTTGTGTGGGACCTGTTGAATCATAATTTTTCAAAGAAAATAATAGAATTCCATAAATTTACGCTTCATTTCTGTCACACAGTCACTTCTTTCAATTCCCTGCTAGATAAACCACAAGTCCCAGAAGGTCTCTACTCGTTTTGTGATCGTGGCTTTATGGAACCGTTGGAAAGCTCACAAGAAAAGAAAAAATTAACCAATAGAGTTGTCTTCACTGTGGAAATTATGACTTTAAATACCTAATATTTATCTTAATATTGAATCTCATCATATGCGAGGGAGCTTATTGAAACTTTTGCCTACAGCTTAAGTTTGAGCTCTTATCTAATTGATTAAATTTTTTCTTAATGCTTTAAAATACGATCACATAACATTTGAGAGAACTTGTTTAAAATTCATCTTTAAATGTCTAACATTGAGCTCTTAACTAATAACTTAAACATTTGGGTTTGAGGAAAGATATCCTATCCAATGGCTTCGAGCATTCTAACGATCTACATTGATCAAGATAGAAAGTTCTAATCATCATCACTCCTTAATCTGGAAGGAATTCCAAAGAAAACTTTCACGATATAAAAATCTGAAATTTTATCTTTGATTACTTTGTTAGCAAGCAACTGACATTTGCATATACTTCAAAATGAAAACATTGGATTTTTTAGATAGGTTTGGGTGCTGGAAAACAGTGCTTTATTATCGTGTTATTCCTTTTTTCTTTAATCTTTTGTTAATATTCCTGCTTGTGTTGTAATTAGATAATGTATTCAAACCTTTCCCCCAATGGATCCATGAAACTGTACGAGTTCATAGCAATGGTGACAGTGGTAATGATAGTCCTCTCTCAGCTTCCAACCTTCCACTCTCTCAGACACATCAACCTTGCCTCTCTTTTTCTTAGCTTTGGCTACACTTTCCTTGTAGTTGGTGCTTGTATAAATGCAGGTGCGGATATCATTAACCTATCTTTCAGTTTTATGTGTTACCATGCATCATTTCATTGTTAAGAAGATTTCTATGTGTATATGCAACAGTTTACATCAATCAGAACTACTTTAGCTAGCATGCTTCAAATAATGAACCACCTTCTTGTTCTCCATGGAACTTCTACTGTTTGAAAACTTTTTAGCCATGTGAACTGTAAACTTGTGCTGAATTGCATCTGTAATTCTTCTTGCTGCTTGGAACCAGAATCTACAATCAAAGGAAGAGGGAAATGGAGTAATTTTTGGCAAAAACACTTGTCCTGAAACATGATACGAAAATTTAGATTAGTTGTCATGACTGATTGTTTAATCGGCTCTACCCATTTATGTTACCATCCCAAATCATCCCTGGATTGCCTTCTCTGTTTCTAGCTTTGAACAGTTGTTCTTAGCGATACATTTTGCTACTTGCTAGAGGTTAATTTGAAAAAATAATTGTTTTCTCATAAGGTTTCATTTATTTTTTTAAGCCGTCGTACGTGGCTTTGGAAATAATTTATGTCGTGATTTTGGAGATGGTTCTCGTCTAAAATAATATAATCTGATTATGTTGCTGTCGTACTCTCCTCAGATTTGAAGAAATTTTAATTCTTGTGCAGGTCTCTCTAAAAATGCCCCTCCTAGGGACTACTCCTTAGAAACTTCAAAATCAGCAAAGGTTTTTAGTGCCTTCACGTCCATCTCTATAATAGCCGCCATATTTGGAAATGGGATACTGCCTGAAATACAGGTAGCCTAAACACTTAACAAAACTCTATGTATTGGATTAGAAATCAGATTTCTTTATTTGGAACTTTAACAAGAAGTTATAGTTTTTGAGGGAAGAATAGAATCATGATCGTGTTGATTTACTATCAAACAAGAATTTGATTGCTGTATGCTTATTTATATTAGTTTTGCTGTTCCATCAATTCAGGCAACTCTGGCTCCACCTGCTACTGGGAAGATGGTAAAAGGCCTAATGATGTGTTACACTGTAATCTTCTTTACCTTCTATTCGGCTGCAGCTTCTGGATATTGTGTGTTTGGTAACAAATCTAATTCAAACATTCTCAAGAGCCTAATGCCAGATGAGGGACCTTCCTTGGCTCCAACTGCAGTTCTCGGTCTTGCTGTTATCTTCATTCTTCTTCAGCTCTTAGCTATTGGCTTGGTGAGCTCACAAGTCTACTTCTATTCCATTTTCTAGTTAAATTGATGTAACGTTTCTCCTTATGCAACAACACAGGTTTATTCTCAAGTAGCTTTTGAAATTATGGAAAAGCAAACAGCTGATGTAAAGCAAGGGCTGTTTTCAAAAAGAAACCTTGTTCCTCGGCTTATTCTTCGGACACTCTACATGATATTTTGTGGATTTATGGCAGCAATGCTTCCATTTTTTGGAGATATTAACGGGGTAGTCGGAGCAATTGGATTTATACCTCTAGATTTCATCCTCCCAATGCTTCTCTACTACATGACTCACAAACCTACCAAATCATCTTTCACCTACTGGATCAATCTTTCTATCATGGTTGTGTTTACAGGTGTTGGAATTATGGGTTCATTTTCCTCTATAAGAAAATTGGTTCTTGATGCTAACCAGTTTAAGCTCTTTAGTAGTGATGTGGTGGATTAAGTGATATTGCATACTTGAAATACATTATCCAATCAATTGGGCATCGAGAAAGTGTAACATATGTCATATCTGTCAATTGAGTATATAAATTGTATGTTTTCAGCCTGATTTGGAGCAGTTGAGATTGACAAAATTTCAAGAAAAAATGAGGCAGAGATTTTTTATGCGCACCATTCTTCAAATTTTGTAGATTATATTTTTAGATTTAAGGTGTCTTGCAAAAATCTCACAAGTAAATTTTTTTATTATAACATAATAAATTGTGGTATAAAGTTTTGTCATAAAGAATTTTATTAATAAGTATTTTTAGAGTACGTATTAAATCTTTTATATTTAATAAGTTATAATTTTTAATATACTAAAATTTATAAAAGTTATTTATTAATTATTATATTAAATACTAAAAATTATTATAAATAATAAATATAAAATTTTTAATAATTATTTTAAAATTTTGTTATATTTATTATTTATAATAAATTTAAATATATTAAAAAAATATAATTTATTAAATATAAAAAATTTTAATGAGTATTCTAATAATACTTATTAAAAGAAATATTATATTGCGGCATATGGAGCAGGTTAAGGCAATGAACATTAAATGTTTGATCTAACAATTGACGTAATAAATTGATGAGGTGTAGGCACCAATCGCTGTTGGAACTTTCTCGTTTTTGGTTGGTGACTATGAACGGCCCAATATTTATTACGAAGATCATGACTCCTGATTGATCACAATTCACGACGCACAATAAATGTGCACAAGATTTGTTAATTTTTGATAGAAATTAGACTTGATAAAAGTTAATCGAATGTGTAATAAATTAGGAATTAAGTACGTATAGTTTATTAATACGATATATTTATTTTAGAAATTAAAAGAAAAATAGAAATTTCAAGTTATGGGATATCATGAAAACATGGAATAAAAATATCTAAATATTAAATCATGAGTTGGGAGTGGGCCTCACATCAATTTTTTTATTTTTTATTTTTTCAACCGTGAGATTATACTAAAAATGGTACAATTCCAAGGTAGTTGTGCATGCCAAACAAGCCATGATGTTATGACAAATTTTAATATTGTATAATATGAAGAATCGCAGTTCCAGTACTAATTAGACAAGTATTTATTTTTCTTAATTAGCATTGTATAAATTGATTATACCCTAGCATTATGTAATTATTTATATCTGCGAAATGATAATTAAGAAATATAAACACTTATCTATGAGTTTGAATAATTTTTTTAAAAAATATCTATCATATTTAAGATCTATTTTTATTTGTAGTGTGATAATTGTTAAGGAACAATTACTGAGAGAGAAAAATTTAATATGCCAAGTATTAATATTAGAAAAATATAAGAGTGATGTTTCTAAATATTCCTTTTTTAATTTTACGATTAAAATTTAATAAAAAATCACAATCTCAATTCTTAAACAAAATTTTTATTATTATTAAAAGTTTGAATGTAATACTCAATATTTAAATATAAGAGTATTTTTATTATTTTATTAAATAAAAGATATTTTTATTATTTTTAAAATCTCATGTTCATATAATATTATTAATTAAATAAGGTGATATTGGCATATATAAGGTATTTTTAGAAGTTTTAGAAGAAATTAGTTAAATTTAAAAAGATTTTGTTAAGATATTATTTGCTTACTCGAACTTCTTAATTAAATTTCTTTTGATTAAGAGATCAATTTATGATTTATTTGTTTTTATTGAAAGAGAACGAAAATATGATCATATAGAAATAAGAATGAGTGAAATTAGAGTTAAAATCAAAAGAGAAATTAGCATTTAAAATTGACTATGCATTTAAATAATAATTTTTTATGGGTAAAATATTCTAAGTATCGATATATTATCCATAAGTGTCGATACATAACTCAAAGTATCGAAATATAGCTTAAAGTTTTGAAACATACTTAGAGGTGTCAATATATTAATGCGCAAAACATGTAGAATTTATTTGTTTTAAGCAGTTTATAGTATTTTTATTATATCTTGAGTTATAGAGCTTCAATTTAAATAATTCTTAATATGTTAGAAAGATAATTCAATTATTTACAACTTTTATGTTGATAATTTTCTTTGATTAAATTGTTTAATAGTTCAAACTAATGGATTTCCAAGACCCATCTGGTGATAGAATGATTTTGAGCAGTTTTTACTTTTAGAACATAACTTTTCATAGAAATATCTAAATCTAGTGATTTTTAAACCATTGAAAATTTAAAAAAATTATATACAACTTTTTTGTTTATAAATAGACCTAAATCATGCATTATAAGGACTATAATTAAGGATGAAAATTAATATCATAAAAAGAAGCTGAAAAAAAAAAAAGTATTGATACTTACTCATATGTTTCAAAATTTGTAGTGCAATGTTTCGAAACTCGAATTAAAATCTAAAAAATTTATGAAGTTATTGATACTCAAGCAAAAGAATCAGTACCTATATTCAAGTGTTTCAAAATATTGGCCAAAAGTATCGATATTTCAACAAAAATAAATTAATTTGAGAAAGATTCGACACTGAGACTAAATATATCGATACCTATTGACGAAAGTTTCATTAAACTAAGGTAGAAATGAAAGGTATCGATACTTTGAAGTAAAAGTATTGATACTTTAGCTAAAAAGTGTCAATACCTGGCATAATGTATCTATACCTTGAGACAAAATAACATATTTTGACAGTAGAAATCAAAATTTCTAACTTGTAAAAAGTCTTTTTTATCCAATTTAAAAACAATCATCACCATTCTTTCTATAATTTCAAGGATAAATTAGTATTTTTTCAACCTATTTGCATTTAAATGAAACTAAATGGGCAAATCCTCTTCATTTCTTTCCTCTTCATCATCAACTCATTCTCAGCCTAATGGAAACAATGCACAATACTTACCTATTTTAATTTTCTCCAAATTCTTCATTTTTTCACCGATTAAACTCTCATTTTTTGCTATAAAATTATGGTATTTAACATCTTTCATGAGTAAAGACCAATATTTTTTTATTTGAATAAGGATTTCAGCTGAATAGATAAGCTAGAGTTTGAGAATGAATTGAAGATTTTTGTGTTATAGAAATAACTCAATTTTTTTAAGTTCTAGAGAACTTTTTGGTAAGATTTTTAGCGTATTTAAGGTTATTAGAAGTATAACAGAGGTTATGATCTAAGGCTAGCTATACCTTAAGAAATCTTGAGAATTATGCCTTAAATTAATCAATTAGGTATGTATTTGAAGAGTTTAACTAGGAAATATTTAATTAAAGGTTAGAATAGTTTAAATTATGATTTTAATAAGAATTTAGTAAATGGTTATTATGCACAAGCACTATTTATCTAAAATTATTTTCTATTAAACTTAGATTGATTTATAAAATTTATGAAATTATTATTGTATGTGTTATTTAGACATCGAAAAATAATGCAATAAGGCTTTAAGGCGCAAAGAGTAGAGAGAGTGGATACTCTTCTCATTAAGTGATTTTTTTTTTTAATTTTTAAACTATTTTAAAATGTTAATTGTATATATATAAAAGGCATTGAATTTATTGTTATGATGTAGACTAGGAGAATGTCTCTTTGATTGTAAATTTTATGAAATTGTAATTATTTTATCATAACGATTTTGTTATATAGATATTGATATACTTGAGAGGCCGGAGACCGATTTTGATATTTATACTTTGATTTTGTCATATAAACTCTAGTAATTTGTGCATTATGATATTGGATACATTATTTTTGTGTATGATAGATTTATATTATTTTAGGCCAAATAGCCATTATTATATATTTGATTTAATTTATGATATAGAGGCCAAAGAGGTCATAGCCATAATGGTCAATACTAGTTACAAGAAAGTAGTTTAAGAATGGACCTATAGAGATGTTGTCTAAGTAAGTACGTATCGATAGAGCCAATATAAGAGAGGTGATGACATCATTTATAATGAAGTGGCCCGTTAGACGAAATTATAGAGGCTAGTCTAGTGAGAATTCATAGATTTTTCTAGATCAACGTTAATAGTAGGTTAGAATTTTATAAAGAATTATGTATCACGAGTTTTATTATATAAATTATATTTTTATCGAACATTTCATTATTTTACTTATAAACTATATTTTAATTTTATGAACTTTATTGTTTTAATTACATGAAAACCTATTGACGGCTCAGATTGTTCTTGGCCAGAGTAAATATCGAAAATATAGCTTGTCGAATGATTTTTAATATTGTTTTGAATGGTATTAAATAAAAAAATTTTATAAACTTCCTCCTAAATATTTTTCTGATGTATTACCACTTTTAAACACTATAAATGTCAAAATATATATTTTTATCTATTTACAGAGTATATTCTCGTATAATAACCCTTTTCTTTATCAGTTTAAGGAGATCGAGAACAAGATAGAGGGCTCACTAATAGTGGTGATCGACTTGAGAATTAGAGCTTTCTGATAGTATTTTCTAGTGATTTACTAGTTCATTTTAGTCCATTAGAAAAATATTTTATAAACCTTTGTATATACATATATGTATGCACAGAAATGAATTTTTTTTTTAAAATTTTATAATTTTAAATATAAACTAAATTTATAATGTATTTGTGATATGATTGCAAATATTTCTGAGAGACATATTTATTTATATATTTTATGAGATAATTGAAATCACTTTTCTTTTAAAATATATGAATTATTAAACAGTAAATAGGTATTTGATTATCCTTAAAAGCCTAAGAGACATATTCAGAGTTAGAGTGTGTCTCGAGAGTTTGTGACGATTGTCATATGTGGATGCCATGGATGAAAGTGTGACAATTATATTATTATCAGAGTCGAGTTTAAAAATGTTTGAATATATTTTGAAAACTATTTTATATGTTTTTGTTTAATTTT
>JAWDEX010000016.1:1531347-1587494 GCA_035221805.1 Trichilia hirta | reverse complement strand
AAAATGGGGTGAAACTAAAACTTCTTGACTTCACCAATCTTTTGTTATTGAGACCTGATGGGCATCCGGGTCCATACAGGGAGTTTCATCCATTTGCAAACGACAAGAATGCTAAAGTTCAGAATGATTGTTTGCATTGGTGTTTACCAGGTCCAATAGATGCTTGGAATGATTTGATAATGGAGATTGTGGTTAATGGATGACAAAACTGAAGATGATCGAGATCTTCCTCGTGAAGAGTAGATGGATTATTCAATCTAGTCGTGTTAATACCTGTGAGTTGGTTTCGTTTTTTCATATACAAATTCCTGACTATCCTTCAGAGGAGTCATCTGCCTTTATTCTGGTGGCATGGAATAGAAAGAACAAATTATGAGTAGATATTTAGTTGTAATCCTGTTGTTATCCTTAATGGCTTGATTTAAAATTCAATTGTTACCAGTGACTCTATCACTAATTCAATTATTACTATTGAAAATGTACTAGAGACTGATTATGTTGGAATCGGGTTTGTTGCCATTTTCCAATATCTTTTCCGTCATTGGCATTTGTGTTGCCCACTTTTTTTTTGCGGGGGGGGGGGGGGGAGAAGGGGGCAAGAAAACCATTTCAAGCTCCTTGCCAAAAAGTTGACAAACGATTCAAATCTCTTTGTTGAAATTTGCGACATCCTATGCGCCTTTATGGTTACAATTAATAGAAAAGGAAAATTCACACGAATATGGGAACTCAGCAACGGCCACAACTTTTTAAACCTTTACTGGACTCCAAATCGCTCCTCGAATCTCAATAGTCGATTTGAAATTTGAAAAATATGACCGTTGTGTTGTTTCCTTCTCATATAAATCCCTCCTCTTTGTTAATGTCAGAAAATTTTCGAAATCTGTCAACCCTTCGATTTCTCTACCTCTCTCAAGCCATGGCTGATGTTGCTTCGATGCCCGCTGGAGACGGCCCAGTCCCTACAAAGAAACCCAGAAAACATAGTAGAAAAGCTTTGAAGCAAAAGCGTTCATCAACAAATGAAGCCAACATAATGGCACAAACCATTTCTCAGTCACCGATCCCAAACAACCTGGAAGCCGATCCTTCGAAAGAGAACCACGGGAGCCTTTCTCAGACTCATTCTGAGCCCAAGAAGGCAGCAGCCAAGGGAAAAGCAAAGCAGGTGGCAAAAAAGCAAGATTCTTTTGAGAAAGACTTGCGAGAAATGCAAGACATGCTTGAGAAGTTGAAGATAGAGAAGGAGAAGACTGAGGAATTGTTGAAGGAGAAAGATGAGATGTTGAAAATGAAGGAAGAGGAACTTGAAGTGAAGGGAAAAGAACAGGAGAAGCTTCAGATGGAGCTGAAGAAGTTGCAGAAAATGAAGGAGTTTAAGCCCAATATGGTATGTTTTCTTAATTTTTCCACTTAATTTTCCAAGAAAATGTAAAAATAGGAATGGAAAGTAGTTTTACTGGTTTGATTGATGATATATGTGTTTTTTAAATTTTTAGGGTTGGGGTTTTGTTTCTCTAAGATGGTTTTGTTTGCTTCTGAGTTGCAATGTCATTAGAAATAATTTGAATAGTTTGAAATTTCCTGGAGTTTTGATTTTTGTACAATGCTTTCTTAAGACTTTCCCTATAGTTCAATCTTTGAAAGAACAAGACAAGAAAGAGAAGAAGGGATGTCCTGAAAAGAAAAGGCCATCCACTCCTTACATCTTATGGTGCAAAGATCAATGGAATGAGGTAGATCAAAGAAATTGTTCTCAAACCTCAAATTTTAGAATAATGATGTTGATAACAGGCTGACAATAACAATATTTGGGGCTCCCGTTTAGGTCAAGAAAGAAAATCCAGTAGCAGAATTCAAAGATATCTCAAACATTTTGGGTGCAAAATGGAAGAATGTTAGTGCAGAAGAGAAGAAGCCATATGAGGAGAAGTATCAGGCTGAGAAGGAAGCCTATCTGCAGGTAATGGCAAAGCAAAAGCGCGAAAGTGAAGCCATGAAACTCTTAGAGGAGGATCACAAAAAAAAGACAGCTATGGAGTTGCTTGAACAATATCTCCAGTTCAAACAGGAATCAGAGAAAGAGAACACGAAGCCCAAGTAAATTCCTCAGTTTTCTCTTTATATGACCTTAGAAATATTGATTGACTTACATCATTTTATGATAAAGGAAAGAGAAGGATCCATTGAAACCAAAGCATCCTGTGTCAGCATTTTTCCTCTTCTCAAATGAAAGAAGGGCAGCACTATTGGCAGAGAACAAGAATGTTTTGGAGGTAATTCGAATTGCTGAATTTGATTTACCCCTCTTCAGGCTGAATTGCAGAAAAATGGAAGAACGCGAAGTTGAATCTGAATTTTAATTGTTTTTGTTTGGCAGGTGGCAAAGATTGCTGGTGAAGAATGGAAAAATATGACAGAAAAACAAAGAAAGCCTTATGAAGAGGTTTGCTTTTATATTTTGTCCATTATTCTATTTGAAGCTTTTTCCTTACTCCTCCGTTCTTTTTCTCTGAAAATTGTAGATTGCAAAGAAAAACAAAGAGAGATATAGCCAAGAAATGGAGGCTTACAAACAGATGAAACATGAAGAGGCTCTCAGTCTCGGGAAGGAAGAGGAGGAACTAATGAAACTTCAAAAACAGGAAGCCTTGCAGTTGCTCAAGAAGAAAGAGAAGACAGAAAACATTATCAAGGTTGTTACTTAGGTTCAGTTATTATTACCGTACCAGGGTTTGATTATTATTATCTGGGTTTGGTGTTCATAACATCTGACTGATTGACATACTATAATAATATCTGCAGAAAGACAAAGAGAAGCGCCAGAAAAAGAAACAACAAGAAATTGACCCTAACAAGCCTAAGAAGCCTGCATCTTCATTTCTCTTGTTCAGCAAAGAAGCAAGGAAAACTTTGCTGGAGGAGCGTCCGGGAACTAATAACTCTATCATTAATGCACTGATTTCAGTGAAATGGAAGGTAAATTTTGTGACACAGTATACTTGCTAGTTTAACATTTTGGGTACCGTATATTTCATAAGAAATAGCTAATTATGCATTTTTCTTTGGGTTGATAGGAACTGAGTGAAGAGGAGAAGCAAGTCTGGAATGCCAAGGCAGCTGAAGCTATGGAAGCGTACAAGAAGGAATTGGAAGAGTACAACAAATCTGTTGCTGCCGTGGAGGAAAAAGCTGAGAAATGAAGAACTTTTTCAAAGTGTTTTGTCTTCAAACGACACTAGTCCGTTATTAGTTGGCCATCCGTTTGATGGCATACGCTTAGGCGGCTGGTAGCTTTTTTGTCATTAACTGTATGTATGATTTGCAATTTGAATTCATGCTCTATCTAATTTCAGTCCTTACTATAATGATGCCAACTCGCTTGAATTCACAATTTCGTTCGAAAAAACAAACAAAATTTGGTGCAACTTAGTGATTTTTGACAGAAATCTTTGAAGGTGAGATAAATTCCTCGGTAAATATTACATCAAAGCGCCCCCAAATAAATTTTAACCCAGAATATATTGCTTAACATAACAAACTTCCTTCTCTTTATTTTTAAGTCAAAATTCTTCATTTCCATCATTTATCTTTTCTCATTCTTTCCACTGAAACAACTAACATTATTATTATTATTGTTTAATGTAATCGTTATTATATATATTCTCAGTAATGAGTTCCATTAAAAACGCAAATATATGCCATCGTTGCCTCTTAAAACTCTGAATAAAAAAAAAAATTCATCCCAACTACTTCCAGGAGTCCGTATGGACTCAGAAGGAGGCGCTGCTTTTCTTCTCTCTTTCACACACGGCAACACAACTACTTCATTAAAAAAAGAAAAGGTCAACTTTATTTTTAAAATTTTTGAACTTCTTTCATTTCTAGACTTTTTTTATTTTCTACATATTTTAACCAGGGGAATGGTGGCATGCTGGGTTTCATCTGACGACGGCGATAGGGGAATCCTCAATACTGACTCCGTCGTTCGTGTTCCGATGGCTTGAGTGGGGACTGGGTTTTACTTGTTTAACGGCGATGGGAATGGTCACGTTTTCCTCTTACTATCTAATGTCTAAGGTCCTAGACCACTGCGAGAAAGCCGGTCGCATCACATTAGATTCCGCTAACTTGCTGCCGACGTTTTAGGTAAAATTTTAACGAACTCTCCCACTAAGTGGTTAACAAATTCAAAAAATAAAATAAAATTACCGAGCGCTTTGCTGCTTTCGGAAACGGTAGTCCCAACAATAAAGGAAAATGTCTTTTCTCTTTTCTCTACTTTGGAAACTGTTTGGAGTTTTTGAAAAGCGTAATTCTGGGTTCGGGATTTGTAATGCTTATGAAGTTGGTTGACTCGAATTTTGAAATAAGACGTTTTGCAATTAATTAATACACATGACTTGCTGACTAGATATTTTACGTCCATTGAGTAGGAAGAGGATGTGGTTTCTCTTCTTCATTTTTTTTCCCTTTTTTTTTTTTTTTTTTTTTTGGGTGGTAACGTTTAACATTTTTATACCATTGAAGACTGAACTGAGAATTTTTATATTTCTTAGTTCTTAACAATAAATTAAGAGAAAATAAAAGCTTTTTTCATGAAATGGTAAAGTTTGCTGCTTAACCATTGTACTTAATAAAATTGTTGATAACGTAAGTGAACACTATATATAGATAATTATATATTTTGTGACCTGTACAAACGGTGGGTACGGATGAGCCTGCACAATCTTTGTCACTTTACGACATGCCCAATAGTTGGACATGTCCTGTAATAGCGTTGATATAAATTCTATCATGCTGAGGCATCAAGTATGTTGAATACTTGACAGTCGTATTTTTACCTAATTTTGAAGATGTATGAACTAACTAGCGACTTATTGATGTCCGTTGGATTAGGGGTTAGTGTTATATCACCATTATGAGTAACTTGAGTAGTGGCAAACTAAAATGTTTTCTATTTCTATTGGTATAATTCATGCACTTATCTTTTTTGTATCTTCACATGGAACTAGCGATAATTGAATTGCTTGAATATAATTTGCAAAAATAGCAAACAATGAAAAACATGTATGGTTATTTGCTTGCAGGGTCTGGATGGATGTTTTATATTGTAATATTTATTCAAACAGCAATCAACACAGGAGTTGGAATAGCGCAATTTTGCTTGCAGGGGAATGCCTCTAGGTATTGCCATTTATTGCTTGTAGAATGAATTGGACGGAAGGATAAGTTTTATCTGTAATGTAAAGACATTATGCTGTTTTTGAATTGTTGAGGTTTGTGTAGGACCTGTGGGGTCATAATTTTTCAAAGATAATCATAGAATTTCATAAATTTACCCTTCATTTCTTTCAATTCCCTGCTAGAGAAACCAGAGGTCCCATAAGGTCTCTGCTAGTTTTGGAAAGCAGACAAGACGAAAAAAAGCCAATAGAGTTGTTTTCACTACTGTTATTAAATCTTTAGATCCCTGATATTTATCTTAAGATTGAATCTCATCATATTTGAGGGAATGTATTGAATCTTTTCCTCCTAGTTTAAACTTTTACCTACAGCTTAATGTTGAGCTCTTACCTAATAGTTTGAATTTTTCCTTAGTAATTTAAAATCTGATGACGTTACATATGAGAAAACTAATAGCTTAAACATTTGGGTTTGAAGAAATTTATCCTATCAGTTGTCTTTAAGCATTCTAGTGATCTACATTGATCAAGATGGAAAGTTCCCATTAAAACTAATCATCACTCCCTAATCTGGAAGGGATTCCAAAGAAACTTTCACTCATTAAAAAAGCTAAAATTTATCTTTGATTACTTTGCTAGGAATCAACTGACATTTGCATATACTTCAAAATGAAAACATGGGATGGCTTTGATAGGTTGGGGTGGTCGAAAACAATGTTTTATTTTGTTATTCCTTTTCTTTATATTCCTGTTTGGGTTGCAATTAGATAATGTATTCAAACCTTTTCCCCAGTGGGTCCGTGAAACTGTAAGAGTTCATAGCGATGATGACAGTGGTAATGATATTTCTCTCTCAGTTTCCAACCTTCCACTCTCTCAGACACATCAACCTCGCCTCCCTTTTTCTTAGCTTTGGCTAAACTTTGCATGTAGTTGGTGCTTGTATAAATGCAGGTACAGAAATCATTGACCTATCTTTCAGTTTGTATGTGTTCCCATGAATCATTTCATTGTTATGAAGATTTCTGTCTATATGCAACAGTTTAATTCATTGAAAACTACTTAGCTAGCATGCTTCAATAATAAACCAACTTCTTGCTCTCCATAGAGCTTCTGCCGTTTGGAAATTTTTTAGCCATTATGAACTGTAGACTTTTGCTGAAATTCATCCATATTCTTCTTGCTGCTTGGAACCAGAATCTAAAATCAAAGATAGAGAGAAGTGGAGTAGTTTTTGGCAAGCAAAATTGCCCTGAAACGTGACCCATAAATTCAGATTCGTTGTCATGACTGTTTGCTTAATTGGCTTGATACTTGCATGAATCATACCCATCTACATTACCATCCCAAAATTGGCCCTGGACTGCCCTCTCTGTTTCTAGCCTTGAACAATGGTTCTTAGTGTTACATTTTGCTACTCGCTACAGCTTAATTTGAAAAAATAGTAGTTTTCACTAAACTTTCATTTATTCTTTTAAACTGTCATATGTGACTTTGGAAATAATTTATGTTGTGGTTTGGAGATGATTCTCGTCTAAAATAACATAATCTTTTTATATTGCTTTCGTGCCTTCCTAAGATTCCAAGAAATTTTAATTCTAGTGCAGGCCTCTCTAAAAATGCCCCTCCTAGGGATTATTCCTTAGAATTTTCAAAATCAGCAAAGGTTTTCAGTGCCTTCACGTCCATCTCTATAATAGCTTCCATTTTGGAAATGGGATACTGCCTGAAATACAGGTAACCTAAACACTTAAATGAAACCATTGTTTTGGGGTCTTCATCAGCTGTAGATTAGCTTCTTTCTTTGGAAGCTTAGCAACAAGTTATAGTTTTTGATGATAGGGAAGAATAGACCGCATGATCACGTCAATTTACTATCAAACTAGAATTTGCTTGATGCATGCTTCTTGATATTAATTTTGCTGTGCCATTAATACAGGCAATTCTAGCGCCACCAGCTACTGGGAAGATGGTAAAAGGGCCTAATGATGTGTTACAGTGTCATCTTCATTACCTTCTATTTTTCTGGATATTGGGTGTTTTGTAACAAATGTAATTCAAACATTCTCAATAGCCTAATGCCAGATCAGGGACCTTCCTTGGCTCCAACTGCAGTTCTTGGTCTTGCTGTTATCTTTGTTCTTCTTCAGCTCTTAGCTATTGGCTTGGTAAGCTCACAAATCTACTTCTATTCCATTTTTTCTGGTTAAATTGATTTAATGTTTCCTTGTGCAACAACAAAGGTTTATTCTCAAGTAGCTTTTGAAATTATGGAAAAGCAAACAGCTGATGTAAAGCAGGGGCTGTTTTCAAGATGAAACCTTGTTCCTCGGCTTATTCTTCGGACACCCTACATGATTATCTGTGGACTTAGGGCAGCAATGCTTCCATTTTTTGTAGAATTAACGGTTTAGTTGGAGCAACAGGATTTATCCCTCTACATTTCATCCTCCCAATGCTTCTTTACCACGACTCACGGATCCCAAATCATCCTTCACCTACTGGATCAGTCTCTCTATCATGGTTGTATTTACAGGTGTCGGAATTATGGGTTCATTTTCCTCTATAAGAAAGTTGATTCTCGATGCTAACCAGTTTAAGCTCTGTAGTGGAGATTTGGTCGTTAAGCGACATTGCATAGTTGAAATACAAGATCCAATCAAGCCATTTGGGCATCGAGAAAGTGTATCATATGTCATTACTGTGGAGTAAGTATATGAATTGTAAGTTTTCAGTTTCGATAAATTTCTGGCATAGAATTTAAATAAATTGAAAAAAAAAGAAAAAAAAAAAGAAACGCAGGATAAGGCAAAGAACGTTAAATATGTGATTAGCTATTGAATCAATAAATCGATGAGTGCAGGTACCAACATTGTTTGAGCTTCTCGTTAGGTTAGTAACCATCAACAAACCAGTAAGAAACTTAGACTTCATCCCAATCTCTTCAGTCGAGTTGGAAACTTGTGAGGTTCTCGACATTTTATCTAAAAATTATTGTCAAATTTTGAATTCATACACCCATTAGTTATTAAAGAAAAATAACAATTTCCTTTTCATCCAGCAAACACAATACAATAATTACGAGGTACTTATATTAAAGATTAAATCAAGTCAGTTTATTGTACTTAGATAACTGATCAGACAATTATACTTATACACTGAAGAATGAGTAAACAAAAATACCTTGGCAAAAGGTATCTCTTTTAATCATGCGCACACAAATTTTGAACTTCACCAATCATATTTTCTCAATTCTTTAGCATTTTTCACAATTAAAATTAACCTTTTTGAAGTAACAAATCTTTGGTAATAATTAATCTCATACAATTAATTTTTTCAATTAAGTTCTAGAGCTTTTAAATTTAGAAAAAAAAAAGGTATAAATTTTAATACAAAAAAAAATATATATATTTAGACTAGCATAAATTTAAATTTAAGCGAAAAGAAACTATGACATAAATTTGGGATTGACTACAGTACATTGATATATTGACATATTAATATACTGCGTCACATAATTTTGGTGGACTATCTATACTACACAAAACTTAAAATTTAAAATATAATTTTTATTTTACGTTTTTTCAATTTTTACATTCAAGATTTTAAATTTTATTTTCTAAATTGTAAATTTTGTGTTATAAAATGTACATATCCCTCACAATTACACCGTTGCACAATACTCAAATATATTAGCCGAGTCCCATAATTAGATAGGAATATATTTCATTTATGAAACATGGAAGACAACAAATTGAAGTAGACCCGAGTGTTCAATCCATGTGTTGAGTCATTGTGATATGGTGTCATGTATTAGGGCTAGATAGATGGCTAGTCAAGAAAATGGAAATTATTGAGCCATCCTACCAAGTCGTCGTTCCGATCACAATCAAATTATTTACACCACTTTCTCTTGTAATTTCATTTTAATTTTAATTTTGTAAAGATCTCCCGGATCCCTTTGCTGCAAAATCTCATTGAGGAACCATTAAATTAAAGAGATAATGATGCGACATGCAAGATCATGAAATCCACGTGCATAATTAACAAATCCTTGCAACTCCCTTTCTTTCATTAATTGCATCAATCATGTCGTTAACACGAGATTAATGAAAATGTCAATAAATTTTTACTAAATAAATTTCTTAGCTCATAATTTTTAACGTATAAAAATATTTATTAATCATTATATTAAATATTATAAATTATTGTAAATAGTAAACACAAAATCTTTAATCAGCTTCTTTAGTAAATTTTATTTTAATATTAATTAATTATTTAATTAATTAAAAATGTATAAATCAAAGACACAGAAAGTATCCAAGCCCAACCAATTGTCTAATCAATTAATAAACGCAGTCTCAAAGATGGAACGCCTCACGCGCATAAATAGAGAATTTATGGTCCATATGAACAGGCCGTGAACTTAGTTATGACTCATTGAGGTCATAACCAAACCAAAACCAAACCTAACCAAAGCTTCCGGAGTATTCACCACCCATTTTTAGATCATCCTTCAAATCTTCTTCTTAAATACCCATCTCTCAGTGTGTCTGCTCTCTCACTCTGAAACCGACGAAAGAAGACAGAAAAATGGAAAAAACTCAGCGGCAACGTACAAAAATGGTGAAGCCACAAATTCCTCCGATACAAATACAAACCCAACATCGAGAATCCAGCATTAAGAAGCAGCTTGTATGGGATTGCGGAAGCACACTCTTCGATTCATTTGAAATCAACTCATTCAAACAACAACTCGACTCAGCTATCGTTTCAAGAATTCTCTCCATGCCTCACTTACCAGATTATCAAGCTCCTGCACCGCCTCCGCAGCCTCAACCTGTGGCCAAGAAATCTTTTTTCAAGATTTCCCGGTCTCTTCACAAGCTTCTGAAATCATTTTTCAAGTCTAAGCAAAGTTCTAGCTCCTTGTTAAAGTTCCGAAGAGCTTCAGATGAATACTGTGTGTATTATGATAAGACAGGAGCATTAACGACGATTCCTGAAGTACCAGAGATTGATTTCGGTGGGCTGTCGCCGGAGATCAATTCTTTGGCCAGGAGAACGACGTCGGAGAGATTTACTGCCCCTACGTTTGCCATCTCATTTGTTTAACTCTAGGAGTATGCGATCGATCATATAAATATTCTGTTCGCTATAGTTTGTTTCTTTATCATCACGTATTCATATTAATCATAGGAGTTTCTAACTTTTGCTTTAAGATATGCTCTAAACTACTGAGCCACTTTTGTCAATGTATTTGGTTTCTGAAGAGCCGTTGGATTAAGAATATGCATCTGTAAAAATTTTTGTTCTCTCCGTTGGTAATTTTAAATTTGATTAACGAATGGTAAATTTGATGGAGTGTCAAAGCTATACAATCTATTAATTTCTAATCGTCAATATACAGAAACCAGTGAATATAGTGATTGTCTGTGGTTAGAACTATATGTAATGGGCAGTGGTAGTTGATTGTCTGGTTTCGTAATAAATTGATTGACTTCTTATGTTTATGGGTCTCATGTAACAATGCAGATTCATATTTGAGGTTAAATTGTGCTAAATCTAGCTATTTTGGTCTATGGATATCAGCAAAAATAAACCCTATCTTAATTTCGATAATGAACTCTCATCAGTGCACTCCGACAAACCTCTTTTCAACAAAAATGGACTGATAATTATTCAAAACTTTCTGAAAGCTTCTGCCCAAAACTCCATCGTCAGTTCTCTTTCGTTCATCTTCAAACAATTTATCACCATTACATGACTACTTCTCTATCTAACTGACTTAAAAGAAACTGAATTATGCACTATACTTTCCAGTTTTAAGCTTTTCCGTGGTGGTTGAACGAAAAGTTTAAGCTTTTCCATGGTGGTTGAACGATGCTTTCATAGCTTTGGTTTTCAAGGCTGTTATCCATATCAGTCTAATTTTCATTTTCAATATTACTTCACCTGTACTTTCGGTAAAAGATAACAACGCTTTTAAATTACCTTAAGATAGGGGAACGGATCCACCTGTATTAGTAGGTGAGATTTGAGGCTGCCCTTTGTTTTTTACTTACTGTAACTATCAACAATAGTTGGAAATTCACAGCCACGATAATTAGTTCTCAAATTTATTGTCAAAAGTTTGGTGAAAGAGTGAGATATTTCGGACACAATTTCGAGTATGAATTGGCTGAGATATTTTTGATCTGCTTAAAGGATGGTAAAGTAAACGAATTAATAAGCTCCTCGAGTAAAAATTTGTACGTAGAGCAATTAAAAAAGACATAGCATCAAGTAAAAAACTCATGTTCACAAGATTGGTGCTAGTTTAGGCCAAGAGAAATGCTAAACATTTTAATTTGTCTTGTAACTTGTATCTCAAAATTTATATTTCAAGTCACATAAAATAGTCAAGTATATTATTATCACTTCACATAAAATGTTTATTGGAATTTCAAAATAAATAGTATTTTCAGTCAATTAAAGTTAATATGTAATGGTATTGATTCCATCAATTAAAATATAATAAAAAATTTAATTATTTACTATCAACTTTCATGGTTACTCTCTAGATGAATTTTAATTCTCCTAAACTTATTACGGAAAAAGATATTTATTTATTTAATTTAGAGTTTAAAAAAAATACAAATTTAAAAATAAGGAATAAGTTATATGGAATGTAAAACGAGTTTAATAAAAATCAATATAGGTATACGTTTAGTTAGATTTATTTTTAATTTTTATTTAATTTTAATTAAGATCAAAATTATAAGTTAAGAAAATTTTAGAGGGTACAAATAGAATCACTCTTTTGTAATAAATGAAAGTGTAATGTGATATTTTATCTTCGTATTGATCTATTTACACTCTAATTTTTACTCTCAACACTCGTCTTTCAATAAAAAAATTATTACAATAATATTCTTAATATAAATTAGTATTAAGAATAATATAATTTAAATATATAAAAAATTATTACTTTTAACACTTATCAAAATATACTCATTTATAATTTTATTTTAAATTGCATATTTTTTTAAATAGGATTCAACAGTTCTAAGTGTATTTTTTCTTTTTTACATATTAATTTTATAAAATATCTCTACCATTTGTAAATTATTTAGGATAGAGTTAATGAAATATATCGTATCTCTAGTTGTAATTTTGTCTTATTTCAATTTAATTAATTATGCTTTAGTAATTCTTAGTTTTTTATACTTTTACGTATTCAAGTTTTATTTGACTTTTTATAAAGAATAATAAAGTTTATCATTCTTTTTCATAGTTTTTATAATTCTTTTACTATATTCTATAGTTGCACGTAGTGACTAAATATATTATATATGAAAAAAAAATAAGTACGATAAATATTTTTGTTAGTTTAGAAATAAATATTAATATACATAATAAAAAAATTAACTAAGGGCATATGAATATTAAGAAGGGTGTCTAATGTAAAGATTATTTTTATAATTTTTTTGATGGGTATCAAAGTAAAATAGTGTTTAGGGTAAAAATTAGTATGCAGATAGACCCATCCTTTATCTTAAAATATTTTACAAGAGTAATCAAATACATTATCTCTATTTTAGCAAAATCTTGTTATTTTAAATTAAAAATTGTTCGAAAATATATTTTTTAAAATTTGATTGAATTTTTTAAATTTTTTATATTGAAGTACGAAAGTCAAATTATTATTATTATTGCTTCGTTTATTTTATTATAAAATAAAACCATGTTCATCGTGATTTGAGAAGCTCAGACTTCAAATTCTGTTGTGATTAGCAATTGTAAACTGAGTGTTAACTCATGTTGTCATTATTATTTAATAATTATTATCCTTACTTCAAAATTATTGTTTCTTACGTTTTCTGCTTAATCATGCCATGTCTTTGTCTCCATGCAAAGATAATTTGCACGACAAGGCATTCTAGAAAATCACGAGACCTACAATCCAAAAATTATCGAGGAAACAATGGGCTTGGTTCATGAGCCCAAGTTTTAGGCCCAGAAAAGTAACGACCGCACAATTAATTTAATTTAAAAAAAAAAAATACACTGTATCAGGTTTCGGCAAATATTATACGACCACTTTAGTTCGGAAATTATCTTTCAGCAAATATTATCTATCATAACATAAATATCTTTAATTCTTTTTCTTTTGTACCATTTTAACCACTAAAACCAGATCTCTTTTTTGCGAATTTTAAAGTATTTCAAAATATTAAATTCAACATAAAATAATTAAAAAAAACTTTGTAATATTTACGGATACAAATAGTTTTAAGGTGAGTTAATAAATCAACAAGGAGATTTGCCACCCCCCAAATACCAGAAGCACTATTAAAAAATTATTTAACCGTATATTGTGTGCGAAAGGAACCCATTACGGGCTCTAGTCCTTCGAGTCTTAAACGAAGCTTGTCCTAAATTCAATTTGAAATTTATATTTTTTATTTTTAATGTTAAATGCCCACAAAACTAGTGGTGAATAATAAGCTTTAGATTTCCCATTAATTCTACCAATTATTTGGTTTTCATGGTTGGACTGTTGTTTCCTTGGTTTCACTTTCGTATCTTCCTTGTGTCAAACTAAAATAAAAGATCAGAGATTAAAACATGTAGTGCGGTGTGGGCCATATTGCTCATGGAAAGAGTTAATATCTCATATCATGGCGACAAATTTCCTCTCAACAAACCTTGTGTCAAATTAAAATAAAAAGATCAAAGATTCAACAATGTAGTGCGGTGTAGCCATATTGCTCATGGAAAGAGTTAATATCTCATCTCATGGCGACAAATTTCCTCTCAACAAACATTGTATCGTACTGGTAGGACCTTTGTTTGCGGTGCTGTTGCGCAATAATCGAACACCATATATTTCATAGGACGTTTAATCACTATTTTTCAGTTATTTTTCAACACTCAAATAACTAATAAAGAGATTACACTCTTTTTCAAGAAATTTTCGAGTGTTTCCCCAAAAAAAAAAAAATTACAATTTAATCTGAACTCAATTACCTCTTAAATACGTAGATAATGCAAGTTAAAAGCTTGAGTATTACTAAACGACATGATAATCAAATAATAAATTTAAAAACTTTGATTTTGGCTCTGTAAATAACTAATGAAGATTTTAATATGTACAAAAGATCCCTCTTAAAAGTAAAATCGCTTCACTTATTTATAGATAAAATAAAAATTAGTCCTTAGAGAATGCTACCAATTTGATAATACCAAAATAAATTTGGTTCAGTCAAAATTTGATCAAATTAGCTTTTACAAAGGAAAGTCAATTTTTGCACTGTTAACATGAAATTTTAGTATTATGAAATAATATTTCGATTCAACCGAAATTAATCAACAATTATAAAAATATCTCGCTTTGGTCTAAAAGTATTTGCATTTAGGTTCACAAACACAATTTTAAAGACACTGCATTTTAGTTACAAAGGCTTTCAATTGAGTCCTTGAAAAAAAATAATTTTAAGCTTATCAAATCATCATAATATTTTAATATTTAATACAACTATCTATATGTCCTTTGTCAGTCGTGAGCAATAATTTCTCTCGTCAGCCCTTGGTTGTCGTCTTCTTATGGATGAATTTCTCTCTCTCAAGTCTCAGACTCTATATTATCTTCTCTGCTACATATCAAAATCTTCAATTCAGAAGAAATTAGTTCAATAATGGAGACCGAACACACACAAGAAACACCACACCACGTAGCCATGGTGCCAACTCCAGGAATGGGTCACCTAATTCCCCTCGTTGAGTTAGCTAAGAGACTAGTTCTTCAACACAAATTTCTTGTCACCTTCATTATTCCCAACGACGGCTCACCCATGGAACCTCAAAGAAAACTTCTCCAATCTCTTCCCAATTCAATTTCCTCGGTCTTTCTTCCTCCTGTCAACTTCGATGACTTGCCGGGAGACGTTAAGGTAGAAACTCGGATCTCACTTACACTCACTCGATCCATCTCTTTCCTGAGTGAGAGACTGAAGGTGCTAACCGAGTCAATTTGTTTCGTTGCTCTTGTCGTTGATCTTTTCGGCGGGGAAGCGTTGATTGTGGCCAAAGAATTTGGTATTCCGCCGTACATGTTCTTTATTTCCACCGCCATGACCCTGTCGTTAGCCTTCTATTTACCCGAGCTTGACGAGAAGTATGCATACGATTACAGGGATTGGCCTGAACCGATCAAGCTTCCCGGGTGTGTTCTGCTTCACGGGCGTGATCTGATAGACCCGGCCCAGGATAGGAAGAATGAGGCATACAAATGGGTTCTTCGCATAGTTAAACAGTACCCGTTAGCTGCTGGGATTATGGTTAACAGCTTCACCGATTTAGAACCGGGTGCTTTCCACTCTTTAATGGCGAATGAACGAGAGTTTCAACCGCCGGTTTATCCAGTTGGACCGCTGGTTCAGAAGGATTCGACCACAAATCATGAGTGTTTGAAATGGCTGAACGAGCAGCCAAGCGAGTCGGTTCTGTTTATTTGCTTTGGTAGTGGTGGGACTCTATCAGGTGAGCAATTAAAGGAGTTAGCTTTAGGATTAGAAATGAGTGGACAAAGATTTCTGTGGGTTGTTAGAAGCCCACATGAAGCTTCAAATGCAAATTATTTTGGCATCCAAAACACAGAAGATCCTTTTGATTTTTTACCCAAAGGATTTTTAGGCCGAACCAACGGGTTAGGTCTAGTCGTTCCCGACTGGGCTCCGCAGATTCAAGTCCTGAGCCACAGTTCCGTCGGTGGGTTCTTAAGTCACTGTGGTTGGAACTCAGTTCTTGAGAGTATTGTCCATGGTGTGCCAATAATTGCATGGCCCCTCTACGCAGAGCAAAGAATGAATTCTGTTCTTTTATCTGATGATGTGAAAGCGGCATGGAGGGTTAAAGTTAATGAAAATGGATTAGTTGGGAGAGAAGTAATAGCTAAATATGCAAAAGAATTGATTGAAGGAGAAGAAGGGAAAATGTTAAGGAACAAAATGAAAGTACTTAAAGATGCTGCTGACAATGCTTTGAGCAAAGATGGATCGTCTACCCAATCACTTACCAAAGTGGTACAAATATGGAAGAACAGGGATAACAGTAGAAACTAATTTAATTTTGCTCAATATATATATATCCACTCCTCTATTTCATGAATGTCATTATTTCAACTCGTCAGTAAGTCTCCAAATAAAATCGAACTGTTTTCCCTTTTTTGTGTGATTCATCTGTTGTTGCTGGCATAGCCACACTATGTTAGTATGGTAAAGTTATATGATTAAGATTTTCTCTTTTGTTTCTCTCCATTGCCTTCTTAATCTGTATTTTTTAATATCACAATATGAAGTCATTCTCTAATAGGAATGTTTGTTTATATACATACATAATAATATAATATTAATTTGAAAATTGTAGAGTGCATACATCCCTATAAGATAATTGTGTTCTTTGAGACTATCTTATAATTGTAACTTAACAATATACTTGACGGATTACATTTTTTATATAAGCAGTGTTATACTTTCCGTACTACCTAACCAAAGAAATGTGGTTATACTTTATTGGATGATTTCTCTGTCACATAATTTTGGCTTATAGGACGTGATATATATCCGTTTCACACTATATTTTTTCTACATTTAATTACGTGGAACACTAGTTCTTTGAATCGTTATGGTGAAAAATACAATAAATAAAATGTATGATAAATATTATTTTTTTGATGAAATTTATTTGTTTATTTTTATTTTTATTTAATATCAAAATTGTTTTCCATTGATTGACCCGTATAAAAGTGTTGGGAAGTATAATTCTAAGACGATTTATCAAAGTCTTCCACCGGCCACCACATTACAATGATGAAATCAATACAATTTTCCAGAGGTGTCTGACGAGCAATAGTCCCAAATTAGAGGACGAATTTTTTCCTTTTCCCACCAGTGCGGGTCCATGACTCAATGGTAATGGTTGTTAACATCGTCGGAGTCTAAGTATATGATTCACATTCACTATTTTCCTTTTGGAAAAGGGAAATTGATTTTTTTTTTTTTTTATGTTGTTTCGAGATAATATTTAAATTACAAGTGTTTTAACGTTTACATAAATATAATAAACAGATTCTCAATTCTCATTAAAATAATTAACTATCATTTGGTGTAGTAATAATCAATAATTAATCCATATCATTTTCCTTTCGTGGTAATTTCGAGAGGAATTAAGGTGTTCATGTGATATAAATAACAAGTACATCTTATTAGCTGGGGAAGGTTAGGTAAAGTGAAGTAGAAGTCCCATAAATCCATTTTAGAGGTCAACAAAAGTAAAAAAAGAGAACACTAGAATTAGAGTGTTTAGACGAAAGCCTTTAGAGAGTGAAAAAAAAAAATCAAGAATATTTTTAAATAACATACTTTGTATTTTTTCTTAGCAAGCAATAACAAATATTCAGTTTATTTTTATTTTTATTTTTTTTTGTAGTAATTCATAATATTTTGTTTACAATCATGTTTAATTAAATTTGTGTATGTGTAAATTTCTAGTAAAACAAATATATCTCCAATTATAAAATTTTAAATAATCCGATTGTCTTATATCATTGAAATTATGTTAAACTATACTCTTTGTATAAATTTTCAAGGTTGAAAATTAGGAATTCATGAACAGATAGAAAGGCACCTAAGTGTTATTACCTCTTTGGGCTATTTTAATTTTTGAATACTTGGTTTAGGCTATTTTAATGATTTCGTATAATTTATTATTATTTGTTGTTGTTGTTGTTTTGAGGTAATATTTAAATTACAATTGTTTTTTTTTTTATATATTTGCACAAATAAAAATATAGTTGGTTTATTATAATAAACAGAGTCCGAATTTTCATTGAAATAATTAAACTATCATTTAATGTCATAAGAATCAAGAATGAAGGGATTCATGTGATATAAATAACAAGTACAGTAAAAACTCTATGAAATAATATTGTTAGTACTAATAAGGATTATTATTTTATAGGGATTATTAATTAATTAATTAATAATTTATTAAATTGTCATTAAATAATTATTTATTAAGTTAAAAGGAGTCAAAAGTTAATGTATGCATATATAAAAACTAAAAAATTAGCATATACATACATTAAAATTAATAAATATTATATTTACATACTTAAAAATTCAAAAATTAATATATATTAAATATATAAATACTTGCACATAGTGATTGTAATTTCAAAAGTTAATACTCTAAAAATAAGAAACATTTAAGATGTTTTATAATTGTATAACATAATTTTTATAAATAATCAATAGTATATAACTCTTTAAGTTTTAAATTATTTATATCTAACTATAGTATAAAAAAATATATATTAAATATAGTATATATTACAAAAAATAAGAATGATATTAACTTTAGTTTAAATGTAAAAACAATACAATTAATTTTAACGTATATCTTCAAAATGAGCTGACTTAAAAAATATATGTTATCAAATAAAGTATTTATTAATGTTATGAATTTTTATATTTTTTTATTTAATCAATTATTAATTTATATATTAGTTGATTTTTAAAAATATTATTATCTTATATGTTTAGCGAGATTATTAATTTAATATACTAATCTGATTTAAAATAAAAAATTTTATTATTCAAATAAAATTATTCATTTATCCAGATTTCACTGTATATATTCTTTATTGTCACAACGTGGTAACCTAAGTTTTATTACCTCTTTGGGCTATTATAATTTTCGTATAGTTGTTTTGGTCCATATTAATGAACTCCGAATCTCAATGATACAAGACCCATAGCCCGAAGCTCAGTCCACAATCTGGGTATCGGGCCACGCAAAAGCCATATAGCGAGTGAGAGAGCGTTGTGCCCCTTGTTCTTCACTGAGCTTGAACTTCCCGGTCATGGACAAAATTGTAGCGACACTTAATAATGGCACAACATGCTCGTCATGGAATTACTGTGGCCAGAGACTGGCCACGGGTTCAACCGATGGAATCCTCTCCATCTTCGACCCACGTGATCCTGCTTCTTCCACCTTCACCTGCACTTACAAAACTAGGGTTAGTCAACGGTAACACTTCTCTGTGAATTTGTTGGAAATTCTTGATTTTCATGTCATTCTGAACCCCAAAATTAATTGAAATTTATTTTGCTTTCACTATATTTTGACTAAATTTTTACCTAGAACGACATTTTCAGATTGTCATTCATTTTGAAGCTCATTTTTTTCATTTCTGATGACATAAAATATCGGCTAGGTACATGAGAGTGCCGTTATAAAGGTCGTTTGGGTTCTTCCTGAATACGGTGATGCGGTTGCGTGCATTTGTGCTGATGGAAATTTGTTGCTTTGGGAAGAGATTGCGGAAGGTAATTCGTTGGGTTTGTATTTTTATTGTTGTTGTGTTATGGCTGTGTAATGAACTTCAAAAGTATTAACTTTTTGTTTGCTTCATGTATTAATTGGATTTTGTTAATACTAAGATGCACAACCACTTCAGTGGAAGCTGTGCAAGAGTTTTAAGAGCAGTTCAAGTCAAGTGTTGGATGTCCAATTTGGAGTCTCTTCAACCGGTTTGAAAATGGTGAGCTTTGATTTATTGTTTTTGCGGCCAAATTTTACTGTCCAAACTCTTGGAAGCAACTTATAATTAGAGGATTATACTTTTATGGTATGCCTTTCAATATATCTCAGCCACTGCTTCGTAATTTTCCAATTTCATGCCTTCCTAACTTGATAAAACTTCCTAATATGTATGCATTCTATTGCTAAAATAAAACCTGATTTTAAGAGTATGTTGTTTTTATAACTTTGCAGGTCGCGGCATACTCAGATGGCCATGTTAAAGTCTACGAGCTACTTGATCCCTTGGAGCTGAAAAATTGGCAACTGCAGGTGAGAATTTGGTCTTGCTATAAACTGACCCTGGACGCTAATCTTTGTTGTGGTAGAACATTTGTGCATGATAATTACAAGGCACTTTTCTGAAGATTTTGTTCTAGAATAGGTGATATTTGTTCTGTTGTGTCTTTCTTAGTTTGTCTTATTCTTTTAGTACATCATGATTTCCAATAGATTTTTTCTTCATTTTTTGTTTGTCCTAATTCTTTGCTTTTCTTTTACAGGCTGAATTTCAGAATGTCATTGATTCTGTGTCTACATTTGCAAAGGCTTCATGCTTATCAGCATCTATTTCTTGGAATTCACAAAAGGGTGAAAACCAGGAATCTAGTTTTGTTCTAGGTTTCAATTCGAACACACCACAATTCAATTCCTCCAAGGTGTGCTGGACTATGTATGTCTTGCTGCTAAATTCTTGCATGTTGGAAATGTTTGATGGTGTGGAATATTAAAAATTCAGCTTTGTAGAATAGCCTTTGCTATATATCAAGGCACGTATTTTCATTTCTCTCAAGTCTATGGAACCGGAGTATTATTGTAGTACTGACGTTGCAAGTCTGGAAAGAAAATTTAGCTAGTACATTGTTTTTGTGTTGTAGCATTGAAAGGGAAATTTCTAGAAATAAGTGGTGAATTAACTCATGAGAGATTTTAACAGGTGTGGGAATTTGATCAGGCTCATAATAGATGGCTTCCAGTAGCAGAGTTGGCTTTGCCTGAGGACAAGGGTGATCGGGTTTATGCCGTTGCATGGGCACCAAACATTGGCCAGTAAGTGTCTTGTCTTTCATGCAATTAAAATGTGTATTACACAATCAACTGTGTGTAGCCTAAATTTGGGTTACAGTGAACCCTGCAAATTTGGGACTGTGTAAATGTGTGATTATGGATTTTTGGGGCAAGTTAAAAGCAAATTGCTTCATGCTGTTAATGGCTTTATGCTTTTGTTAACAACAGGAGGAATTATGAATTTTATGAAATAACAATGAGCTAATTTTCTT
Organism: Trichilia hirta; assembly: GCA_035221805.1. Lineage (NCBI taxonomy): Eukaryota > Viridiplantae > Streptophyta > Magnoliopsida > Sapindales > Meliaceae > Trichilia > Trichilia hirta. Next base: position 1,566,400 of record JAWDEX010000016.1, on the reverse strand, counting down.
ATAGGCCGTATGAGGTAACAGCTGTTTCAACTCAGAGGGGCATTGCAATATGGCATGTTGGATTAAACCCTGAGTCAGACGGAAGGCTCTCAGTGGAGAAGGTAGCAGCGCTCTCTGGCCATGGGGGCGAGGTATCAACACCATTATCATGGATATGACTTTGTTTTGATGCACAAATTCATAGTTTGGATGGAGTGGTTATAAATTGTCATTGATATTAATGTTTTTTCTTTACTGAATTGCTAGATGATAATGGGAAATGGATATTGTGGTAGAAGCAAGTACTTGTAGGTTTGCAAATTAATCAATTCCATGTTCATTTGCTATTAGGTATGGCAGATGGAATGGGACATCAGTGGAATGACCTTAGCAACTACAGGAAGTGATGGAATGGTGAGGTTGTGGCAGTCTAACTTGAATGGAGTTTGGCATGAGCAAGCAGCATTGGAACCTACTTCTTAGAGCCATGTCCTGCATTATTATTTCTTTGTAGAACCCTGTAGTGGTCAGTTCCTGTGTTGATTTTGCGGGAAAACATGGTTGCCTGCAAAGTTTATTATTCTATTCCATTGAAGAACTGACTGCAACACTTGTTTAAAGGTGGGTATTATCTTTATTGTCAAACCTAGAAATTGCAAGCATACAATGCCTAGATTGGCTTATCATGGCGTCCATTATGGTTCGTTTCACTTGTTTGGGTGTTGTGTGAGTGAATCTTTCAAATTGGCATATAGGTAGCCTAAGGTGAAATATGAATTATAACTGCAAAATATTTGACAATTCCTGATTATTTGCCAAGAGAAACATAAAACCTTGCGAGTGTGGTTCAATAAATCTGAAGATTGCACGACACTTGGAAATTTGCTGTAGGTAATTCGCAATACGGCAAAAGTGTGAGGCGGGAAATTTTTGCATTGGAGAGATTTCTTACAAAGTTTTTGAGGATAAAGTTCATTTAGAAATTTAAAATTTAATTAACAAAATATTTTAATTTTACTAAATTAAAAATTATTCATTTTCACTCTTGTTCGTTAATAATTTTTTATTGTAGAAATTTTTATGATTTCACGTAAAAATCAATTTTATCATTACATAGGTAGAGAAATTTAGAATTTTATATAACCGATAAGAATATTAGTTATAAAAATTAATTAATAATTTTTAATTTAATAGAATTAAAAGTTTTTAAACTAAATTTTAGGGATAAAATATATATTTTTTTAAAAACAGGCAAAAACACATGATTGAGTTTATTTACTTAAATAAAAAACGATTTATCATTTAATTAAATAAATAACGATTTATGGTAAATTCGCTTGGAAGAAATACCATGTCCCTTTCAGAAAATGACAGTAAATATTAATCAAAATATTAAATTTATGTTATTAATGAAATCTACTCGAATTTATCGTTGTTTTAAGCTTATTTTATTGCGAGCTCGGCTATAAGAAACCAAACTTATTTAAAAGCCGAGCCCGAACTTACCCACCCTTACCCCCTCAGAATTCACTGGCTACCACGTAAATGGCTCTTTCTGCCCCACAATCCACACACAAACAAACATAAATTATAGATGAAATGAGAAAAAAACTAAGCCATCTAAGTGATGCGACTAGTTGTTTGCAGAGCCTGTGGAAATTGCTGCCCACTTCTTTCATATCTGGCGCCTATCCGAGTTTTTATTCTGTCCTGCGTAATCTGCCAACAAACCGATGTAGACTTCCAACGAATTCATGCTCTGCAGAGAAATAAGACTTCTGAGTCACATGAAAAGAGCAAATATAAAGGCTTATGAGTGATTACTTCCGGTGGATCCATGGGACCCAACATTGACTCCCAGAGCATCGCTTCACCGCTTTTGGCATTCTCTCTGTTTCGCTACCGTGGTTTCCTGTACTTCATCAATATGTCGAAATCTTATCCTAAGCTCACTCTCTTCGGCTTCTACTTCTTACTCGCATTTGTTTGCGCCACCGGTGAGTTTCTGTTCTGCTGTATCTTATTTTCTTGTTGGTGTAAAATCTTTATTTGCTAACTGTATAATTCTTTTGTTAATTGCCTTCAAAGGCTTTTTTTAATTTTTATTTTTTTCATGTTGCAAGTTTAATGAATTCTTCCACTTTGGTCTTTGATACCGTGATACCGACCATTGTACTGAGCAGTCCCAGCCGGAATTTATGGTAATTACCCAACATTGGGCAATAAGTAAAGTTTGATCAGTTTATCATAGTGTGGACTGCGACTCTGATATTTACATGTGGTTTTGGACAGCAAAAGTAAAGCATGGTACTTGTCTAATGTCTACTGGTTACAAGGTGGAGCTCAGTCACTTCTTACTGTGACCAATTTATTCATCGTGACTGGGTTGAGAAAAGCCCTTAGGAAAGCTAAAGATGCAAAATAGAGCTCATCAAATGTTGCACTTGACGGGGTGTCTCTGGGAGAAAGTACCACTCCTGGTTGAGGAAGGGATGTTGTGGGCTATATAGGTAAGGGTACACCACTCTTTGAATAAGACGTCTATATGCGGATAATTCTTGCATTATCCAGTGGGCTCTCAGTTAAATTCTAAAATCTCGCGAGTTTACGGACTCTTAAGAGTATGACGAGAGCGTCTGCGGAAAAAAAGACCACTCCCATGGTCGAAGAAAAGATGATTGTGGGCTATATAAGAGCCGGTTTTCTGGTGTATATCTGGACAGCTCCTGCGTCACACCTTGAATCAACAAGAAGAAGCCTTCCATCTGGTTACAGGTCTATATTTTTCTCTGATTTCAGCAATTCGTCATCCTTTGCTCATGTACGAGCACATTCTTGATGGTCTTCAATTACTAATGAGCATATTTTTATTGACTCAATTTGTACAAATTTTAACTATTGAAACTGATTATGAGTTTTGGGTGGAGAATTATATGCAGTTTCTGTAATTTTTTGCGGGTGATTTTTTGTAGAATCTCACATCTAACAAGATACAACTTTTTATCAGATGTTTGAAGACAGCCTGTATGAATTATTTCTGCTTCTTGAAACAGGCATTGTCTATGCTGTATTAAACCCTCACCCACGCCCTGAGTACTGCTACACTATTTGCCAAATATTATGCAGCATTTGCATATCAAATTTATTAGAACAGCTCTTGATGGACTGACTATAAACCTTATAAGTAAAATTACTAAAGCTAATCTCTCTCTCCCTTTCTCCTGTTATAATACATGCTAGGAAAAGCAGTGCTTCAAGCTAACAGGGTACGGTGCTACCCAAATTCTAGTTTTAGCTTTATTCTTCGTATTTTCACATTGAAATATAATTAGAATGAAAATCCTGCTGTGTCAAACGGGAAGTTTGGATCAATTTCTGCTGGATCAAGGGAGAAATCCAAGTTCAAAATTGGAGAATTGGCAGCTGAATTGTTGGCTGATTGTAGCTCTGGGAGATCATATTCTGAGCGCTGCAAATTATGAGCATCTCCAAAGTTGTTCATCTCGTTTGGTGAAATGAAAAAATAGTTTGATTCATCTGTGGTAGGAGTTATAAATGATGAAATGAAACCACCTACGAAATGGTTCTCGTCAAGCATTAAAGGGGGAAAGCTATGGTCACTGCCCTTCATACATCCGAATGATGTTGATGGACAAGAGAAAGGAGATGCAGTCTCTTTATTGTCCAAGCTCTCGTTTTTGACCCGTAGGCTTGCTTCTGAGTTTGAGACAATTTCTTGTGGCTGCTTTTGTTGATAATTATTGTTGTGGTGGTTTGATCTCTGTTCATGTTTCTCTGGTGATGCTGGTTGTGGAACAGATTGACTGCCACGGAAACAGGTGTGTGTTCCTCTGTATGTAATCTCAAATATTGTGGGGTCATCTTCTGATCTCTGCACTTGCTTTGTAGCCCAACAGTTCTGTGTATTTCTGTAGGTGCATCTGTAATAGCTTCTGCAAATCCAAACAAAATCAGAATTAGACTTGTTTATGGTGAAATGTAGAGATGCTCTAAGATATAACGCTCTGAGAAGTACGTGTGTCTATTGAACTTTTTGTGTGCCTATGTTTGATGTTTGTGCACACGTGTAGTGACAAACAAGCAAGAAAGTTTTATATGAGATCGATAACATCACTTATCACACTATGCCACTTGTTGAAATTGGATGAGGGAAAAGACTTATCACCTGGGATATTTGGCTCCAAGGATATCCTTCTGCCCATATTTTCTCCAGCTATAGCCATCTTCCAGAGGTCCGTCGAGCCCAGTCTCAAAGTTAACTTTCACTTTATCTGTCCATGTAGGCATTGTCTTTCTGCAGTATAAATTTCGATTTAAAAATGTTGCCAAAATCACTAATATTAAATAAACCCATAATTTTGCAGCAAATGCAGGGTCAATATTAATTGAGATTATGAATTCACCTCTTCTTTGAGTTATCTTGTTGACCCTGATTATCCTTAAAAACTCCATCAAGGACCTCACTTTGAGGACTTCCGTTGATGGAAATCGGAGATTCTGGCACACCTGCAGTTGCTCCCGTAGCTTGAGCCTGTGCAATTGAACCACCCGATTTCAGAATCAAAATAGCCTTTTCGTATGAAGATAAAATCCGCTGCACTAATACTTCACTGGTTTCAGCTGAAGATGTCGTACTCAAATTCACTCTCAGCTGTTTCGCCATCTCCATCCCTTCAATCAGCTCACCGATCAATGTCTTTTCCTCCCAACTCCATCTGTTCTCCATTTTCACCAACGTCTCAGTACGGAATACCGGCAAAAACTTACTTACTCTGGAATTGTCAGAGCATGTTAATGCTTAAGTTGTAGACCGGATATAACAGGTCAGGAAGAAGCAGATTGAAGCTTTCAGCGAGTAGCAGAAGGAGAAGCCAGAAAGGCAATGAAAAACCAAGAATTTAGAAGGATAAGAAACTGTAATCATGGAATAAGACAGAATTGGTTTGTATTGTATCTTTCGAGCTGAATTTGTTTGCCAGGGACTTGGAGAGCGAATAATATCGAGACTGAAATTTTTTTCTTTGAAATGAAGAAGAGTGAAGTTGATGGTTTTAAAGAAATGAAGCGAAGCTTCGGTATTCAAAGGAGAAGTGACTGGATTGTGGAAATTTTGAAGTTTGACTGGGAAACCGAGTTTTTCAGCATGGACTGGTCTTTGGTAAGATGAGAAGTAGAGTGAGTGAGAGTGTGGCGAGCTCTAGATGCTGACCAATTCTTCTTGGACAATAACATACAGGTCTCCAAAATTATATAATATCTCACGTATCATACTATTTGTATATTTGTATCAATAAGTGCCTAATTTGGAAATCCTTGTCTTTTCAATATTAACATATTTATAAGAATTCTATCAAAATTTTGTATCAATACGATTAAAATATGATCGATATTGAAGTTCTTTGGATAATTTTAAAATCAAAATTATTATAATAAAATTATTAAATACTAATAAAACTAAATTTTGGATGATAAAATCGCTAAATATAAAATATAATTGCAAATATGGTAAGCTTTTAACTTTTACTGAGTTTGAATTTATAATTATTGTAGGTTGGAACAGCTAAAAATAAATATACAAGTATAAAAGTAAGTAGTCTCACTAAACATTAGTGTTTTAAAAGCACAATACTTTGCTTTAAAGGTTAAACAGAAACATCTTTTAAAAATAATATGGACAAGAATTTTGCCTTGGGGTTAAAGGTTCAAAATATAAGCTAGATTTATTATTATAATAAGAGTTTACTCGTACACTTATGCATAAAGGAGAAATAAAATATCCAATTAAATTCAAATGCAAAGAATAAATAAAATCTCATTATACTCCAAAACGAAAACGATAGAATTGAAGACTTAAAATCTTGATAATTACCGGGACTTAAATGTTATTACCTAATATTAGAGACCTTAACTCTCCGGCTAGTCTTAGCTGTGAGCTAGTTGGCAACTCGAATACCTTTTATTATCTGGTAATGTCCAAAAGCTCATTTTCAAATATAAGTTAGTTATTTCCATAAAAGTTAAGGACTAAAAATAAATAAAAAAATAAATAATCTCTATTTTAAAAAATATGAAAAGTGGGATATCTAAATGTTATTGTCCTACTTTTGAATATTTATTCCCTAATGTGATGATTGGAACCGAAGAATTATATCACAACTCTAAATGTTGAATGTATGCTACGAAAGTCAAAAATTTGAGGAGACCGAGAAATTTCAAACCTTATTCCGCGTTCGCTGCTGCTGTGCGTTTCAGTTACGAGAATTAAAATGACATCAACCACCCTTGCGTATATACGATCATCTTATCCTTGAGGGTGGGGTGGGGTGGGGAGTAATATAATCACTTTTTCTCCAAAATTTGTACGTGGACTTCGTCAAATATAGATGTTTCAAATCAGTTTGATATTCCAATTATCCAAAGTGACGTGTGCTAGCTAATGTACCATTTCTAGAATTGTAACATTGATCTTCTTAGTTGAAAATTCTAGTCATTAGACAGAGTGGTGAATGAATAGAAACAGTTCATAGAAAAAAAAGAAAATTGAACAAGTTTTTCTTTTAATTTACAATAATATTAAATAATTTCTATTTTTATTATTAATCGAGATTAAAAATATTATTAAATATAAAGACATTCACATATTAAATAAAAATGATTAAAAAAAATAAAAAATATACAACTTTAATTCATTAATTATACAACTATTTGTATATATAACTGAGTGAATTTTATATTTAATAATAATTTTTATTCTATTTGTATTTTAATAAAATATACGTGTACTCACTGGATGTAGTTGAGTAGTTGTATTTTGGGAGAGTATTTGTGCTGGTTCTGGATTCGAACTTCTTAAAATACATTTAAGTATAAGAGTTTGGTACAGTCAGAATTTTATCTTGTATTTGGTATCACTGCGGTGTAATTTCTATACATAATTTTAATTGATTCAGGACAAGTATTGTGTGATCTGCAGATATATATCTCAAAAAAATAAATGCCTGATCCGTATACGACCGATTACTACAATAATGACTAAATATAAGAGTTTTTTCGTTATCTAAAAAAAAAATATATATACACATTGGCATGAAAAGTACTTAAATGTCAATGTTGAATTATAGGTTACAGTTACATAGTGTCATTACAATCAATACATTAGGACCACTCAATTTATCTGCACTTAGATAAATTATGTTTGTCGGAATATAAATTGTTCAATGACCAATTCAAACAATATACAATTAGCAGAAGATTTAAAAGTCTAATTGCCAATTATAGATTAATAAACATATAATTAAAATGAACTCACCGAGAACTCGGGTGATAGAATCAAATCTCGGGTCATAGACTAATATCCCATGAAAATTTCGTTTTTCCTTTTGAATTTTGGCCGATATTTTCAGTAAACGCGTACTTGTGGAAAAAAAATAAACGGAAAGTTGAAAAGTGACGTACGCGGCGTCCTTGATGCTGGCCGTGACCAAGGGACTATTTCCAGAAGGTCAGCTTCTTTCGGTTGATTTAGATTTTTTTGGTGTTTGTAGAAACGCTGTCGTTCAATTCCCCTAAAGGCTAAGTATTAAGTTCTAAGCACAAACATTTATACTATAACTGACTATATTTTAAACATTTTTTAACACTTAAATGTTTAAAATTAATAATTTTAATTTTCATTAGTTCTTTTTTATTTAATTAAAAGTATATTTTATTTTTTATTTGAATTTTAAATCTAAAATTCTTTATAAAATATATTAACAAAAATATATTTACATCTTTTATTCATATAAAAACCTAATACTTTCCTTTCTATTTTTAAAAGATAAGTATTTTTAATTCATACCCTTTTTTCATTAAGCAATTGCACGACTTAAAAAATTTGATAATAAAATAGCATAATTATTATTTTTTTATCTTTTATTTTATTTAAATTTAAATTTATCAAATTATATTATAAATTAAAAATATATTTATTTTTATATAATACAAGTAACTATAACAATTTAAAATTTTATTATTTTTTAATATATAAAATTATAAGAATATAAAGGTAAAAGTATTGATTTTTAGATGTTTTTCACTTAAGAAAATAAATCATCTAATATTATATTCAGATTTCAAATAAAAAATAAATAAATCACTCAAATTTAGACATTTTAACCTATTTAGAATTCATATTTTTTAGTTATTCAGTAAAAAAATAAATAAATACAATCTTAGTATTCAATTGTACCAAATTCTTATATAAAAATATGAGAATTTATCTACCTATTTATTTATCTATTTATACAATTTTTATATAAAATTTTAACATTTAATCAATTGAACTAATTAGTCCTCATAGTTATAAAAATACCCATTAACATCTTAGTTTATTAATATAGTGATTTTTATGACCCTATATAATAATATTCAGTTAGAGAAAATAAATTTTTTTGTCTTATCAAAAATATTTATTTATTTATAATTATTTAACTATTTATTAAATGGAAAATAAATAAATATTATTTTTAAAAAATATTTTAAAAATTAACAAAAATATTTTAACTCAAGAATAGAGAAGTAGCATTGATTTTTGGTAATGCCTATTAGTTACTACAACTACACATTGAAGTTTCAAAATTTCAGCCCACATTAAGCGGGTTATTTAAATAATCAAGTATAAACTCCCCCGCACTACAGCTATGCTGTTTTTAAACATATTTATGAAAATATTTATCTATTAATTTTTTTGTTAATTTCATTATAATATTTTATTAATTATTATTATTTTAAGAGTTAAATATATTCATATTTTAAAAATAATAAAATAAAATATATATTTGATAAAATCTTAAGAGTATAAATGTTATTTTTCTAAAAATTAATTAGAAACTTTTTTTTTTTACATTATATATATATATATAACAATTAATGTAATAAATGGTATAATATCATATTATGCTTAGTTTTATTAGATTTATTATATTTAATTTAAGTATAGTTAGTTTTGTTAAGTATGTTTCTTTTCAAGAATGATTTATGCCACTTATTTTTTTCATACGTTATTTTATTAAGATTCAAGGAATGTATGTTGTTATTTTATCAAATATTTATTAATTATTTGTAAAAAATATATATATTCATTAATTTAGTTTTTATAATTATTATAATATATTTTTAGTATTAAATTTAATTATATTTTAAAATAAATTTAATTTTTAAATAAAATTTTATTGTTATTTATTTTTGAGAAATATAAATAAGTCATAAATAAATAATATTTTTATACAAAATAAATACATTAAATTGCTTTATTAGTTTTTCAATCACTGATATCCGAAAAATGTTGTGGTTTGCGCGCAAAGGATACGTGACTGCTAGCTTATAAGACACGGTCCTTGAACTTGGAGTAATAATTATTCACTCATTATTCAATGTTTAAATGTTACATGTCTGAATATATGGAAAAGTATAGCTTATCATTACTAGCATAAATTTCTGTCTGTCGTATTGATTGTAGTCACTAAAATTAACCTCCATATGTCTACAAGATGCAGGCCTAGGAGACCTATAGACTATAATTTTAAGATTCCCTGTACCCACTGCATCAAAGATTGAATTTTGATCACATTCTACTCTATTCTCTTTTCTATTCATCAAATCTTCCTTTCTATGGTTCTCATTCAAACTTAATTACAAGCACATGAAGGTGGTATAATTCAAGGTGCCTAGTGGTTTCAACATAAACCCTAACTTAAATAAAAGAATGTCCAAAAATGAAAGAGAAGAAGCCTAATTTTGAAGAAAATTTTCATTAATTACCAATATATGGACATAATTGGATGTGTATTTATTAATTTTAAACTTTTATATTTTAGAAATAAAAATTAATTTCGATTCAGCTTGAACTTACCATATTGTTGCTGCTTCCCCTTTAATAATATGACAGTGTATTGAATAAAAGATAATTATTATACATAATTCACATTAATTCATTAAAATCAAACAGAAAAAAAATTATTCAATTCAGTCATTAGATAAGTAACTAGGCTAGTGGTTTAAAATCCATTTATAGCTCTAAATAAAACCCAAGAACTAAAAGCCCATATCCCTTTGGAAAACACTACTGTGCAAACGATAGGATTTTAGGGATAGATTGTTCATCTTTATGATGGAATTGATTCCTAGGAGGCACAAAGCCGTAGGAGACTGGAAGATGGCATTTTCATCTCCTTTAATCAACAAAGGAAAAGAAATGAGATTCCAAAATTTACGCTCTCAGTGCGTCAAGGACATATCGCTTTGACTAAAAATAAAATAAAATTGTCTTTTTCTTATATTATTAATCACAAAGATAATATTTAAATCAATAAAAAAATCTTTCACGCTTGTGTTACATAAAATTAGTAGCTTTAAAAAATATCGCTTATCTTATTGGTCATAGCTATAATATTTAAGTTAATGAAAAAGTCTAGCATACACCGTGTTAAATAAATTAGCAATTTAAAAAAATGTCACATCAACATCTTAAGATTAATAAATTAAAAAGGTGACACGTTTTCAAATTTAATATTGTAATATATTTTCAGCCGACTAATGTTGTGAAATACTTTATGTAAAATTTTCTGTCTTACGCCTATGTTTATTGGAGTGGGAATAAGTGCTGTCTCAACCCCTAGTGTAAATGCAGATTCAAAGACAGAGTTGATATGTGACAAGGTTTCAAGACGCGAAAATTCTACTCAGTCAGTCCATTCCTAACCCTCTCTCTCTATCTAAAGCCTCTCTCCGATAGTGCCTTTGCAGCTCTATGACACGGTTATACATACGCTCCAATACCCGACCTGCTATCACCCAGCAAACGAGCGCGGACAAAATTTAATCTCTTCTCTGTTTCTTCAATCAGCAACATGGCCTGAATGCAATGCTTCAAAACAACTGACGAAGCCTACAGCTACTGCCAAGGCCAGTACCGTGCAAGCCATACCTCCCAGTTGGTCATAGAAATATTCATATTGAACAGAGATTTTTTATTACGGCAACGTTAAAATCATCTTGTGCAATGTCGCTTTTTTATAGATGAATGAGGATTATTGTTAATTTCAAAATTTGATTAGAGGATGAACATTAATTTTAATTTTTGAATAATTAGTTTTAAATTTGAATAATGAGGATTATAAAATAATGAATTAAATTTAAAAATTATTATTTTTTCAAGATTAAGATTTATGGAAATTTGATTTTGAATTCAAATATAAGAATTATTTAAGGATATTTGATTTTAAATTCAAGTATAAGGATTTAGGATTATTGATTTTGAATTCAACTTCTACATTTAAATTTAAATTAGAATATATTATTATCGAATCATGATTTTGAATGTAAAGCTTCGATTATGTATTCTTTTTAGTTGTTTTTCAATCTTGGAGTAGAAGTGGTAACTCGATTTGATCGTAGAGGTATATTTACAAATTTTTGAATATTATGTAAGCATCCAAATGATTCCTTAAAAAAATAAATTTATTTTTGTTTTAAAGATAAATGCTTTTCACATTTGAAAATGATTTGCAAAATAGTTTATTAAATCATTAAGTTATTTTATGAAGTACAAAACAAGATATTATTGCTTATATTATATATAAAAACTAATATTTTAATTTATTGTCCATTTATCATAGTTATTATTACTATATTGAGCTAGAATTTATATTTTTAAAGGGACAAATTGTAAACTTAATAAACTTAACTAAAATTATTGATATGATATTTTATATGAATTTAAAATATTTGTGAATATTTTATTATATAATATTAAAAAGTTATTCATGAATTTATTAATTGAGTTATCAACTCCCTCCTCCGCACTAATATTTTTGTAGATTGAGAATTTTATAAATTAATATAAATTAATAGCTACAGACTTTGCGTTTGGTCATTAGAAGAAATCAAAGAAATTTTTTGTGAAATAAAAAATATATTATTTGATTATAAATTTTAAACTTTTAATAATATCGTGTATTAAGATTTTAATATTTATAAAAAAATATAAAATATTAGATTTAGCTCTTGAAATTTTAGATTTGAGGGTTTTGATGTCATTTCATGACAAATTTGTGTTAAATCGAAACTCTTTTAACTAAACATGTCAAAAATTAAAAATTAAAAAATAATAATTCAATACAAAATTAAACATGCCAACATGGTAAAATTATCACTTTACAAAAGGGTTTGTAGAGATGCTCATTTAGGTTCCCTCAAACAATAAATTATCTGTTGAAGTATCGCTAGTTAAATGGGACACAAAGGTAAAAATAAGGTGGAGATGTATATTAACTTTGACTTTAGCTTACCAGCAAACGATGATTGTGATTAGAAAATTGTCAAGAGGGAAATTCAATATTCTTGGACAAGATTACAACAAATCAAAAATAATTTATCAGCATTAAATATGATAACAAATTGCATAAAATTATTTTGCCATAATCTCTAGTCTCTTGTCTCTTTGGATCAAGCTATAACGATCAATGAATATTGTATGTGCATGGCAAATGAAATCATTGGAATGTTTGCATTGTGCAATTGCTGAAGCCTTGACCTTTTTTGTAACATCTTGGAATTTCAATTTGTTTCTCCCTTGCCAATAAAAAAAAATATATAACAGAAAAGCAACATAAAATATAATTGGAATATTGGATGTGCGTTCGTTCCAAAAATTAATATTTTTTAATAATTAACTTATCCTTATTAAAGATAAAATACATTGCAATCTGTTTGAACTTGCAGAAGTATATGACAAGAGTATTTCCAGTTAATTAATATGATATAGTACTCAAATTAATCGGTTTCAATTCAATATAAACAGCATCGAAATAGAATAGCAACTTTAGTCTAGTGACTTTCTTTTTTTGGGAGTAGAAGTAACCTAATCTATATTGAAAGGAGACTTTCCGATCACGCACTTGTTGATACTTAAATTTTTTAGGAACGAAAAAATTTAATACACCACACAAATTTTATTATTGTGATTGATACAGAGGTTTCTAATAAGGACTCTTGGAGATTACCTAAAATTACAAAAAAATAAGTTAGGAATAAAGTTGAATTACTGGTGAATAAACTCCGATGCTCAAGTCAGTGGATTATCTAAGGCCAAGTCAAAAAGAAAGATGAATTACGAGTGTTTGAGTGTTTAACGACCTGAGAGCTTAGGCTCGAGAATTATTCAAGAGAGAGAGTTGATCTTTTGCTGACAGAACTCTCTTTTTCTTTACCAGTCAAAAAACGGCCTTTCCTCCAAGAATTCCTTATAATGTGACAATTTACCATTTATAAGGCCTCTGCATGTGTAAGCATCGAAAATGGAAGCCTGATTAGACAGAATTAGGTATGGTCATTTGGCAGGTCTTTTCGTCATTCTTTTACGTTAGGCCTTGGGCCGCAATGAGTGCTGCAACTTGTAGGGCATAACGCCCCTTAATGTGAATGCTTGAGCTACTTTTTAGAAAATGTACCTGTCTGTCCCATCCGAGACTCCTATTTTTGAAATAAAGAAATCAGTCTCCTTCGGTAATCAAGGTAGAGGTCGGGATGCCGAGACGACTGAAGCCAGATTAGATTGCTGGATAAACAATAGCGGGGGTCGGAATGCGCAAAGTTAGTGAAATTATTAACATAAACCCTCTAAATTTCTACTGTCGCGAAGCGGGAGTAGAAATTTGAATAATTCTACTTTTGTTGAGACGATTTAGAATTTTGATACGGGTGTCATCGCTTTTCTAGTAGCCAACAATCTTTATTAACTGCGGATGCTTTGACTTCGATTTACTGTTTCTCAAAAAGGCCGGACTTAAATGTGATACCTCCTTGTAAAGCGTAGCACAGTCACGTGTAGGCAAACAAGCGATTATTTTCGAATGGGCGCGACGCTCAAGGGCACCCTCTTGACGTTACGAGACATAGTACGTTTCTGATCGTCCACAACTCGATTCTTCGAGTGCTTCGTGTCGCTTGAGTATTGTGTGGCTGGCTATAAATACCTCCTGTTTGCCTTCCTTTTCTTATTTAGCACCTTTGACAACTTTGAGCTTTTACTCATGAGTTCCTTGAACCCTATCCTTTTGCGCCATTTGCCTTCATTCAATCAGCGACTCATCATCCTCGCTTCGTCATCTGCTTAGTTGATAAGATGTTACTACTTTACCTCTTTTATTACATATTTCTTGTGGTGATGTTATGGCAGGTTTCTGACTCGCAGAGGGGGGGATTGTGAACCGGTTGTCGAAGAACAGAGTTCACAATCGAGGTCCTCGATAGTCGGCGTATTATTGAGGCAGTGGGGGCAGGCAAAGTGAAAAAAATGCTCGCAAACCTCTCACTCTTCATTGGCCTCAGGAGATGTCGATTTTAAGCGGAGTTTTCATCCTGACTTTCTATTATCTGCGTGTAGAAGATAAGCACTAGCAGCGAGGGCCATCAAATTAGGGTATTAGGTCCGTTGCCTCAGGAAATCGTCGAGACAGACCTGACACCAGGTCCGCTTTCGAATTTAAGCGATGAAGGATTTACAACTGACTCGGTCCTATTACATAGAACAGGGATGGAGTTAGAGGTTGATCAATTTTCTTCCATCGTCACCATACATGATCTTGACGTATACTGGGAGTTGCTTCAAGTAGACAGTCTGGTAACCATGAGGGCTTTAAAAAGGGGAGAAATATCGAGCCTCCCTTCTCCCAACGAAATCGTCTTTAATGAGGAATTATTTTTACTGAGGTGAGGCTATCGCTCCATCAATTCTTTGCCAGCGTGCTCATGTATGTAAGATCTTAGCTGGCCTATATATGTTGTGACAGGAGTATTTTGGTAAGCCCCAAAGCATTCTCGAGGTGGCTTACATATACATATTAAGAAAAGATTCAGTGTCTAGCCCTAATTGATATTACTTACAAACCAGGCCAGGAATCCCAAACTCGATGAGGGATAATCTTTCTAGCAATAAGTACTAAAAGGACAAGTAGTTTTTTATTGGGAGTGAATGGAACCTTGCCGCGAGAGAGAAAATTTCAAATAAGTTCGAGTCGACTATGACGTGGTCAAGTCGCCTCGCCCTGAGTCAGGAGTCAAAAGGCAGGATGAATTTCTTCAAAGACATTACTGCTGACCAGAAGGGGATCTTATCGGAGGCTAATTTGGTATAATCGAGTCTGGTTTCCTTCCACATCTTGCGCGTCGCTCTAAACTGAGCAAAAACAAAGGGTAAGACACCAAAGATGCATGGTAGTGCTCGTAAAAGGTACTGAACATTTTTTGTTTTCTTTTCGTAGAGATATCGGGAAAAGATCAATACCCTTTGATTTCGGAGAGCCTGGCAGCTGTAAGAAGATCAACCAAGAGAGCAGGGATAGGCCAACTGCCAGCTCCACCCCCGCAGCGACAACAAAAAGCTCCCAGGACTTCTACTAGAGAGAAAGGCAAAGCTTTAGCTCCATCTCAAGAGACGTCTTGGTAGCAGCTCCCCTGATTGGGTACTGCACTTTTCGACCACTCTTTTTCGGAGGATAGTCGGCCCTTAACTCCGAAGCCTTTAGCATAATTTGGTGCCTCTCTTCATCTTTTTGCTGCTGAACTAACGCCCTTAACTTTACCGTTTCCTTTTTCAACTGTTGGTTGTTGTGTTCCAATTCAAGAATCTTCTAGTTATCAGTCTCCCTTACACTTTAATGCTCTATTGGGCCCCCTTTTATCTATTAGGACTCATACCCTTCAGTTTTAACAGTGGCTCGACTGGCTGGACCATTAGCATGGTGATCTTATATTTAATTTTTGTCAGACGATTTTGTAGTGGTTTTCTTTTTATCAGTGTTTAGAGGATCCTTAATTTTTGTTTTTACACTTTTTTAGAGAGACAGCTGCGAGTATTTTCTGTCATGTTCGCACGAAATACTTTTCAAACTCTTTATTCAGGCTTTTAGTTCATTTCTCACAGACGACACCAACTATTGATGCCTAAATTTTCTAAAAACGAAAATCTTAATACACCACATAGATTTTACTATTGCGATTGAC
The DNA here is from genome assembly GCA_035221805.1 of Trichilia hirta. NCBI lineage: Eukaryota > Viridiplantae > Streptophyta > Magnoliopsida > Sapindales > Meliaceae > Trichilia > Trichilia hirta. Next base: position 1,550,356 of record JAWDEX010000016.1, on the reverse strand, counting down.
GCACATGCTTCTAACAGGGCCTCTTGGGCCTCTCGAAGACTACATAAAATCATATAAAAATGAGTTAGGAGTGAAGTCGGATTGTCGACGAATAAACTCCGACGCTTAAGTCAGTGAATTATCTAAGGTCAAGTTAAAAAGAGAGATGAATCACGAGTGTTTAAGTGTTTATCGATCTGGGAGGCTGGACTCGAAAAATATTCAAGGGGGAGGGTTAATTTTTTGCTGGCAGAGCTCTCTTTTTCTTTTCCAGTCGAAAAATGGCCTTCCCTCTAAAAATCCTTTCCAATATAGCAATTTTACTATTTATAAGGTCTCTATACGTATGAATATCGGAGAACGGGAGCCTGATTAGACAGAATTAAGTATGATAATTTAATAGGTCTTTTCACTATTTTATTATATTAGGCTTAGGGTCGCAATGAATGTCTGTAACTTATATGGCATAGCGCTCTTTAACGTAATAAGATGTTTGAGCTGCTTTGTGAAAAATATATCTGTCTATCTTATTTGAGACTCCTATTTTTAAAATAAAAAAATCGATCCGTTTCGATAATTAAGGTAGAAGTCAGAATATCGAGACGACTAAAGTCAAGTCAAATCACCTGATAAACAACGTCGAGGACAGAGGGTTATTGAAATTATCAAAAGTGCTATTATATAATGATCTAGCTCATTGAGTAATCAAATAAAACTACTAATAAATATAATAATACGTTGATGCAAAATTTTGATTTACTTAGACGATTGGGAACCTCTGCTTCATGTCTCTCTCAGATAAGTTATTGTCTTCTTTTTGCTACAAAATAAAGTAGGGTCAAAATCCTCCGATAATTTGTTCTTATGCTAATCTTTTTGATTTGATTGATGTTAAAAAAAATATTATGGTAAGCTTCAAATTATTGATGCCACGCAATATTAGTTGCCTTCTTGTGATCATGTCGTTTTTAATTATTCACATTCACGTTTAATTTCTAGTTGCCCCTCATCTCCTTCTCGAAATTGAATTTTTTACTCTTAAAAAATAAGTTTACTTATTCTCTCTCATTTTAGTCTATAGATCCCAATTTTCGAAGATAATTATTGGTTTCACAATTAAGGAAATTGCTTTTGTTTCACCTAAATACTGCACATATTTAAGTGCAAGATTTCGACGGGAGTTCATAGGTCTCAAGCTAATAAGACCTCTCCCTTTATTATTGGTTGGAGTTCCCAATTCTCAAGTTCACGAAACCTCCTTCTTCCGATTAGTGAGATTTCAAATTAATGAAACATCCTTTTAAAATTGTTGAAATAGAATCCTCATTTAAATTTACCGAAGTGAAATTTTTCTCTTTTAAATCAATGGGAGAGAGACGTTCCATCTATAATCGAAGTAGATCATTTACTTAGTAGACACAAAGAAGAGGTCTTCCTCTTTTTATCAATTTAAGAGAGAGTTCATCCCCTTTACATCTATTAAAGAAAGGGATCTTCTCTTTTATAGTTAAAGTAGATTTTTTAATAGTTGAAAAATAGTTTCTTCTTCTTTCATTTATGGGTTCTTTACTCGGAACCTGATTTTGTGAATACAGATTCTTAAATCTCTCTGTTATCAACTTGAACCCTCCACTAAACCTGATTTGGGTTCTTGATAAATTTAAGTATAACATAATCTAAATTATAATAAGAGTGTTACTATTCTAATGTACGCACTCCTGAATTTATCTCCAAGTACCCAGTTCTAGATGTACACAATCAAATATTTTTGAAATTATTTAATTTCTCGGTAAATTCTATTTAATGCCATAGTTGTTTCCGTAATTATTAATTATCACGTTTATGACAAACCACTACTTTGCTTGGGTGATCCTCTCCGAATTGTCTCAAATTCTTTCTGTCTCTTAAATCAAACCATGAACTAGAATAGAAAAATAAAAAAAAAATCCATTCTCCTAAGAGCCCGCAAGTGGAAACGAGTAGTAATTAGCCCCCTTCAACTTGGACAGGCAGCTCACTGATTCAATGAACCTTGCATAGCTTGACGACCGACTGGAAAATGTATCGAGCAGTTTGGAAACAGGAAATTAAATTAAAAGATAGAAGGGGGTTAATTATTCTCTGTTCTATTTTGCAATGAAGCCCAAAATTTCGTGGGCAGCTGGTTAATGATTTTAACTGCTTGAATTATTCCAGCATCCACTAGCAAGCCCTAGCTAGCTGTAGGCAACTTGAATTATTCCAGCATCCACTAGCAAACCCTAGCTAGCACACAAGTGATAGAATATTCTTCCCGATAAGTCTGCTTCACTTTCATTTTTTTTTTTCTTTTCGTTTTCGTAGGATTCTTGTAAAGAGACAGAAATCTACATGGAAGGCAATTTCATTTCTAATAATTTAACAAGAAAAAGAAATTTGATTACCATTTAACTTCTTAGTGCGTCAATAACCAATAACATATCTCTTTCACTAAAAAAATTCACTCTGGTTAAAGTTAGCGTTATTATTTTAGATTTTTTAAAAGTATATAATATAATAATATTTATCTTTTATTTAATAAAATTTTATTTTACATATAAAAATAATGTATATTATTTAATTTTATTTATAAAGTATGTGATTTATATATTAGCGAATTAAGTGTTAATTTAGAAAGATATAATTACAAATTTTTTAGAAATAAAAAGTAGTTTATAGTCATTTATAAATAATATTTTATAATATAAGATTGTAATTTTTTTTTATTTCTAAAGTAAATAATTTATCTTGATAATTAAAATAGAGATTTTAAATAAAAAAATTAGTGTATAAGTTATGCTCTAAACTTGACTAAATATCATTGATTTTGATTTATATAAACTTAAATAAATTTAAGAGATTTTAATTCTAAATAAGTACTAAAGTTATATTAATGTACTATATTTTTTAAGTTATTAACGGATGAGACTGTCAAAATTTTAATAATTTAGATACATAATTTCATAAATAGTAAGAACATATAGTTACAAGATGGAATCTATTAATATTATATTTTTCAAATTTTGTAGTATTTAATTATTTACATATGTAGTTGTAATTTATTTAATAAATTATTTATTGAACAATAATATTTATTTGTAAATTTAATTTATAAATAAAAAATATTATGATACTCATTATAGCATTTAGTGAATTTGAAAAAATAATTAAAGAGACATAATATTTCTTATAAGCCTAAATTTAATTATGGGCATCAAATAAAAAATCAATTAAGCTGTTATAATTGGTTCAAGACCAAGTTTAAATTTAATTTAAAAGAGTTTTAATTAAATAAAATTTTATTTTGTTAACATGAGTAATTGATTTTTTGGTTAAATAGCTCAAAGTTAATTTAGAAAATAAAATAAATTATTTCATAAATGAATTTGAGCATTTTCTAAATTGAAGCTAGAAAACTCATGAGTCTACAATCCCCTTAAATTATTAAAATTTTTTTCAAACTCTAATGAGTAAGAATAAAAGAATAAGTTTTGTGTGAAATAGAGATAATATTTTTTAAGAGAAAAATACAATAACTTTCAAATAAAACAAAATTTACCCCCACACGTGTGAACATTTTGAAGGTAGAAGGCAGTAATGTCATTAATTTCGTGCTAAAATAACTTTTTTTGCTTCTGTTGCATAAAATAAATTAAGAATAATTTTTTTCATTCTAATTTTAATTGTTAAAATCAATTTTTTCCGACACTGGTCTCAAAATGTAAGGTGGTTTTGCTTTCGCGAGTAACCTTAATAGTAAAGGTAAGATGCCTTGGCGTACAGGTGTGGGAATAACTCGCTGTGTCAACCCTTACTGTAAAAGCAGAATCAAAGGTAAAATTGATGTGCCAAAAGATTTAAAGAGAAAAAGGCCCCCTTAGTCCATGCCTATAAATTTGCTTCAACACTCTTGCTTATAACTCCGAGCAAGCACAAAAGAGCCGAAGAGAACTCTTAAATCTCGTCTTAACTAAATCAGCAGCATGGCCTCAACGCAATGCTTCAAAACAGCTGATCAAACCTACAACTACAGCCAAGACCAGTGCTATGAAAGCCATTCCTCACTTGTCAATACCCACAGTCAACGCACCAGCAAAACTGAGACCTACTACCCAGACAACGGATTGACTGAAACCCAGACAACTCAGTTTTATAGCCAAACACAAACCAGCCATCCCAGCCAATATGGACACTCCCACAGCAAGACTCATGGTCATGGCCATGGCCTGACCCAGACCCACAGCTCCACCCATGGTCATGGTCATGGTCTAACCCAGACTCTCGGCTTAGGCCACACCAGTTCAAGGAATGGTCTGGCAGCATCAGGATGCAATAGAAACCAGAAGAAGGGACGTGAGCACAAGAGGGGTCTGTTTGAGAGGATTAAGGATGGCCTTTCTGGAGGTGATAACAGCTGCAGCAGTAGTGACAGCGAGAGCGATGATGAACACTGCGAAAGGAGGAAGGTTAGTGTTGAGTCATAATTATCATTAACAACTAAGAATATAGAATGTAAAACATATAATAATGCAAATCTTATTGTTTTAATTTCCTGGTTTTCTGACATTTCTCTTTGATTTTTGATTGGTAGAGCTACTAAGCGAGGAGCCTGTGTGGATCACATCGCATTCCTCTCGCAGACTAAGTATGAATAAATAAATATCCATGTGCATGGCCGTCATGGGAGAAAATTAATAAATAAAAGAAGTGTGTCACTCAATATGCACTGTTTAAATAATGATGTACGCATCTAATAAATAATTATGTTCGATAATTTTTGAGTTGTTGTCTTTCTTCAATTGATCATTTGATATCTAGCTAGCACAATTTATCTATGGCAGCACACAAGCATATTTAATTTCTGGTCCTTGTTAATGAGCATATCTATGGCAGCACACAAACATTAGATCCTTGTTAATGATCCTCTCTGGTTATTTAAAATTAAATATTTAATTTCTGAGAGCGAACTCTTAATTAATTATAAAAATTATACCATGAAAGAAACCTCATTTGCTATAACTAAAGAATGATAAATTTTGGGTCAAAAAAATGGATATCGTATAAGTAATTTTGGCACTCCTTGGACAATGAGTAAACAAGCACACTTGTGTTTTCTGCTAGAAGAATGTAACTGTGAGTTGACGTTAACTCAAAGTTATGGTAATTTTTTTTATTGCACTTCATACACCTTAAATCCTATCTCACCAATACACAAATAGAAATTAAACTGTGAATTAACGTCAATTTAAACCATGTAGGCTAAATATCAAAATAATTAGTAACAAAGTGAACATGGATTGGTACTGGTCAAATCTCATGGCTAGTCAAATAGCAGAAGTAATGCTCGAGTTTAGTAAGGGTGTGATCAATATTTTCCATTGAAACAGGCTAAAAAAAGAGAGGGTTATGTTCTTCCTCCTTGTTACCTCAAAAGAATAACAAATAAATTCAATTGTCGTCTCGTTCTAATCAGAAACAATAATCGCAATGACAATTATTTATGCCGATTTTATTTATATAAATGTAAAATTTGAGGTTCATTGTACAATAAATAACACAAAACATACCTACAATTTACGTGGATTATAAAGTCGTAGGCCAAGAATTTCATAACCAGATTCCACCTTATCTTCCACACTATCAATGAATATTTGTTGCCAAGAGCTCATTCACTCGAGCATGTTTAAGGTCCATAGTTCCTTCTACCACCAGGTTTCTCCCAGTTTTACTCACATTTTTGAATTGAATCGGAAGAAGAGACTTAAAAATATTATTTACTAGTTATTTTATTCTAATGCTTTCAGTGACAAAAGAACACGTATTACATATTAAAAGAAAAATATATAGCTTATATATTCAAGGATAAATTTGAATAAGAAGGTAAATTCATTGCATTACACATATTTTAGCTGACGGGAAGGAACAGCTCAATGTACATAACAGATTCTTGCTAGTTGGCCAAACTGATTTGCTGATGCATGGATCAATTATAGACTTAACATCAGCAGCTTCATCCCTAGTTTAAGATTCATGGAGTCATGATTAACATTCCTCTGAAGGTCTCTAAACCCAAAAGGTTTGTTGTTGCATTTTCGTCTGAGAATTTCTGACTCTATAAAATACTGCAACTTAGTGACAAATATTTAACAAATTATCTTGGATCAACGGATGAAAGTGACCTCAACTGAAATTTTATTGGACCAAAGTAACAATTTTCTAAAATATTAAATATGATTTTTCCTAGTATGTTAAACACGTTAACTGAAGTCTCAAGTGACATGAGTTCTAAAGTGAAATTACCCTTGTTTTTTTTTTTTTTTTTTTTTTTTTCATGGAAGGAGTTTCAGCAAATCAGTCACCATTGAAAGCTGAATATATAATAGCAGTGTCCAATTTGATCCCTCCTCTCGCAACGTACAAACGAACTATATTCTTTCTTTTACATGGTCATTGCTCAGATTCTCCTTGAAGTGACCGAAAGCATGAGTTTTGCAGCAGAAAATATGATTCCCATCTATTATCTATGTTATTGTGGATGGAAAACAATGCAATGCAAATACGAAATAACGACATGTCCATTATTGCCATTCTGGCATTTATTCCGATAAGAAGATTCATGCTACCATCCATGCCAAGCAAAAAGCATCCCATGGAAAGACTCAGAAGAAATTGAAGGACAAGGAAAAAAACAAAGAAAAGAAATGTGACGAGAACAAGAAGGACAAGAAAGAAAAGAAGTGCCAAGACCCCTAATACCAGAAGAAGAAGGAAAAGAAAGAGAAGAAGAAGAAACAAGGCTGGAAAATGCAGCCATAGCAGTGACAGCAACGACAGCGATTAGCGGCCCAGGGCAGAAGGCAAGGATTATCAATTATCAAATAAAAGTTACATGCCCATATTTCTTGATTAATTTGAGTGCAATAGTTTCCTTTGTATTTATCTATGGGTATGTTTGGATTGCATGAATCGGGAAAAAAAGTCATTTTAAATTAAATTTTCAAATAATTAGTTACATTCTCTAACTTCATTGCTTTGATGTAAATTGCAGGATGAAATCAAATCAAGAATACCCGCAAGATATGAGTTAATAAATTAAAAATAAATTCCATGAGACAGACTTGCTTATTATTGACAAGTGAGACACAATATCACTATAATTTCGTAAAAGTGTTATGGTCCGTTCGTCAATGGCGTATGTGGTTTGATTATTAATGAATAAATTATCTATTTTGCTGCATATGATATAAAATTGTATTAGCCTACTTAATTTACACATTAACAATTCACCGTCTCATTCAAAAAACAAAAACATTTTTAATTTTTTAAGTTACTACAATTTGGAGTCACAAAACATTTTGTTTCAAAAAAACAATTTGTATATATTGTTGGACCATAAATAGAAAAACAATTTAAAGAAAAGTCGAGGCTTTCAAACATTCTACTGTCATAATGTGGCATATAATGAGATGGTCAGGGTCGTCTAGGTTTTAAAAAGAAAATCCTATATTCTAAATTAAATCCGTCTTTTGAATTCGCGTCCAATTAATTAAACAAATTGATAAACTATTGGTTAAGTTGTTGAAAACCGGATCATAATACTTCATGGCAGATGTTCCTTTTATGATAAACCATCCACACCGCGATTGATCCTCCTGGCGTAACCTTTCAATCCGTATGCTGGAGTAAAGTAGTCTCTTGTTAAAACCTTGTCATTGCATGGTTTGAATTTCAAGGAAGTATCGTATAAATCAATCAATGGTTGATTGGCCATACGGAGGGAATCAGTAATCCCATATTTCAACAATGACTATTGTCCAACCATAGGCCGAGATAAGGCTCCAAGACTAAGAACTTTCACCTCATCCACAAATAAGTTTGGAGGTAACAGAAGTCAAAACAACTTGTTTGATACCTTCCCTGCCTCGAATGGGCGTTTCTTACATTAAAGAAAATGACGAAGGGTGGGTAATCTGAGCAATTTACAGAACCAGTGAAAATAACCAAACCCTTCACATCCGACATGTGTCAGTTGAAATACCATAAAAATTATCCACAATAGTAAGCTTACATAGACGTAGGATGAAGTACTGCAATGACAAAAATTTCCACTTTTGATTCTCTGACTTAGGCCATGTTTGGATCGACTTCTTCTTGGTTGTGGAAGCAAATTAGCAAAATATATTTGATAACACTAAATTTTAATAGAATTTGCCCATATTTTAACTAATATTTAATATTTTAGCTTCCATTCCACAATAACAATTGTTGAGTAAAAGGTCAAAAGTAACTCTATGACCACAGTACTTCAATATCAAACATGCTCTAACGATGCAAAGAAATATAGAATTTTTTGGTGTCAACGGGACTAAAAGGGTTCTTTATAGAGACAATTATGTCCCATCAGCAAAGGCAAATTCAAACACTGATAATAATTAAACGCGAAGGAATCCTTATAACCATGCCTATATATTGGCTACAAAACTATTTACAAGTCGTAAGTAACTACAAAAAGCCTAAGAGAAGTCACTGATTACCGCAGCTTGATGCAATGCCATAAGCCCAAAATCAATACAATCCTTGATAGTATCAAAAACTTTAGTGCAACAATGGTTTTACCTTATCTCCAAGAGACCTGGAAACGAATGATGTAATTGCCTGAACAGCAAGAGCTTCAACTTCTTCTTGTGTTATTTCCTTTGTTCGCAGGTGTTTCTTAGAAATCTTGAAGGAGTGGTCACCACCATCAATCACGTGCAACTCATTCATAGACTTCATCTTTTTGCGAACAGCTTCCAGCTTCTCTAAGGGACAGAGGCCATCTTTGCTACCCTTCACCCAGAGGTTGAACAACAGTAAAAGAATAACAATGATGAATAAAAGCAGCTAAAGTAAACAGAAGTATTTGTAATAAAATTGGGATAAACATTCCATTAGATACAAGAATAACCATAAAATTATCCCTGATACTGGTAGGTATGGCTACAAACAACAAAACTATAACCACTCAAATTTTATTAAACAAGAAAACAGAAGAGAGCAACAGACATAAGGTCAGGTAGCTTCAAAACAATCACCAAGTCTTTCCAATTCACTTATACGACTTCAACTATGAGCATAAGAACATAGACTAATGTGACTACTAATTTCTTCGAAATAGTTTATAATGAAGGAAAAAAGGCTACCTGTACAAACATAATAGGAACCGTGAGTTGCAGCAACAATTCATCTCGTACTGCTCCATTCATTCCCTGAAATATTAGGATACTGGATTAAATATAATTTTCCGATTAGACTCAGCAGCTATTGTGTTTCAGTAATAATAAAGAATCTAAAATAAACACTTTAGGAATGGTTGAGCAAAACCATTCAAGGATAAATGCCTCTCCCACCATGGCTAGATTGAAATGATATTAGAATCACAAAAAATGGAGCCTAATATTCCTTTCAGCATGTAAGCCCAAAAGAAAAATGCTTAAAGAAAAAATGCAAAGAAATGCTTTTTGTTTTCAATAATATTTATTGCCTTCTGGAAGAAGCAACAGAGGGAAGAAATGCAGTAATACTTTTAAGTTCAGAAAATCCCAATTCATTCAAATCATTGTAACACCAATATTGCTTGCCACCAAGCTGTGCAGAATGCATAATCCCTAAATTTCATTAATTTCTCAATTCCGTTACCTATATGCAAGATAAGTGTAGAGTAAAATATAAAACAACTAACATTTTGGAGGTTTGAAGATGATTTAAAAAAAAAAAATGTAAAAGATGATTAGAAACAATTTACAAGAAAGAAGTGTGAAAGGATACCGTCTTCATTAATCTAATCGCAGATGTCCAGGAAGCTCAATTGACATGTTAGAACGCTAGAATCAACAACTAGAAAAAGGTTTACCTTTATTATTATTTTACATCACAATGAGATCCAAATTACGTTAGAGATGTATGTCAGGCTGTTAACTACTAAGAACTAATAAGGCTGTACAAGCAGAATTCACAATCATAATTACAATAATTTTTTTTAACCAGGTTGCATCAAAGTACAACTCCCTCTTAAAGAAAAGAGATGACACACTTAAATGTTATATGAAGATGCACTGTGCCATATTTTATAATAGACATAAATCCACAGATAATAGGTGCAATACAGAAATTATTGAACTAGTTGACAAATTTATCTCCTAAGCACGTATAATTGAGATGCAATTAACAAGACCATTTTGGGAATAAATTGAAATAAACAAATAACAGCCAACCTTAAGTGGGTAACCCAAGCAAAGAACGGCTGAAGCAGCAATGTCTTCCTTGCATGCTACCATGCAGCTGACTCTGTAGAAGATATTTTTTGAAGATAAGAGAGAAAAAGCACACGACATGCATCATTACAGTGTGTTGTTTGCAGATTAATTACTTTTGTTGTACATGTATGATGGATGCTCATATTTTTAGCAGACTTCCTCATATAGATTAACACCCAAATTTTGAAAGAATACCAACCAGCCTACCATGTTGCTCAAGAAAGTTCATCAAAACTCATTCCATCTCAATTAATATTTAATATAAGTATTTTCTCAAGCTTACAAACATATCTTATAAGCACAGAGACTCTGGATATCTTTCAGCATTTTAAAATCTGCATATTAATATTTTCACACTGAAGATCTGTATAATGATTATACCTTGAACCCATGGATTTCCCTGCCAAAATCAGAGGATGACCAGGGAACTTTGCAACAGTCTCTTTGACAACATCTGCGTGAAATTCAACCAATTTTTCTGCTTTGGGAGGTGCCCTTCGTTTTCCACCAGAGATATCTGCCAAGAATCGTATCCATTTATTTACCCAGTCCACTAACTTGCACATTAAAGAGATAGCTGACTTAAAGTATCTTCATCATGCAAAATATAGAACACATTTGCACAGAACACAAAAATCAGCTCAGTGAATCAAGTTTACAATGTAATGAGAAATTGACTTACAAGGATAGTCAAATGTGACTACTTCAACAGCTTGCAATGCATTTCCTAACATATCCTTCCACCTGCATAAAATTTATAAATTTGATAGGTCACTGGTTAAAAACTGTAACATGATTAACACCTAGATCTTCATTTCTGTTCTGTCCTAATTTTCTCCGTTCCCTCCCAGTGGCTGATAACTAAGGATAATAAATATCATATCTGCTTTAATTCTTCGCACGAACAAAGTAAAAAAAATAATTTCTGCCACACTATACAAATGCAATCACAAAATTCATAATATATCAAAGAACCCAATCATTGATTTGCAACCAAATTGCTCACTTTTACGGCTATTACATATAACGTCATACAAATTTCATGATCGTTTTAGAAAGAAAATAAAACTAAAAGGTAAAGAAAAATAATGGAGCAAGGGCGTAACTTGATCATCCAATCCGAAGAGGAAGAAGCTCCAGCGCCATGAGCGAAGACCACCACCGGTGATGACACGTCACCAACGCTTTCATTCTTTCGCATTCGCTTCGATGGAGGTGGAGAAGAACTCATTCCGATTTCTACGAACAATCAGTCCTGAATTTCTTTCTATTAAATTTTTTTTCCCATAACCCTTACATTAAACGTGCATTTACTAGCTTTTGGTGCCAGATACTGACAAACATTGAGATTCGCGCTCGTTATCGTCTCCCTCAGCTTGACTTGACATTCTCTCACGTGCGACCCTACAGGCCCAAAAAATTCAACACCCAATTAACACCACCTTATTAAAAGGCCCAAACTTTACCCAAATCCCATCCACAAGTAATGACAAAGCCCGTTATGTTGACATAGGGAATATTCAGTTGTTCAACTTGCATGTTTGAAGAATAAAAAGATTGATTTGAGAAATGTTTTAAAGAGAATCGCTGTCAACTTTGAATATTTAGCCGTTACAAAAAAAAAAAAAATGTTCTTTTCAATTTTTAAAAAGTATTATTAGTGTCGTTGCCTTGTCAAGGTCGTTAAGAGTCAAGAGCCAACGCTTCCCACCAAATGGTCAGAACCGAATGAACGGGATTTGCACAGTTGGAAGCATAAGTTTATCTCATTTTTCACATTTGTGAATTGAATGGTTAAAAAAGAAGAGATATAAAAATATCATTTATTTGTCGTTTTATTCAAATATTTAATCTCAATGCCAAGAGAACCAATGCATGAAGAATCAATACTCATGCCAGAAGTTCAAAGAAAAATAACGATTGCTTGCAATGAGAAGACAATTTTATTCCCATGAAAAAGAAATATTGAAATTTGATGTAAATAATTAAATAAAAAAAGAATATAAATTATAGAATGAAGAAGGATATTTAAATGTCATCTCATGGATCCAATTACATAAACGTTGCCTGTATATATGTGTGGATGCTTATGTGGAATTTTAAATGGAAAATACTTTACCATACCTATTTATATAGCCAATTATCAATTTATTTAAAATTCAAATTAAAACATATGAACGTATTATAGTTTATGTACTTGCTTCTTTCACATGCCCTCTCCTAATAGAGCAGGAGCATGCATTAAGGAGCATCCATATCTAGAGGATTTTATCATCGCTATAGGGTATAGCCACAGCAACTTACCCTATTTTGTAGGGGAAACCTGTAGCTTTAGATTATGCACTTCGTGATGTGCCTACCTATCATTTATAGGTTGTGTTTTATCTTTTATGAATGGATGGGATGGATAATGGATTGTATTTTATGCTATTGTTATTTGGCATATTTAATATTCTCAAGACAAACTTCATTTCCAGTTCAAGAAATTTTATCTTATATCACGGACCTAAATCAATAACTAGAGCTATTATCATTATAAAAAAAAATTGCCGGGAAGAATGGTACACAAAGAACATATTGAACATCATTGACTTGTACTTTTTATAAAATGTAATTAGTAATATTAAATTTTAGTGAGATTCATTTATTTTTTTATGGATGTTTAATTATTTTAGTTTTTATTTTATAATAACCGTACATCAATTTAAAATATACTCTAAACATTATTTTAAAAATAGAGTTACAATATTTTTTTCTAATATTTTTTGAGTTAAACCAAAAAATTTGAATAACATAACAATGGAATTATATTAGTCGTTTATCCATTCATCTGTGTAGATATTAAGGCAAAACACACTCTTTAAAGAGACTCGAATAAATTAATTGGGCGCTACGCAATTTGGTTCTTATCTACAATCTCAGACAATCCTTTGAACAAACATGGTATAAAGGAATATGGAAAATTTTCATAATTAATAGTAGTAATTTTAGCGCTCTTTTTTAATTTTAATTAATTCTAAAACTTTATTTATTTATTGTTAATTTTCCCGTGACTATTGATTTTATTACTTGTTAGGATATCAAAAACCCACTCTCATTGTAAATGGAAAAAGACTAGGTCTAAAGCCACACTCATAGTCCAACAAAAGGCGACCAACTGCACAGGGGAAGAGTTGGGATAGGCTTCGAGATCAAAGCCTTAGGCTCAGGTCGATGTCTTCTGCTTTCTAGTTAATGTCAGCAACAATTATTTATTGTTCTGAATAATTATTGTATACTATTCACTGCCATCAATATCATTGAATTGAATTGAAACGAGAGGATTATCAAGTGAGTGATGGGAATGATCGGATTGATTCAATATTTATTGCAGTAATCTCATTATAATTAGGAAGATAGATGTTCACGTTAAACTAACGTTATTAGTGGCGAAGCGTTGGTGTTAGAGTGTGTCTCGTTAAGGCAACTTCGGAAGGACGATAGAGTATACGAGAGTACCCAAATCCAATCCAAAAGTAAACTCAAACTAGGTTTAAAGCCCAATGAAGCCCAAGCCCATTGCTTTGAATTGGAAGTTGGCCGACTTGCACAATCGCAGTTGACCAACGGACAGTACATAAGCAAAGCATAAAGCTTCCGATGTTCGGCACAAGTTCCACGTTGCTGTAAGAAATATGCGAATGGTTGGTTGTGTAGTCTTGTATAGTCGAAGATATTGAAAAATCAAACTGTATGAAGAATAAGAAGTACGATATGAAGAATGTTTAAAAGATAATTGCTGAGCGTTGACTCTGTAAGTAATAATGGAGCTTTAAAAGCAGTAGCTTTTGCTAAATATTCTTCGTTTTTTCAAGAGATTATTAGTTGCCTTGCCTTGTGAAGCTTCCTAAGAGCCAAGCCTTCCGCCATATAGTCCCGATTAGCCCTGATTGATTAGGATGTGCAACAATCGGAGCATAAGTTTATCTTCCTATGGCCTTACGACTTTTTATCGTTAATTTTCTACTGATTCGGGAGACCCTGTTTGGATACAAAAGGATATTGTTTGGCCACCAAATGTCAAATGCTAAGATATGTGGACCCCATCAAATTGTGTTTCATGTGAATTTTCTCCACATTTCTGCATGCCCTTTGCTATAAAAAGGCTTCTAAGCCAATCATTCCCCTCAGGAATAAAGCCAGCGCAGATAAAAAAAAAAAAAAAAAAAATAGACAAACAGGTGAATCTTCCAAGGTATCGGTTCTTCACTCTCCCTCAAGGGCTTCTAATTTTACATGGGCCTTCAGAGAAATTTTGCATTTCTCGTGCAAATGGAAAGGTTAGATGCACCTGGGGGAGATCGAACAACTGGCATCATGCTTACAATGAGTATTTTTTAACCCCACCAAGGCATTTTCGTTGATCACTCTCCCTCACGGGCTTCCGGAAATGGCAAACCAACTGCCAGGCCTGAAGTCTTTGGGAAGAGTGGACAACAATTGTCTACACCAATTCAAATATCTGAAAGCAATTGAAGCCAATAAAAATAATATTGGTATTCATTACACACTCTCCCTCAAGGGCTTCTGAATTTGCCTGTTCTCAAAGGCTTAGACGGAGGTCCATGGGGAGAGTGGATAATGCTTACCATATCTTCACTCACTATATATGAGCCTGAGGCACAACACATCACAACTAATTCCATTTACAGTCCAGGTTTGTTTAAAATCTTCTTCCGTTGTACTTCATATCTACGTCTAAGCATTTAGAAATATGTATTATATTTTGAAAGGATTAAAGTTCTCTCATGATATAAATTTTTACTTCAATAAACAGGGACATGTAATTAAATATTCTTTAAACTCAAGTAAGATCATATTGAGAGAGGACCCTTATTAATCCAATGATTATTTGACGTGCTATATACCACACATTCCATGCATGGGCGTCGTCTAAGGTTGTTTATGTTAGCTGTCATTGTCAAACATTGAAAAGAATATATAATCTACCACTTGACAGCACTTTAGTGCAAAATATTTTTGATTCACTACACTAAAGCGAAAATTGCATCAACATTCTTTACGTTTACTTTAGACAAAGAAAGTATATAATTATCATTTGGCATCTCGCTGTGGATTACCCTAAACATTGATTCGATAATGAGAAAACCCATCAATCGGTCTCAAAATATTCGATATCCATCTAATTTCTCTTTAGCTTTCAATTGGTTTTGGAGGAACAACACGTTTTTTTCCCCAATATCGGCAATAAATCCACTACCAGTGAACTGGCCAGTTGACTTCCACTTCAAAGTGATCCATTGCTAGATAGCCCACAGAATAATGGGGAGGAGGTGGGGTGTAATTAAATGGACCTAGTCAACTTGGCATCAACGTGACATACAGGAGCCTCTGTTACTGTTAGGAAGGAGGGCTTATTACTATCTCACATTCTTGTACCGTAACATTGGATGCCCGAGTAATGGAGGAAAATATATTGACATTTCATATCATAAAAGCTTGACATCTCAGCAGAATTGTTTTGTTTTGTTGTGCTTCTTCAGCAAAACAGACGGTCGAATGCTTAATAAGACGTTGCAGAATTTTAGACTAGCCGACAACGTACGTGGGGACACTGATATTTGAATGCTACAAATGCTATAGAGAAAGGCATGTCGCATGTGGTGATCTACAGAAGTAGATGACCACTTTTAAAACTTTGTTGAAAATTTACGGCCATTACAGGTTATGTTTGCTTTTGCACTGCTTTTTTCTAACCTTAACTAGATAAAATAGCTTATCAAACAGTGCGTGAAATGAAATTACTTGTCCTATGCCATCCAACAACAATCTGATCAAGTAGAGGAATCTCTCTTCTTTTCATCACTGTTTGTTCGTTTTCTCTCTTGTGGGGTCCTGATCAGAGTACAAGATTTTGGACCACAGCGAAATATTCTCTTCTCTTCGAGAAATTAAATAAATATTTAATAACTTAATATTTCTTCACTATATTATTTTATTAATATTTATCCGATTATTTCACATTTCAGCAATTAAAGCCAGCCAATTGTTGATAACAGAGAAATTTATATCCAACATTGTTGCGGTTTGTATGGATATTAAAGAAAAATATACAAGAAAGGCTTGAGAAATCGAGCAAAAATATATTCAAACAATCAGATCAATTCGAGAAGAGAGAAATCTGTATAACTCTACTTCATGATGATGGTCAGATCAGATTTTGATTCAAAATCCCATATGATTAATTAAGTAGGTAGCATTATAATGGCATTAATAGAGAGAAGTTTCAACTAGAAATCTCCGAGAATATCACTTCCCTTTACCCTTAGGTAACTCGTCAGAATAACCCAACTTATACATACAAATCTCCTACTAAAAATATCTTTCAGCTGGCTTCTTCTCTATAATCAGCAAATCTCCTACTAAAAATAACTTTCAGCTGGCTTCTTCTCTATGGCAGCATTGATTAAGCCAGCTCCTGGTTCTTCTCCACAACTCTCACCCCATTAGTAGATCTAAGCATATTAGCCTGTAATATAATATATGATCACATATCCAAATAGCAAACAGAATCAATATATATATATATATATATATATATATATATATATACACATACAAAACTAACAGTTTACATGGCATTACATTGCACTGATAATTCATCACCTGATCTTCAGTGATCTCTACAGCAAACCCATCAACGATGACCAAAGACAATGTCTTTCTGTAGCTGCCTGGTTCAAGTGCACTGGCCAACAGTTCATCGTGCTTCTTACTCAGATACGAATCTAGCTCATCCGCCCTTCGTTTTGTTCTATTATTGTTCGAGAGAAAGAAGAAGAACGTTAGAGAGATATACTACATCTGCTAT
Organism: Trichilia hirta; assembly: GCA_035221805.1. NCBI lineage: Eukaryota > Viridiplantae > Streptophyta > Magnoliopsida > Sapindales > Meliaceae > Trichilia > Trichilia hirta. Next base: position 1,533,193 of record JAWDEX010000016.1, on the reverse strand, counting down.
AGAGATGAATCAACACATAGTATTGTACGGTATGGAGAGCAAATTAATATTGAGAGTTAACTGACCTGTAGGCTCGAAGTCGCTGATATTCAGGATCATAGTTCATGAAAACAAAATATAACTCAGTATTTTTGTTTCCCATTGCTCTTGCTCTCTCTTATTTCCTTTTCTGGTTGTCCTCTTCTAACCAGCTGTGGGGAGTTCAATGTGGAATTGCTTTCAGCTCCGCATGGTAGCTATTTATACATGAAGGTCAATGCATTTTATATATATATATAATCAAAGATAACATTTAGCTCTAAAAAAAAAAATTTAAAACAAAATGCTTTTTCATATTTATAAACATTTCGTTGGATATTATATTTCAATGACATGATTTTTAAATTACAATTATTATAAAATAAAAATTATAAAAATATTAGTTGCATTAAAAATTTGTACTATTACACCAAAAATCTCAAACAAATCCCTGGTAACGAAAAGCATTTCAATATACATGACAAACGTTTACAAAATATATTATATTGAATCTATTAAAGATAAAAGGAGCAATTCAACCAATTAACTTCAGTCTTTTTCTAATCATTCTTTTAATCATTAATTAACAAACATTAAGCCTACATATAGCCTTGAAGTCAAAAGAAGCAATTCACAATCAAATGTATGTTAATAATTAACAATTGCACCCACATGGGTATCCCTGTCGATCTATATATATAAACTGCATAATAAGAACACATTAATCACTGGATACAATAATACCATACCTAGTCTTTTCTTAGGACTAAAATCCATGAATCTGCTTACAATTACATGAACCCAAATTGCCAAGGTATGACAATAATTGCAAATTTCAAAGTCCTCGACTAAAATTTGAGGTGTACTGTTCCATTTCTATCTCATTAGTCATACGAGCTGAAGGTCTGGAACTGAACACAAATATTCCTGTGTGACGATGACGACTAAGTACACCCATTGTATATAGTAGGTTGTTTTACATGGCCTCTACGATATTTTAAATTTCCCACGTGACATCATCTATTAAACTATTGTTTTATATGTTCTATTCCCCGCTGCAACATTCAAATTAATGTTTCTGTCCAAAATGTGAGGGCAATATATAATTGAAGAAACCAACATTTGCTGTTCAATTTTTTTAAAGCAAGTACTAGTAGTTTTAAAGATGAATACTCACTTTTCTTGTTGTTTGAGAAACGATTACAGTCTCTACGTAGGTATTACCGTAAATTTTTCTTATTTGTTTCTCAATACCTTAAGTTTTCGGGAGATAAATCTCAAATACCACATATTTTTGTCTCTTGACTATTGATAGGTGTGACAAAGTTTGTCTTGGATATGTAAAACTATCATGATATAGATGCCTTCTTGAAAATACAGAAAAAAATTAGAGTGATACGTTCTTTGGGACGCGGAAAGTTTAATACTTGAATTAGGTTGAAGATTATAAAAAAAGGTGTAAAATTAAAGTAAAAAGGTAAGGTTTAAAAAATATCGATGCGAGGTGGGTATTATTGACGTCGTCCAAAATTTTGACGTAAAGAAAAATTAAAAAATGGAGTCGTCATCTATCCAAATAATGGTGGGATAGATCACCTAAAAATTTACATTTCAAGTTCGGGAGGTTGATTAAGTGTAGGAAAGGTGTTAGGCACCCTACAACTTCTGTAAAAACGGTTACCAAAAATATTGATCTTAAATCTGAATTTTTCAAAATTTACCCTTATTTATAATTTTTACTAAGAGAATGGAGAATATTAAAAATATTCCGCCGTCTTAATTTTTCAAAAATATTGAGCTAAGAGAAGGGAGAATATTAAAAATATTC
>JAWDEX010000016.1:1447398-1531247 GCA_035221805.1 Trichilia hirta | reverse complement strand
CACTAGTGTCTATTACCTAACTTATCTCATGGTATACTAAATTAATGACATTTTCATTACAAGTAACAAAAAGATTATCATCAACAATAGTAGCAACATAACTTTTATTATAAATGTCTTTTTTTTCTATCTCATCTCCTTTTTTAGTTTAAAATAGAATTTTTTAATATGTTCTATTTTACCATAATGATCACAATTAACATTCTTGTACTTGAACTTTGACTTACTTCTACTTTTATCTCTATCTTTTTGTTATCTGAATTTACTTCTTTTCTTGTTTTTAGTAACTAAAATATCTGAGTCAAAGATGATGAAGATGAACCCTAAGATTTTCTTCTCACTTTTTCATTTTAAAATACCACTCTTAACATATTCTATAGTTACTGTACCATTAGGAGCAAAATTGATCAAAGAAACATGAAAAGTTTTTCAAGAATCAAGTAGAGTATTAAGCAACCAAAGACACTGTATCTTGTCCTCAAATTTTACATTCATTTTAGACAATTGATCAAGAATATCCTAAAATTTATTCAAATAATCTGAAATAGGATTGTCTTTTTTATATCTCAAATTCATTAGCTGCTTAAGCAAACATAGCTGGTTAGTAGTAGTCTTCAAAGCATAAAGTATTTCAAGTTTATATTACAAGGTTTAACATGTGTCTTATTAACAATGTGATTAATAATATTATCTTTCACCTATTGCCTAATATAACCATAAATTTGCTAATATTCAAATTTTTAATCCCCATTAGACATAGCTCAGGCTTTTGAGTAGCAAACATAGATAAATACATCTTTTTTACAAATAAAATATCTTTTATTTTACCCTTCTATATGTGATAATTACTACCTTTCATACACACTATTTTGCTAATATTTGCCTCCATCATTCAAATAAAGAAATCACAAATATTCAAATAGCAAGCTCTGATACCACACTATTAGAAGTAAAGCACTAAAATAATGCAAAACTGAATAACACAACAGAATAAAAATTCAGTCTAAACTTTTCTCTTTACTTGAATAGTTAGGAGAACGCAAACTCTAGCACAATAATGATACTTGAATATGTTAGGAGAACGCAAACTCTAGCACAATAATGATGTGTGACAACAAGTATAATAGGCAAAAAAATATAAATCAATCAACACAAATCACCAATCAAGAGATACTGAAATTTTTACGTGAAAAACCCCTTCCAATCAAGAGTAAAAATCATAGGACTTTAAGTCCATCAAAGAAGTTCAACTATATCAAGAGAGTCTTATAAAATATTCTGCTAAATGACCACAAATCAAGTACTAAATAAAAAGAAACAAGTAACAACAAAAGCAGCAATAAATTAAGACAGTATAAAGAGAATTCACCCAAAATTGAACTGTTGTTCTCTATCTGAAAACTGAAGTTATAGTGCATAAAATATCATCTTCACCATTTAGATTGTAGAACTAGATCTTCAGAAGACTCTTTTCAAATTTCGTGACAATCCAACGGTTATCCAGTCCGAATTAGAAATTTGATGAAGACTGTGTAGTAAAACAAAATCTACACATTGTCAACCACTATTCATGATTCAAAACTGATGCTACAAAATATAAACACCCATCTCCACTGTTCAAATCATAAAAAATAATCTTAGAAACTCTCAGATCAAACTTTAGCTTGATTCAACTGTTAATTTCTCCGAAAAAGATGTTTAATCAAAATTGCGCAATAAAAAGAAAATAAAAAGTTTTTTCTCTTCTCTCATACATTTTCTTTCTCTCAAATTTTCACTCTCTCTCTCTCTCTATGTTACACTCTTCTACACTTTTTTTAATAACATTATAATGTCAAAAAGATAAGAAAAAAAATTAAATAAAATGATAAAGGTGTCAAAATTAAGGAGAAAACAAATATACCTACTAAATAACTTTTTATTCACATAAAAAGAAAAAGTCTACCCAACATTTATCTGTAATAGCGCACAAGCGTTGCGAAGGATATTATAGACCAAACGTTAGATACTTGTTAATGATCCTCAATGGTGATTTAAAATCAAATATTTAATTTTTAAGGCCGAACTCTTAATTAATTATAATATTATACAATGAAATAAACCTGAGCGCGGCTAAAATTAAAGAATTGTAAATTTTGGCTAAAAAAATGGATATCATATGAGTAATTATGGCACTCCATGGACGATGAGTAAACAAGCACACTTGTATTTTCTGCTAGAAGAATGTAACTGTGAATTAAGGTTACTTAAAAGTCATGGTAATCTTTTTACGCACCTTAAATCTTATCTCACCTATACAAAAACCGAAATTAAACTGTGAATTAACGTTAATTGAAACCATGTAGGGTAATATCAAAATAAGTAATACATGGGTCGGTGCTGATCAAATCTCATAGCTTGTCAAATAGCAGAATCAATGCTCGAGTTTAGGAATGGCGCGATCGATATTTTCCTTTGAAACATGCTAAAAAAACAGGGTTATTTGATCTTCTTCCATGTTATCTAAAAAGAACGACAAATAAATTTAATAGTTCTACTGAGAAGCAATAATCGCAATGGCAATTATTTGTGTTGATTTTATTTTATATAATGTAAATTTTGAGGCTTATTATATTATAGTACAAAATCCACCCACAATTTGCGTGGATTATGCATTCGTAGGCCCAAGAATTTCATAAACAAATTCCACCTTATCTTCCACACAAGCCATCAATAAATATTTGTTGCCCCCATAATTCCTTCTACCAACTGGTTCCTTCCAGTTTTAGTTAATATCCACAAGGTAATTATAGACCTTTCGATTTTACTCACATTTTTATTGAATCATAAGAAGACTTAATTTTATTATTTATGAGTCATTTATTCTAATGTTTTCAATGACGAGAGAGAACAGATGTTATATATTAAAAGAAAAATAGCTTAAGAAGATAAATTCATTGCATCACATATATGTTTGTTAACGGAACGAAATAGCTCGATCGATCATACATGACAAATTCGTGCTAATTGGGCAGGCTAATTTGCTGATGGGTGGATCAATTATACACTTCACATGATCAACACCACCCCTATTTTAAGAATCATGGAGTCATGACTAACAATCCTCTGAAGGTCTCTAAACCCAAAAAATTTGTTGTTGCAACTTTGTGTGACTCCTAACAAAGGACTTCTGATTGTATAAAATACTGCAACCTACTGACATGTATTTAACAAGTTATGTTGGATCAACAGATGAAATTGACATCAACTGAAAATTTTTTTGACCTAAGTAACGATTTTTCAAAATATTAAAGATGCTTTTACCTAGTTTATAAAAAATATTAACTGAAGTTACATGAGGTCTAACGTGAAACTACCTCTGTTTTTTCATGGAATTAGTTTGAGCAAGTTAGTCGCCATTGAAAGATGAACATAATATAACAGCTGCGTTCAATTTGATCACTCCTCTGTCAACATACAAACGAACTATATTCTTTCTTTTTTACTGCCATTGCCCAGATTCTTTATGGAGTGAAAGCATGAGCTTTGCGACAGAGAATATGATTCCCATCTTTTATCTATGTTATTGCGGATGCAAAAAATGCAAATACGAAATAACGACTTGTCCATTATTGCCATTCTGGCATTTATTCCGATAAGAAGATTGATAACATAACAAAAGCAGATTCCATTACTGATGTTGTTACCAAACGAATCCCACTTTGCTTTCCATGCCTATATATTTTCATCTAACTCTGATTACCACCAACACAAGGAGAAACCACGAACGAAAAGCTAATTTGCTCTTATCTAGAGTTTAATCTCAGTTTCAATGGCCTCACTGCAAACCAGTAAACCCGTTGAGGTAGTTACCCTCCACCAAGGCAAGAATTCTGGAGATCATGTTACCCATGCTGAGCACAAAGAATCCCATGGAAAGACTGAGAAGAAATTGAAGGACAAGGAAAGAAAGAAAGAAAAGAAATGCGACGAGAGCAAGAAAGAAAAAAAGGAAAAGAAGGAAAAGAAAGAAAAGAAGTGCCACGACCACGAACACAAAGAAAAGAAAGAGAAGAAGAAGAGCAAGGATGGAAAACACGGCCATAGCAGTGACGGCAACGACAGCCATTAGAGGCCGAAGGAAGGAGGCAAGGATTACCAATTATTAAATAAAAAATACATGCCCATATTTCTTGCTTAATTTGAGTGCAGTAGTTTTCTTTGTATCTATCTATTGACCTGTTTGGATTGCATGAATCAGGAAGAAAAAAACATTTTTAACTTAAATTTTCAAATAATTAGTTACATCTCTAACTTCATTGCTTTGGTGTTAACTGCAGGATGAAGACAAATGAAGACAACTCGCAAGATATAAGTTAATATATTAAAAATAAAATTCCTTGAGACAGACATGCTTATTGACAAGTGACACTCAGTATCACTGTAATTTCACCGTAACGTTACCGTAATGTTATGATCTGTTCGTCAATGGCATATGTCATTTGATTATTACTAAATAAATTATCTATTTGGCTACATATAATATAAAAAACTGTGTTATCCTATCTAAATTACCTGTTAATTCATCATCTCATTCAAAAAACACATTTTTTATTATTTAATTTACTCCCATTTGTAGTCGAAAAACAATTTGATTGAAAATAATTTGAATAATATTCCGAAATCATAAATTGAAAAAACGACTTAAAGAAAAATCGAAAGTTTTAAACACACTAATATTGCAATATTATGGATGGTCACAGTTGTCTAGGTTTTAAAAAGAAGACCATCTATTCTCAATTAAATCCATCTCTTGAATTTGCAACAAATTAATCAGAGAAACAAATTGATAAACTGTTGATTAAGTTGTAAAACCAGTTCTTAATATTTCATGACAGATTAATTTTCTTTATGATAAACATCCACATCGCCATTGATCCTCCTGGCGTAACCTTTCAAGTTGTATGCAGGAGTAGAGTAGTCTCTTGTTAAAACTTTCTCGTAGTATGCTTTGCATTTTAAGCAAAGCAACTTGTTTGATATATTCCGTGTCTGGAAAGAGCATTTCTTACATTAAAGAAAATGAATAAGAGAAATCTGAGCAATTTAAAGAACCAGTGGAAATAACTAAACCGTTCACATCCAACGTAAGTGTGAGTTCAAAAACTATCCATAATCGTGGGCTTGCATATATGAAGGATGATGAACTACCACAATTACCGAACATTTCCACTTCTGATTCTATGACTAACCATGCAAAGAAATATGGAATTTTTCAGTGGCAAACGGGATTAAAAGGTTTCTTTATAAAAACAATTTTATCCCAACAAGCAAAGGTAGATTCAAACACTGACAATATTTAAAGTGAAGGAATCCCACTAACCATGCCCATATATTTGCTACAAAACTACCTAAAATTTGTAAATAACTACAACAAGCCTAAGAAAAGTCCCCTTACCTGATGACCAAGGCATTTATGCTATGCGATAAGCCCAAAATTAATACAACCCTTGATAGTGCATCAAAAACTTTAGTGCAACAATGGTTTTACCTATCTCCAAGAAACGTCGAAACAAATGCTGCAATTGCCTGAACAGCAAGAGCTTCAACTTCATATTATATTGTTACCTTTGTTTGCAGGTGTTTCTTAGCAATCTTGAAGGAGTTATCACCACCATCAATCACATGCAACTCATTCATAGACTTCATCTTTTGGCAAAAGCTTCCAGCTTCTCTAGGGGACAGAAGCCATCGTTGCTACCTTTCACCCAAAGAAGCTGAACCACAGTACAAGAAGAACAACTATGAATAAAAACAGGCTAAAGTAAACAGAACCTATTTGTAGTAAAATTGAGATAAACACGCCTTCCCTGATAGCGGTAGGTAAGGCTGAAATTTTGTTGAACAAGAAGTTAAAACAGATGAAAGCAACATATACAAGGTCAGGTAGCTTCAAAACAATCAACAATTCTTTCCAATTCGCTGATGTGAATTCAACTATAAGCATAAGAACATAGGCTTATGTGACTACTAATTTCTTCAAAATAGTTTATAATTAAGGAAAAAAGGTTAATGGGAACCGTAAGTTGCAGCAACAATTCATTTTGCACTGCTCCATTCATTCCCTTAAATATTAGGGTACTGGATTAAACATAATTTTCGATTAGAATTGGCAGCTATTGTGATTCAGTAATGATACAGACTGTAAATAAACACTCTAGGCATAGGTGACTAAAACCGTTCAAGAATAAATGCCTCTCCCACCATGACTAGGTTGAAATGATATTAGAATCTCAAAATTTGGAGCCCTGCCATTCCTTTCAGCATGTAAGCCCAAAGAAAAATACTTAAAAGAAAAAAAAACACAGAAATGGATTTGGTCTTTAATAATATTTATTGCCTTCTAGAAGAAGCAACAGATGGAAGAAATGCAGTAATATTTTTTGGTTCAGAAAATCCCGACTCATAAGATCGTTGTTACACCAAAGATGCTTCTCATCCAGCTATGTGAATGCATAATCCCTAAATTTCATTAATTTCTCAACTCCATTACCTATATGCAAGATAAATGCAGAGTAAAATATAAAAGAACTAACATTTTGGAGCTTTGGAAAAAGATAACTAAAAACAATTTACAAGAAAGAAGTGTGAACAGACACCATCTTCATTAATCTTATCACACATGTCCAGGAAACTCAATTGACATATTAGTAACACTAGACTCAATAACTAGAAAAAGATTGACCTGTATTGCTATTTTATATCACAAGGAGATCCAAACTACACTAGAGATGTATATCAGGCTGTTAGCTACTAAGAACTAATCAAGTTGTACAAGCAGAATTTACAATCATAATTACACTAATTTTTTTAACTAGCTCACATCAAAGAAATGGCGGAGTGTTTCATTAAAATTATGATTTAGCCCTTTAAGATATATTTACTTATACTATTATTAATAATTTTAGTCCAGTAGCCTAGCCAATTCTTACCTATATTATAGTTAAATGCCTTTTACATTTAATATCATTTTGCTCAACATGTAATGTTACCCATCAAATGTGCGCATACTCCTCAACAGAATTGGGTAGCAGAAGGAAAAAACCATCATTTAATAGAAATTGCACATACCCTATTGTTTAGTATGCGTGTTCCTAAGATTTTACTATTTTTTTCTTTTTTGTCTCATTTTAAAACTCTCAATTCCTTTATTTCTCTTTCACATTCTATCCTTATATTGAAACAAGGATCACCAATTATTTATTATTGTCTCATAATTTACTCTTATATTAAAATTATAATACAACAAAAGAACATGTTTTATCCGTCAATATATGAATTTTATTATATTTTTTAAAAATAGACTTTAATTTATTATATCATTATCTCTAATTTTCTTTGTATCTCTTAAATTTTATTATTTTCCTTTTTACTAAAATAATTTTGATTCACTCTTACTTTCTCATTCTGAATAGATACTTAATAGTATTAAAATAATTTTAATACTTTTTTCAATAATTTTAATAACAAATCTTTAATCACATTTGTTTTATATTTCGGTATCTTTTTTAGAATACAGATATTAATGTATCTCATGCAGCAATTTTAGTTACTTTTTTATATCCGATAAATTAAAAAATCTCTCGAAGAAAAATCTTAGCCCAGACAACGAAAAAATCCTCGCTTTTAACGCTACTAAATATACCTTCACATAAATTTCACGATCATTTAAATGAAAAAAGAATCAACAATTAATGAAAATAAAACTGAAAGGTAAAGAGAAATAATAGAGAACGGGCGTTACTTGATCATCTAATCCGAAGAGGAAGGAGCCCAGTGCCATGAGCGAAGACCCCCACCAGTGATGACACGTCATCAACGCTTTCATTCTTTCCCATTCGCTTCAACGGAGGTGGAGAAGAACCCGTTCCGATTTCTACGAACAATCGGACCTGAATTCCCGTCGATTCAACTTTTTTTCTTCTGTAAAACCTAACATTAACATTAAGCCCACGACGCATTAACTAATTTTTGGAGCCAGATATAAACGAATATTGAGGTTCGCGATCGTACCACTCCCCTCCGCTTTACTTGACATTTCTGCCACGTGAATGAAAGGCCCAAACTTTACATAAATCCAATCCAAAAGAAAAGCCGAACCCATAGTGTCGACTTAGAGAATATTGTTCAACTTGCACGTTTGAAGAATAAGAAGAACGATTTGAGATATGTTGAAAAGAGAATTGCTGTTAGCGTTGAACATTTAACAGTTAAATATTCTTTTGCTTTTTAAAAAATATTGTTAGTGTCCTTGCATTGTGAAGGTTCCGAAGAGTTAAGAGCCAAGCGTTCCCACCAAATGGTCTCTATTAGAACTGATTGATTAGGATTTGCACAATATGAAGCATAAGTTAATCTCATTTTTCACATTTGCGAATTGAATCGTTAGAAAAGAAGAGATTAAAAATATCATTCATGTGTCGTTTTATTCAAATATTTATGCCGTTTTAATCTCAGTGCCAAGCGAACCACTGCATGAGGAATCAATATACTTATGTCACATGTGCAAAGAAAAATAACGATAGCTTCCAATAAGAAGCCATATTCGTTGCATTCCATATTCCGCTGCACGTTGCAAAAAGCATATTGAAATTTGATATAAATAATCAAATTAGAAAAGAATATAGATCATAGAATCAATAAGGATATTTAAATGTCATCGCAAGTATCTAGTTACATAAACATTGTTATGTATTTGTTGCCAAACCGACTTGGACCAACATTCACCAGGCAACCAAATAAAGAATTCAAGAAAAACCCTAATCTCCCTCTCCCTTTGCCATGGCTTTATCCTATTGTTAGAGACGTGCCGATGATTCTTGCCGAGAAGCATAAAATGGCTACAATCAGAAAGGATATGTATATGGGCCAGGATATGGATCATTGGGACTGTTTGAAGTACGGCATTGGAACAAACCAAATTTACAACTGCCGCCCAAAATCCTGCGCAGTATTGCAAACAACGAAAATCTAAAAGGCAGCCTACTTCCAAGAAGACTGGAAAGAATTATAGGGACATTTCCCGGGTAAGGGGCGATAAAATCCCAAAATCTGATGGTAGTCCTCGTACTGATTTTCACATTCTATGTGGATGGGTACGTGGAATTTTTAATGGAAAATACTTTGCTATACCTTTGGATATACGCAATTGCCAATTTGTTTAAGATTCAGATTAAAGAATATAATAATTTACACACTTACTTCTTTCACATACCCCCTCCTCAAAGAGCAGGAGCAAATATTAACGAGCATCCATGTCTATACAGATATTTATCATCCCTATGGCTACGCAACTTATTCTCTTTTGGATGTTTATATTATTTACTGTGTGGTGTGCCTATGTATAATTTATAGGTTTTGTTTTTTATGAATGGATGGATTGTGTTTTGTGCTGTTTTCTTTGGCTTATTTAACATTCTCAAGTAAAACTAGAACAAGTACAAGGAACAGCAATACCGGTTCGGAGTTGATTAACTGGCGGAATACTGGTTTGCTGTCAATTAACAGGCAGGATACTGGTTCGAGGTTGCTTAACTGACAAAAATACTGGTTTACTGTTGACTAACTGGTAAAAGTGCTGGCTGTAGCTAAGCACTCCAATGCGAGGTGATGAACAGTAGAGTCAACCCCCCATATTTACCACATTCCTATTCAAAAGCACTAAAAACTGGATGTCAGTCATTGCATATATCTGCCGGATTTGATGAGCAAGTCGCTAATGATAATGGCACCCACGTTCTATAAAATGCTCTCATTCTAAAATTAACTTTTGGTAGAATTTATCCCAAGCAAATCAAACAACGTACGCCAAGGCTCTTGATACCTTAAATTATTTGGCACAGTGAAACCTTTAACCTTCCCACCCTTGTATATCTCACCACCTTTTGATGAATTCTCCCACAATCCTCCAAAGTGAATGATCAACAGAACATCTTTCATCTTTCAACAGACACAGATGCAAGTGGTAGATCTCAGTTAACAAGAGAGTGTATACATTGCATAGTGAATGGAAAATTCAAAAATTGACAAGTACATTAGGTTTAAAAACTAATATGCTGGATATTTATCTTGCTCAAAATACACAAGTTTGTGTTTGCTCAAATGTTCTTGAAATTAAATTTTGAACTTTCTGGGCTTTGTATTCATCCTCTTTGAAAATCAACTAAACTATGTCTAAAACGTGAAAATCTCACCCCAAGCTACTGTTTATAGTACCACAATGTATAATAATACATAAAAACTAAAGTGCGTGCTCTTAGTTCAATTTGTTTGATTAAAATCAGAAAACTAAAACATAAAACAAATATAATCACGCTACTCACCTTAATGTTGATATTCTCTTAAGATTGCTCAAACTTCAATGATTCAAATCAAATAAATTTGAATCATAGATTGTGCTGCAGACAGTATTGTTTTGTTCGTTTGTTTTTCATTATTGTTTTGTTTTATTTTGTTTTGTTTTGGTTGTATAGTGTAATGGTTTGGTATGAATAACAAACAAATACTAACAGACACGGGCTTTCTAATCCAAAAATTGGATATGCCCCCCAAAAAAAGGAAGGCAAAATGTAAAGTTTGTTAAATATAAAAGTTGGCCCAAAATTTAAGTTATTCCCAAAACTTTTCCTATATTTTTGATGGTCAACTAGATAAAAGGGACAAATATATTTTTCCTTAGACAATTTTTGTCGCATCATGCAACAGCATATCTGGTTCAAAATACAAAAGCTACAAATTTTAACCGGAGAATTGCGTTCATTACAGTGAAATTGTACCCTTGAGACTCAATTAGATGGGTCCAATGATTTATGATCTGATTCCCATCTACATTTAAAGTGTCTAGAACAACTTTCTTTGAATGAAAACAGGATAGAATAGAATTCAGTATGTCTTGGAGCACAAGAACAGCTTTGTTTTGAATGTGAACAGCATAGAAACATCAACTTTGTTCAAATGAAAACAGGATAGAAAAGAACTTCAGTGTGGACAGAGTATATTATTATCCATGCAAAGAAATATGGAATTTTCCAGTAGCAACATATATATACATATAAAAGGGTGATGCATTTTTTCCTAATAGAAAAGTTTTTGTCCTATTATGCAAAAAGAAGGATCAAATGATAATAATAGATAAAGTGAAGGAATATCACGAACCATGCCAATACATTTGCTCCAAAACTACCTAGAAGCGTTAAGAAACTATAACAAGCCTAAGACAAGCCCTATGCGATGCCGTAAGCCATAAAACAATGTAGCCTTTGATAGAAGAATAAAAACAATTCTGCAACAATGGTTTTACCTCTGTCCAAGAGACCTGGAAATGAATGCCGCAATGGCCCAAACAGCTAGATCTTGAACTTCAGATTGTGTTGTTTTCTTTGTTTGCCTGTGCTCCTTCACAATCTTGGAGGAGCGGTCGCCACCATCAATCACACGCAACTCATTTATTGACTTCATCTTTTAGCAAACAGCTTCCAGCTTCTCTAGGATTGAGAAGAAAGAGATTTCTCTTTATAAACGGACCAAGCCCATCTTTGCTACCCTTCACCCAGAAAGGTCAAAGCATGGTATAAGAGGAACAACGACGAATAAAAACAGGCTTAAGGAAACAAAAGCATTTTTTATAAAATTGAGATAAAAGTTCCATTAGATATAAGAATAACCACAAAATTATCCCTGGCAGTGACGGATAGGGCACCAAACAACAAAACTGTAGCCATTCAAATTTTATTCAATAAATTAAACCAGGTAATAACGAGACACCAATACTCAGATAGTTTCAAAACAATCACTAATGCTATCAAATTTGTTACGATCACAAAAGTATACACTTACATGACTACTAACTTTCTTGAAAGGAATTTTATAATGAAGGAAAAGAAGCTCCCCGTACAAACATAAGAGGAACTGTAAGTTACAACAATAATTCATCTTGTACTACGCCATTTGTGCCCTGAAATATTAGGATAATGGATTAAACATAATATTCTGATTAAACTTTGCATCCATTGCATTTCAGTTATGGCACAGACTGTAAAATAAACATAACAGCTCAAGGAGAAATGCCTTTTCCATCATAGTTACAATTGAAATGATATTAGAATCATAAAAAAAACGGTATCTGATGTCCCTTTCAGCAAGTGATCCCAAAAGGAAAATACTTAAAGAAAAAGGGTGCAGAAAAGTTATAGTTTTTAACAATTATTTATTGTCTTCTACAAGAAGCAACAGAGGGAAGAAATGCAGTAATTTTTTAGGGTCAGAAAATCCCGACTCACTCAAATCATAGTTACACTGATGCTACTTGTCATCTACAAAAGTAAAATGCATAATTGCTAAATTTCACTAATTTCTCAACTCTGTTACCTATATGCAAGATAAGTTACAATAAAAATTAAAAGAACTAACATTTTGGAGGTTTGAGATTATTAGGAAAAAAAGGATAGTTATGAAACAATTTACGAAACATATATGAACAGATACCATCTTCATTAATCTTATCAGGCATGTCCAGGAAATTCAATTGACGTGGTTAATAACACTAGAACCAACAACTAGAAAAAGGATTAGCTTTATTGTTATTTTTACATCACAAGTGATCCAAACTGCATTCTAGATGTACATCAAGTTGTTAATTACTACTAACTAAAATAAAGTTGTTCAAACAGAATTTGGGATCATAATTAGACTCATTTTTTTTAACTAACCGGCATCAACACATAACAAATTTCAATATTATATAGGAATACAGGAAACTGTTGCAGTTTTATGATTCACCTAAAAACACATAAAAATTTAGTATTTATAGAACTAGTTGACAAATTTATATCCTATCTTTGAGACGCAATGAACACCACCAATTTGGGCATAAGTTGAGATTAATGAATAATAGCAAACCTTAAGCGGGTACCCAAGTACAGTACATTTGAAGCAGCAACATCTTCCTCGCAAGCGACCATGCAGCTCACCATACAGAAGATATTTTATTTCAAAATAAGAGCAGAAGATATGTATTATACAGTGAATTGTTTACAGATTAACTTGTCCAATAGATGCATTATATATACTCATATTTTTAGCAGAATTCCTCATATAGGCAAGCAACTAGAGTCTGTAAGAATATCAACCAGCCTACCATGTTGTTCAAGAAAATTCATAGAAACTCATTCCATCTCAATAACAATAAGAATTTTCTCATGCTTACAAACACATCATATAAGCATGGAAACTCTCTGGATGCCTTTCAGCACTTTTAAATCTGCATATTGATAAAAATTTGTATAATGATTATACCTTGAAATATGGATTTCCCTGCCAAAATCAGAGGATAACCAGGGTACTTTAGCAACAAGTTTTTTGACAGAATCTTTGCAAAACTCAACCAATTCTTCTGCTTTGGTAGGCAAATCCCATTTTCCACCAGAAATGTCTGCTAAGAATAAATCCATTTATTTAGCATAAACTCATTTCAACATTTACAAAATCTGCTGTCTTGCACATTAAAGAGATTGCTGGCTTAACTATCTTGAACATGCAAAATATAGAACATATTTGTACAGAACACAAAATTCAGCTGAACAAACCAAATTAATAAGAAATTGATTTACAAGGATAATCAAATCTGACTACTTCAACAGCTTGCAATGCCTTTCCTAGCATATTCTTCCGTCTGCATAAAATTTAGGAAATTTATTTGGTCACTGGTCATAAACTGTCAAATAAATTATACCCAAGCGTTCATTTCAGCACTTTCCCGATATGTTTTTTCACCTCCCAATAGCTGATAACTAAGCAAAATAAAAATCAAGACTCTCTTACTTTTCTCATGAACATGGCAAGAAACATACTTTTTAACACCAAAAAAAGACCTCTTACCAAATTTACTGATCAAATTTATCCCATCCAATTGAAAACAAAAATCACTTTGGGTCATTTTATCATTATAATTTAGTCACACATTACCCACAAGCCAGTAGTTCATATGCATAGAAAGAAAAAAATTATTTCCAGACAACCAAATAACTCACATTTTAGGGGGCAAAAAAATTAAAAATTAACTACATATTCAAAAAAAAAAAAAAAAAAAAACACTCTCCCCTTTCATTATACAAGACATAATAATCACAAGAATCAATAATTAATGAATATAAAACTAAAAGGTAAAGAGAAATAATAGAGAAAGGGTGTAACTTGATCATCCAATCGGAAGAGGAAGGAGTTCCAGCGCCATGAGTGAAGACCACCACTGGTGATGACACGTGTGGAGAAGAACCCATTCCGATTTTTATTAACAATCAGCCCCAATTTCTTTAATATTGATATTTTTTTCATCACGTAGGCCCTAACATTAAAATAAATACCAATAGGCACGGTGCAGTTTTTGGCACCTGATATTAACAACATTGAGCTTCGCGCTCGTTCCAATTCCCTCCGCTCGCCTTCGCTTCTCTCACTTGCGAGTCGCCAGGACCATAAAAGTAACTCCCTAACGAAAGGCCCAAACTTTTCCCAAATCCAGTCCAAACATAAAACCCAAACTAGCTTTAAAGACCAATGAAGCTCAAGTCCATTAAGTTGACCTATAGAATTGAACGTTGGTCAATTCGCCCATTGTGTACCATAGATCGTAGTTGAGCAACGAGCAGTGCGTTGACAAAGAATCAAATATTTGCTGTTCTGCACAAGTTTCATGTTGCTGTAAGAAATATGCGAATGGTTGGTTGTGTAGTCTTGAAATCTCGAATATAATGGAATATTAAACTGTATGGAGAATAAGAAGACTCGAAGATAATGAAAAATTAAACTATATGGAGAATAAGATGTACCACATAAGGAATGTTTGAAAGATAACTGCTGTTAGCTTTGACTCTGCAAGTAATCCTGGATAAGTTTGAGATGCTTCAAAACCAGTAGCTGCTGCTAAATATTCTTTCGTTTTTTAAAATAGATTATTTCTTGCCTCGCCTTGTCAAGCTTCTTAAGAGCCAAGCCTTCCACCAAATGGTCCCGATTAGCACTGATTGATTAGGATTTGCACCATTCGAAGCATAAGTTTATCTTCATATGGTTTTATGACATTTCACCGTTAATTTTTATGCTGATTTGGGAAACACCTTTTGGATACAAAAGGATCTGGTTTGGCCACTAAATGTCAAATGCTAAGATATGGGAACCCATGAAATTGTGTTCCATGTGAATTTTCTCCACATTTCCGCGTACCCTTTGCTATAAAAAGGCTTCTAAGCTTATCATTCTCCGCAGGAATTAAGCCAGACTAATAAAAAAAAAAAATGGATAAACAGGTGAATCTTTCCAAGGCACTGGTTGTTCACTCTCCCTCAAGGGCTTCTGATTCTACTTGGGCCTTAGAGAAATTTTGCATTTCTGGTTCTAAGGAAAGGTTAGAAGCACTTGGGGGAGATCGAACAAGTGGTGTCTTGCTCACAATGAGTATTTTTTACCGCCAAGGCATTTTCGTTGCCCATTCTCCCTCAAGGGCTTCCGGAAATGGCAAACCGGCAGCAGGCCTGAAGTCTTTCGGAAGAGTGGCCAACAACTGTCTTGACAAATTCAACTGTCCGAAAGCAATGCAAGACTGATATAAATTAATGGTACTCATTGCTCACACTTCCTCGAGGGCTTCTGGATTTGTATGTTCTCAAAGGCTTATTCAGAGGCTCTTGCGGGGAGTGGACAGTGCTAACCATGTCTTCACTTACCATACGGGCCTGAGGCGCACCCAACACAACAAATTCCACTCACAGTACACGTTTGCTTAAAATCTTCTTTCTCCGGACTTCATAGCTATGTCTAAGCAGAAATATATATTATATTTTGATGGGACTAAAATTCTCTCATGATATTAATTGTTACCTCAATAAATACAGATATGTAATTAAAAAATTCTTTAAAACTTGAGTGAGATCATATTAAGAGAGGACCCTTATTAACTCGAAGATATGATTGTTTGATGTGCTGTATGCCTCACATCTCATACATGGGCGTCGTCTAAGGTTGTTTATATTAGTTGTCATTTTCAAACATTCCAAACAATAAATAATCAACCATTTGATAACACTTTAGGCCACAATATTTTTTATTTACTACACTACAGCAAAAATTGCATCAACGTGCTTTACGTTTGCTTTAGACAAAGAAAGTATATAATTATCGGTAGGCATCTCGCTGTGGACTACTCTAAACATATGATTCCATACTAAGAAAAACCATAAATTCGGTCTCAATATATTCGATATCCATCTAATTTCCCTTTAGCTTGCAATTGGTTTTAGTGGGACAACATGATTTTTTTATCGAACTTTTGGCAATGAATCCACTACCAATGAACAGGCCCGTTGACTTCTTATTCAAAGTGATCCATTGCTAGATAGACCACAGAGTAATGGGTGGCAAGTGAGGCATAATAAATCGTCGACTTTGCATCAACCTGACATACAGGATCGTCTGTTACTGTTAGGAAGGGTTGTGCAGAAAGCATACGAGAAAAATCCTAAGGGCTTATCACTATAACATTGGACGTCCGAGCAATCGAGGAAAATATATTGACATTTCATATCATACAAGCTTAACATCGCAGCAGAGTCTGTGTTGTTTTTGCCGTGGTTCTCCAGAAAAACAGACGATCGAATGCTTAAGAAGATGTACAGGATTTTAGCCTAGCCGACACGTGGGGACACTGATATACAGTGAATGCTACTAATGCTGTAGAGAAAGAGATGTTGCACGTGATGATCTACAGATATAGATGACCCACCGTGTCAGCATACAGCATTATCTTTTCAAACTTTGTTGAAAATGTAAGACCACTCCGGTTACCTTTGCCTTTCCACTGCTTTTTTCTAACCTTAACTAGAGAAAGTAGCTTATCAAACTGTGTGTGAAATGAAATTACCTGTCCAATACTATCCAACAGAAATCTGATCAATGAGAGGAATCTCTCTTCTTTTCATCACTGTTTGTTCGTTTTCTATCTTGTGGGGTCCTGAGTATACATGGTTTTGGACCACAGCGAAATCATCTCTTAGCTTCGAGAAATTAATTATATATTTAATAGCTTAAAATTTCTTCATTAATTTTATTATATTTATCTGATTATTTCCCATTTCAGCAATTAAAACCAGCCAATTGTTGATAACAGAGAAATATATATATACAACATTGTTGCGGTTTGCATGGATGAAAAAGAGAAGTACGCAAGAACGGGTTGCAGAGAAATCGAGCATAAATATTCCAACAATCAGATCAATTTAAGGATTTGTGAATCTGGTATAACTCTATTCACTGATAATGGTCATTTATCAGATTTTGATTCAAAATCCCAAATAACTAATTAAGTAGATAGCATTATAACGGCATCAATAGAGAGAAGTCTCAATAAAAATCTCCAGGAATATTTATCACTCCTCTTTACCCTTAGATAACTCATCAGAATAACCCGGCTTACACGAACAAATCTCCTAATAAAAATATCTTTCATCTGGCTTCTTCTCTTTGGCAGCATTGATTAAGCCAGCTCCTGGTTCTTCTCCACAACTCTCACCCCCGTGGTAGATCTAAGCAAATTAGCCTGTAATATATGATAACATAACCAAACAACAAACAGAATCAGTAAGTGTATCTATATATTATACAATACAAAACTAACAATTTACACGGCATCGTATTACATAGATAGATCATCACCTGATCTTCAGTGATCTCTACAGCAAACCCATCAACGATGACCAAAGACAATGTCTTTCTGTAGCTGCCTGGTTCAAGTGCACTGGCCAACAGTTCATCGTGCTTTTTACTCAGATATAAATCTAGCTCATCTACCCCTCGTTTTGTTCTATTATTGTTGGAGAGAAAGAAGAAGAACATTAGAGAGAGACAAGAGATGTATTATCATATAGTACGGTAGGATATGGAAGGCAAATTAATATGAAGAGTTAACCGACCTTTCGGCTCGAAGGCGCTGATATTCAGGATCATAGTTCATGAAAACAAAGTATAACTCGGTATTTTTGTTTCCCATGGCTCTTACTCTCTCTTATTTCCTTTTTCGGTTGTCCTCTTCTAGCTAGCTGTGGAGGGTTCAATGTATGATGGCTTTCAGCTGCACATGGTAGATATTTATACATGAACATCAATGCAGTATGTATATATTTACAAACAAAGATGACATTTAGTTTCGAAAAACAATAAATTTTAAAAAAAATGCTTTTTCAGCTTTATTTTCCAATTATTTTTAAAAATTTTTTAATTAATTTTAGACTCTATCTCATCTAAAATTGTAAATTAAAACTGATAGTTGCTCTACAACTATAACACATGTCTTTCCCTAAAAGGTTTAGAAGTCAAAGGTTGGGTGATATTCTTTTAATTATTAATTAACCAACATTTAAGTCTATATCTAGTTTAGAAGTCAAAGATGCAATTCACACTTAAATATATATTAATTATTAACAATTGCCCTCACATGGCCCTGTCAATTACATATAACTTTATAAACTGCATAATATGAACACATTAATCACTGGATCCCATGCATAATACCATCCTAGTATTTTCTTAGGAATAAATTAATGAATCTTCTTACAATTACACAAAACCAAATTGTCGAGTTATGAAAATAATTGAAAACTTCAAACTCTTCAATTAAAATTTATGGTACACTGCTCCGTTTCTACACCCATTGCATGGTGGGGTGCTTTACATGGCCTCTAAATATTTTAAATTTTGAATGTGAACATCATCTATTACTATTGTTTTATATGTTCTATTCCCTAGCTGTAACATGTGCAAATTAATGTTTCGAACCCAAATATAAAGGAAATATATAATTGAAGGATCAAGCGTATGCTTTTTCACTTTTTTAAGGCCATTACTAGTTGTTTTAACGATGAATACTCACTTTTCTTCTCGTTTGAGTAACGATTCGGGTCTCTATCTAGCTAGTTATTGGGGTAAATTTTTCTTATTAGTCATATAGGAATAGAAATAGTTTATTATAAGCATAGTTCTCTACCTGACTTTGAAGAAAATGCTAATCTCCCTTATGAATTATATATAGAGTAATCGTTTATGGTACATGTAAATATTCAAACAGTATGAATAATTTAAGTTTTTAATATACCATTTATTCTAATATTAATAGATTGTAATTTATAATATTGAAGATTGGTATTTAAACTCTCAATAGACGCCCTGATTTTAATATCAATAAATTATAATTTATATTATTATAAAAAATCTTCAAAGCAACCGGTGAAACGGGGGAATTGGAATTAGAAGAAGTAAAATTTGAGGAATTGGTTCGAACAGTCAACAGATTCCAAACCATGAATGACTTGACTTGAAAAAAATAAAATTTCGACGAGGACGTTTGCAATAACGGGTCCCATATCCGTTTGATCATTGAGAAATTTTGTTGAAGATTTCAGGGAGACTCGGTCTCGAATCAGACTGACTGCAAATGGGTATCCGTATTCTAAGTAAAGAGTTAGTAATGAAGAGCCGTATTTCCATTTTTGATCCCCCACGTGAATGGCTAAAGACTACAGAAACACATTAATAAAATTTTGGTGCAGTATGGGGATAAGGAAAAACACACCGACTTTCAGTAAATCCCGTCACAAAAATTATGGTTTCTTGGACTGCTACGTTAAGATGCTTATTTTGGATGGATTAAGTTTAATTGGTTCATCTCCTATTATGAAAAATTTTAAAATAACAACCAAAAACTGGAAAAAAAAATACTAAAATATACCATATATCTAAATATAATGTAGTTACCTACATTAATAATTTGTTGATAAGTAAATGTAAATGAGCGTTATTCATGAAACAGTGAAGAAGATATTCGGTAGGTCAGGATGACCGGACGGCCAGAAGAACATGGGTACATAGATTCAGCAGCGGTTCTGTTCACCTGCTTGGGACCTACATGGAATTGTATTGTTGTGTGGTCAACAATCACCGTCAGCAACCTCCACGTGTCGAAAGAAAATTGAAGAAGGAACTGGCTCGCTTGATTATGAACGAAGAGAAGAGCGTGTGGAATATGATTAATTAATTGGAAAAATAGAGGGCAGGATGAGTAAAAACAAGTTAGGGAGTACAAAATCATTTCCGCCTATTGACAATTTGGAAATTAATTATTTTTTCTATTCTTTACAATATTATCCAAATTTATCAATTCATCTCTAATAGTTTCCCATGTATATCGATTGATTATTATAATCTATTTATTAATTAATTTTTTAAAAGAATATAAAATTTAAGTTTTGTTAAATTATTATATGCATGAAAAAAATTACAAAATATGAAGAACATATTCTTAAAAAATCTGAAATTATATGTTACAAAATAATAGTTCACGCTTTGTAAATTTTTAGAAAGTTAATTAATTATTTTATAGCATTTAATGGTTATATTGATGCAGAGCATTATTGGGACAATGCTTTGCATTTAACGACTAGATCACAATTTCATTAATACACACATGCATGCATGCATGTAAGACAAATTTTAAAATTATATAAAATTCATATTTATTTATAATACGCATAAAAGCTGGATTCTATTGATTAAAGAATTAGAAATGCATAATCTCACCATTAATTTCATACGAAAATCCCAACGTTGACATACATATAAATTTAATATTTATTACATAAAATTGAAAACACAAAAGTTGAAACATTAACTTAAAAATTCTTGCACACAAATATATGACTCAAATGATCATTGATTCAGTTATTTGTTAGCTTATGATCATCATTTCCTAACGTGCTTTCATCTCAGGAATGAAAGCGCTATCATATATGAATGGTTTGTACATTTTTTACACATCACACAACTTTCAGAGAATTAATCCTTTAAAGTAATATTACTTATTAATTACATCCCCAAGAAATAACAGGATTTGTTATATTAAAGGCCTAGCTTCTGGTAATTTGCACATGCCAAAGCAACGTCCAAAACCTGTATAGCTCGCTCCTCTCCTTTCCTTACACATCAAAATAGAAAACTCCATTTTCCCTTGATCCTTTCTTTATTTTCTATTATGTACTTCTTCGTCAACCCTGGAAACCTGGATCCTGCAAGTACGTCCATAACTACTACTACAAAATTATATATTTCATTTTTATGAGACCAGTCTTCACTGTACATATTTTCCGACGGCGGAGGAGGGTTTGTATGAGTTGCAGTATAAAATTCCAAGCGTTCGGCCAATTTGGTGAAGCCGTAATCTGACAAATAAGCTGAGAAGTCCATGTTTCATGACACTGGAAGATTTTATTTTCCCATGCACGTTCATTTGCAGGACATTCTACATGGACGAACGAAATTGCTCGGGCAATGTGAAGGATAATCTTCAGCCGTTTATTCCAATTTAATGCCGTATATCCGTGCTTTCTTTCACCTTAAATGTAATTATAACAACTTAATGTACAAAATCAGAGGAAATTTTCATGAGTAAAGAAGAACAAATCATATAATTTTTTGATAATATCATATAAGAGTTAAAAAATAGGATTCACCAGCCGGTAGGTCAGCGAGACTTCCCATTGGATGGTAATCACCAAGCACAAATTTCATCCCTTTTGTATATAAATAAGCAGTGATAGGCAAAAGATACTTACACCTTTTGCTAAAATAAGCAAATCTATCTACTCTTCTAGCAAATTCACTCCTCCCAACAATCAATTTCCCAAATCTTTTCACTTCAAACACTTCACCCTTCAGAATGAGAATGACTTCTGTCATCCCTAGACTGCTTTCTCCCATCACTCCTACAGAAGCCTCAACACTTCTTCATAGTCATCTCAACTCCACGATTTGTACAAGACATCAACCGTACATCATAAGTGAACCCAACTATGTAGTAGTAAGCCTGACAACTATGCATTCATGGATTGATGCTGATTTAATTTGTTCTCCGTCCTTGAGACTCCTACGTTTTGTGAAGGCTCTGAATAACATATTTCGGATGAGTTTTCACTTTTCAGAATATCATTTGTGAAATGAACGTATACTGTGGATATGCGATCCTTTTGATGGAGTTTACATGGAAAATATCGGACTCCATCCAGGGTGCTGGTATTTGTATACTTTGTTTTGGTTTCTTCTGGATTTTGAAGATCCGAAAAAGCAAAGGAAACCATTGAAATTCTGTACTGACGTTAATTGGCTAACAAATCTCATTGGCTGTAATTGCATTGGAGAAACTTATTTTATTCAGAGCGAGAAATTGCTTATCTGCTCATTCGACCAGCGAGCCGTCTCGATCAGATTGTATGGGCTGTGTACCATGAGTGCTCGTTACTCGCAATGAATGGAGTCCAACAGTTTTGAAGGCTAGGACATTAGAATCTCAAACAAGCCCAAAACAACTGTGCATATACTCTGTCTCATAGAATATGATTTCTTGGTGATCGAATGAAATCATTGCACGTATCCGTTAATTAGGTCGATCTCCATTGCCTTTGGTCAAGTTTACGCCTCCATCTTCATCCAGTGATGTAGCCAATGACGTCAGTTGCTGATTTTTTTGGTGGAATTACAAAATAGTCCTCCGTCCACTGCCAATTTTAATATTTTTTATTGCAATAACGCTAAGAATATTGTGCCACCTAATTTTTTTATTTTTGTGAATTTTTTAGTTATTTATATATTTAATATTACTCTTCTTATTATATTCAGTATTATTTAACTATTTATATATTTTTCTTTTTTCCTTATTAAATTTAATAATGCAATTGAACAAAAAGAAAAAGAAAATTTTTAACTTTTTTTTTTAAATTTATTTTTGTCTAATATAAAAGTATTTATCTAAAAATTATTAGTTTAGATTACAATATTGAATCGAAAATTACATTATTATTTTACTAAAACAAGAATTTTCCCAAATTCCTTGCATCCCTTCAAGCCTTTTGATCGAAGGCAGAGATGGCAATTAAGTAAATATAATAGACTAGCGATCGTCTGTCATTGGAGCCTTGGAGACGTGATATCTCCACACGAGAAAACCAGCACAAATGTCGACGAAGTCAATCAGCTGTCGTATAAGCCAAAGCTACACCATGAGACTCGTCCTCCAATGAGAACCCCAAATCTAGACAGAAACGGATACAGACCCGAACAAGCGGCAAGCTCTACGATTCCGACACGTGTCCGAAAATACGCGTTTTCCTCGGCCCGTCTCTCATTCTATTTTTAAGTCATCGTCGCAAGGCGCTCGATATCCACCCTTTTACGGTTTGTATATAAATAACTCATTCCACCACCTCCAAAGATTCAAACAGAAACCCTCCTACAAAAGAAAATGGCTAAGATTATTGTCACCATTACCGTTTTCCTCTTCATTCTGGCTCTCTCACATGCTCGTACTCCTTTGGATGTACCGGAAAATGAACTTACCACACAAGATTTCCCGACCAACGAACAAGAATCTGATCCGAAAAGCACCGCCACTACTATTCTTCTTCCAAGCAACAAACTCGAGTCCGAACCCCAACCAGAAGAGATGGCGAAACCCGAAAATTATGAATATGAGAAATCAGAGACCAACGATTTCGTACAGGTGACTGTTGTTAACTTCCAACCTATAAACCGTCACTTCCCTCGACAATCATCTCTCACTTTGCGTCACCGTCGCCCCTGCCGTCACCAACGTCTGGGAAAGTCGTGGAGACCCGCACGGTCCCATCACGGTGAGGTGAGCTATGGCAACGACATGCTGATATCATCGAGTGACGACAAGGCGGTTCGTCAGATTCCTGCGAGGTGGGTGAACTTTCATCACAGTGATACTAACGGGCCAAAATTCTCGTACCGGAACGATGATGACTTGTCTAAGGAAGAGGACTTCAATAAGCCGCGTTACCACCACCGCGATTTCCTTCACCGCGGCGTGGATGAAGAGGAGGTCGAGAGAGAAGGACGTGATCACAAAACTGGATTCTTGATGAAGATCCGCAAGTTTCTGAATCAGTTCTAGATAATAGTACGAGTAAACTATATGCTGATATCACGCAGCACCTAGTTGTTTAGGTCTATGTTCGCTTATTTTTCATATTACAGTTTTTGATTCATTACTACTCTTTATGGCGTATATAAATAACGCACCTATGAAAGATGTAAACGTCTATGTTTCTTACGAAATGGATGTGCTATTTTATGTCTTCCCTTCCTTGCATTTTCCATAAACATATCAGAAAAGGTGATGTTTCCAATGAGTCCTCCCCTACCAATGTTGGTCTTAACATGGATGCCAACTCCAACATTGAAAAGCCAACACATTCTACCACCCACCCGAGTTTTCACTTCCAGCTGCAATTCCAAGCAAATGGATTTGATCCTGTAACCCGCCTCGTGGTAATGCCAGAGCTAGGGCACCCATAAGCTATACCATACTCATCCCACCCGCACTTCCCAGCCACAAGATCATCTCCAGTAGAA
Source organism: Trichilia hirta (assembly GCA_035221805.1). Taxonomy (NCBI): domain Eukaryota; kingdom Viridiplantae; phylum Streptophyta; class Magnoliopsida; order Sapindales; family Meliaceae; genus Trichilia; species Trichilia hirta. The sequence goes on along the minus strand of JAWDEX010000016.1, from coordinate 1,506,740 downwards.
ATGTATTGAGTCTTCTATGCAGACATTTGAGCATGAGTCTGCAGCAAAGATTTTCAGTTAAATTTCATCCGCTTCAAATTGAAGAATGCTCAATATCTTGCTTTTTACAAATCACTTCTGCTGGGAATATGGATACCTTTTACAAGTAATGCTTTAGGATTTTTACCTTGTGTGTGTGCATAAAAAAGCAAATCGGGAACAAAGAGAAACCAGTAATAAATGGTACCATAGTAAGAGCCAGCATCAATTCCATCAGTGTTGGGGGAGTCTGGAGGAGCAAGCATGCTAACATATCGGATAACTACGTGGCTGTAAGGGGAAAAAGAGTAACATAAAACAGAATTTCAACTATATCTTGCAACTTCAGCTGCAATAAGCAACAGGCAAGCAGCACCATGAGGAGCGGAGTGGTAAAATAAGCAATAGGCTAGCCAGATTTGTGGCTTATCATCAGGTCAGGATGACCAAATCAGCTCATAATTTGAAGTTCATTTGCAAAACAATATAGTAAATTAAAACTGAACTATCAAATCATGTTGATGTACTATACCGGGGCCAGTCGCACACTTCTAGACCATCTTCAACCTTGGCCGAAGTGGTTTCAGTGACTTTTATACAGCCACTTAAATACAAAATACTTAATTCATTTCCTTTATGTGAGTGACCACCACAAGTCGCTAATAATTCAACAATATGCATTAAATTTTGCCTCTCACTGAAATAGATGGGGTGAATATTCCAAAAGGACGAATTCTTGAAAATCACATTGCAAATGATTATGCTTATAGAACTTAAAATTCAATAAGATTTGGTCTCGTAAAAGGAAGAGTTCCCTGCCTCCACATGTTCCACCAGATGGCTCCCTGACCAGCAATTGTTCCATTCTTGGCAGTGGCCAAAATTTTTCTCAAACTACAAAAATGAAAGGACAAACATGAACCATAAAATATGGCATCTGATGTCCAAGATCAAGATCAATAAAACCAAAATCCCATGAATCACACATCATTTGCGAGGACAATGCAGTTCTGCAGACACAAATGGGATGGTTATAACGGCATATTGTTGAGTGTAAACTAGGCATTTCTACCATGCACTATCCCAAGTCCAATAGTGGATCTCCGAAGTTAAAAAAATATATATATGATGCTTAAGATAGACAGAAGAAAAGTATTTACTGATATAAAATGCTAGCAAAATAGATCAATAGTGCGGTGGAACACACCAGTGATTATCTCATCCTGAAGTCCATCCCCATGGATAAAACTCATGTACCTTCCTCCAGAGCGCTCCTTCCCTCTTCCATTAGACAGTAAGGGAGCAACCAAAGGCCAATCCCAAGTATCCTGAAGTGTCAAACAAAGAATAATTTTAAAAAATCTATAAAGTGATTCGTGTAGGATCATTATTCATGGAGGACCAACAGAAAATCGTGTTCATCTGGGATTTCATTTCAATTATTGCTACTTTAAGACACCACGAAATGCATAAATGAAAAGTTTGATCTTACCTATAGTCCACAACAATTTCTAAGTAGAGCACAGAATATAATCATGTAAACCCAGTCCAAACAGGTAACTGAATTTTGTAAAACAACATTCAATATAAGAAAGATTAAATATTATGAGAGGTCCTTGTGACATGAAACCAAAATAATTTCCCTAGTGATCTTAAACAAAACTCCATCTTCCAAAGCAATCACCCTGAAATAATTTCATGGGATTGATGTTGAAAAAACTAACAAATTTTGGCATTATTTTCATTTTTCCCCTTTTATTTGGATTAGAAGTTATTTTCTTGTCAGAGCCGCAATGGTTACTTATTTTAGTTGGTTTTGGTTATCATTTTTTTTGTAATAGTAGCATTTTCTATATCCTTATAGATTTCTTTCCCTTTTGCATAGTTTACAGCCACTATAAACAAGGCCTTAATTTCAGTTCTTCAGATAGACTTGATGTTTGATGAATTGTTGAATAAAGTGCTCTAATTCTTCCATTGTTTCTCCCATTTCTATTCTCCTTATTGGTGCTACATCAGGGATGCAGCACGTGCGGGATTTAAATCCATAAAATCCTTAGTCCTGTCTTAGCTAGAGCTTGAAGCAGATACCCAAAAAACATAGTAGTAAATAAAAAGTATTAACTTTAATTAACCAGTAAAATTAAAGCCAACTTCACTACAATGTTATCTGGTAAACTAAAAATTAAGCTAATCCATCACTTTGGGCAACCTACATACCAAATACAATGAAATGACAATGCATTATTGACATACCTCAATCCCTACTCAAAGCGATGGTGGCTAAACAACATTAACATTTACGAATTAATCCATTAACAGCAAGAAAAAGATCATAGCAAACAACCTTCTATTGGTAAGGACCAAAAAAGACAGGACATCTAGTCCACTGGTTCAGACATAAAGGCAGCTAAGAGTAACTTAATTTCTGACACTCTTTTCCTTCTGTATATTTTAACTATTTCAAAGTAATTATACAGTCAGAAGCAGATCACATATCCCAACATTGCAACCAACATGTATTACGGGAAAGAGGCATGGTTCATAATGAAATTATTACTGTTGTTATCAAAAACCCATAAAATTTCTATTAATAGCTTGAACTGCAGAAGAGGGATTTTTTTGGAGGTGAATGACGAGGAACTGATCTCAATGCCACTGACTGACAATATTTTACGAGAGAACAGGCCAATGGTTTCAGAAACTGATACAAAACTACTTTTACGTACTTATTCTAGAAGAAAGCCGCGTAAGGAGACCTTATTAATTGACCAAGTCCAAATGTGCCAATTGTTGGGTCTTTATCACATGAAACATAATGATGGAAAAGTGGAGATAATTTAAGATAGGCTTTAGAGGGGACATGGCACTCCATTAGCACTATCATGATTATCATTTCCCTAATTTTAGCATTATATTTTATTTTAGTATAAATAGTTGTTTAAGCTTTGCTTTAGAGGGAAAACAAAAAAGCTCATTTGAATTAATTGATTATTAGAGACTTGTCCTCTCGATACAAACATTATTGAAGATTTGTATTTAAGATTCTAGAACTCTAGTGTCAATAAAATATCTTTTCCTCCCTTTTATTTTCCTTATCATCCGATAGCATTTACCATTTTTTGTATCAGAGCCATCTCGATCCAATATGGTGAACACCCATTAATCCACCTAACAACCCTATTTCACAACAACTTCCATAATTTCTCAGCTCAATGCTATTGACACCTTGCCAGCAGATGTAGCTATGCTCAGAGTTCAAACAAGTGGCATCCAACAATTAGAACCCATCCGAGGAGCAACAAATAGAGGCAAGGCAGTAGAAATCAATTCAAGACCTCGTAATAGAGGGAAATTGCCATAGGCAGAGGAAGAAAATGACTATGACAGCTACTGGGAATTCAAAGGTCATTCGCGTTTCCCACATACAAAAATAGAATTCCACAAATTGGAGGGAGGTGACCCCGTGGATGAATTCTCCAGGCAGGAAAATATTTTCGTTATTACAACACTCCCAATGAACTGAAAGTTGACATTGTAACCACGTATCTAGCAGGTGATGCTCTCAATTTGTTTGCTTGCATTAACAGTAAGTGTACCTTACTGTATTGAGAAGAGCTAGTCAAAGCACTACAACAAAACTATGGCCCAGCTAAATTCCAAAACCCGAATGAGCATCTCTGCGGCATTAAACAAACAAGCACAGTTCAAGAGTATTGTCAAGAATTTGCAAGGAGATCCTCTCAAGTCAAAAGCTGGCCGGAGCATTGTCTTTTGGGCGTATTTCTTAATAGCCTCAAAGACGAATTTAAGGTCAATGTCCGTATTCACAAACCCCGAAGTGTTTACAAAGCAATGAGCTTACCATCGAATATGAAGCTAAAATTCAGCCAACTTGTGGACCAAAAGAGCCCAATGGAGTGAATAGCATGAGGTCCACTAGAAATTCCTCTTAGATATCACGAAAGACACGATCTTCAAGCCAGCAACAATAATTAATCAATTGTGCTATAAATTTGTCTCACCAGCCTTCAACTCATCCTCCAAATGCACCACCATAACTACACCCAGGGGGCGTTGATTGTCAATACCGTTGAGATAAAGGTCTTTGCTTCAGGTGCAAGGAAAAATTCGCACCTGGACATCGTTGTAAAGCTGCAGTTTTTTTCTAATGGAGCTCCCGAGCGGCAATGATACAATTAAGGAAGAAGGGGCAACAGACATTGACAAGGAAGAAATTCCAGCAGAATTAGCTGAAATTTCCTTTCTTGCAATATTGGATAAGTCTCTGGCCACCACCATGGAGATACAAGGGAACTTTCAAGGGAGTAAGGTACTAATTTTAAAAGGCAGTGGTTCAACCCATAACTTCATAGTCGAGAAAAATGTCCACAGAATTGACTTGCCAATTCAATCAATTCCTGCATTCAAAGTTCAAATAGGCAACGGTGATGTAATCAGTTGCAATCAAATTTGTCGTGATGTTTCAGTATAGCTACCAAGCTTGATCATTACCCAGGATTATTATCCCTTTTCAATCAGAGAAGCCGACTTGGTCTTGGGCATCAAATGGTTAGCTTCCTTAAATACAGTTCAGGCCAACTAGAATGAGATGCTCCTGATTTTTAATTTGAATGGGAAATGATGTAAGCTATATGGAGTCCCTCACAAAGCTCCAACCGACGCCACTTTCCAATATTTATTCAAGCAGGGCGAGTTTTAAGGTAATAAATCGACCTTCTCTTTAGCTATTCACAATATTTTGAATAACTTTGACTCTGTTTTTATGGAACACAATACATTGCCACCGTTTCGAAGCCACACCCACAAAATTCCTTTACTCCCTCATTCCAAGCCACCAAATCTCAGAACCTACCGTTACCCCTACTTTCAAAATCTGTAATTGAAAAACAAGTTATTGGCCTGTTACAATTAGGCTTCATACACCCAAGTTCCAATCCATTTGCCAGCCCAGTTTTATTAGTCAAAAAGAAAGACAACTCTTGGCTCATGTGTGTAGACTACAAAAATCTAAACCAGATTACAATTCCTAATAAATATCCTATCCGAACAGTTATGAGCTTTTAGATGAGTTACACGAAGCAACCATTCTTTCTATGATAAATTTGCGATCTGGTTATCATCAGATACGTGTTCACCAAGAGGATATTCACAAGATTGCCTTTCGAACACACTGTGGTCATTATGAATTCAATGTTATGCCTTTTAGTCTCACAAATGCCCCTTCTACTTTCCAATCTGCCGTGAATGATGTTTTCATACCTTACCTTCGAAAATTCATCCTTGTGTTCTTTGATGATACTAATTTATAGCCTTAACCTCCAACAACACCTCAAATACTTACAAATTAACCTTTAACTTCTCAGTAACAATAATTCTACGCTAAAGTTTCCAACTGCTTGCTTGGTAAAACATATATTTCTTTCCTGAGCCACATGGTCTCTTCTCAGGGTGTGAATATTGATCAATACAAAATTCAAATTGTATTAAATTGGCCAGTATCGACCACTGTCAAAGAACTCCGTGGTTTTTTGGGACTTCGGATATTATTGAAGATTTGTGTACAATTTTGGAGTTATCGCAAGGCCTTTAACTGAACTAGCCAAAAAAAAAGGTTTCAAATGGTCACCTAAAATTGAAGCTGCATTTCAAAGACTCAAAACTGCATTAACTTCAGTTCCTGTCCTCCGTTTATCGAATTTCAACCAATCGTTTATGATAGAATGAGATGCTTCTTCAAAAGGAGTAGGCGCAATCCTCCTTCAATCTGGTCATCCAATTGCATATTTTAGTAAGGTTCTTTCTTTTTCAACCTGAATCTACCTATGATAGAGAATTGTTAGCTCTTGTACAGGCTGTACAAAAATGGAGGCATTATTTATTAGGGCGACATTTCTATGTAAAAACTGATCATTGCAGTCTCAACTACCTATTGGACCGGCGACTCACCACTAACAAGCAACAACGACTCTTAATGAAATTGCTTCCCTTTGATTTTTCTATTATTTATAGAGCTGGTAAGGAAAATAGAGGGCTAACTCTCTTTCATGACGACCACAGTATGCTGACCTTTTTTCCTTAACTATTCCTACTTCTCTGGATTTTTTGGAATTAGAAGCTGCGCCACTCTGATCCTTATACTCAAAATATAATTACTGGACTATTACACGATCCTACCTCAAATTCAGATTTTCAAGTGGTAGAAAAGAAGCTTTACTTTTACAATCGGTTAGTAACTCCGAACCACTCATCTCTCAAGCAAAAACTTTTATCTGAATCTCACAACACTTTAACTAAAGGGCATGAAATATTTTAAAACTCTAAAACATCTCTCCTCTAATTTTTCTGGCCCAAAATTTAGAATGACGTTAAGACATTTGTTCAGAACTGTTTAACGTGTCAACAAAACAAATATAAAACTTTGGCACCTGCCAGACTTATTCAAACATTACCTCTACTTGAACGAATATTGGAAAAATATCTCTATTGACTTTATTATTGGACTTCCTAAATCTTATACCATCTTTGTTTTCGTGGATCACCTCAGCAAATACTCTTATTTTATCACTTTATCTCACCCGTTTACTGCAAAAACAGTGGCTACCATTTTTTACAAAGAGATCATGCGCCTCCATGGTATCCCATTGTCCATTGTTTCTGATAAGGATGTCGTTTTTCTAAGCAATTTATGGCAGAAACTTGTCAAACTTAGCACATGCGCCTTAGTATGAGCACCGTGTATCATCCTCAATTTGACAAACAAACAGAGATTGTCAATAGATGCTTGGAAGCTTATCTACGACGTTTTACACATGAACAATAGCACTCATGGCACAAGTTCATTCCTTGGGCTGAATATTCATTTAACATGGGTTTTCATTCTTCTATGGACACTAGACCATTCAAAGTTGTCTACAGAAGAGACCCACCAGCTCTCCATCCCCATGTCATGGGCGAAACCCATATTGCTGACCTTTAAGAACAACCCCTCACACGTGATGCCGTACTGAAACTATTAAAAGAGAATATGCTAAAAGCCCAACACGAATGAAAGCCAAAACGGATTCTAAACGAAGAGAATTGAGTTTCAATGTTGGTGATCCTATCTTTCTCCGACTTCAACCTTATCGCACGAGATCTCTTGCTAAGCGCAGGTACGAAAAATTGTCTCCTAAACTTTTTGGTCCTTGCAAAGTTGTTTGTAAAATTGGATCCGTTGGAACTACGTATTTCCTCCAAAGTCCACCCTTTTTTCCACGTTTCATTGCTACATCCTGCTGTTGGTCAAGTTCCAACTACACCACCAGCTCCTTTGCCTATTAATGAAGATTGGGAACTCATATTAAATCCTGCTTCCATTCTAGATCCTCATTGAATTATTGAAGGTGGTGTACGAACTTTGGAACTTTTGGTACAATGGGCTGATCGTCCTATCGAAGAAGCAACCTGGGAAAATTATGACCTCATTGCTTGACAATTTCCTGGTTTTCGCCTTGCGGACAAATAGTTTTTTCAGGAGGGCAGTAATGATAGAAAACCACTTTTGCATGCTTATTCTAGAAGAAAGCCACATAATGGGGCCTTATTAATCGACCAAGTCCAAATGTGTCAATTGTTGGTTCTTTATCTTATGAAAGATAATGATGCAAAAGTGAGATAATTGAAGATATGCTTTAAAGGAGACATGGCACTCCATTAGCACTATTATGATTATCATTTCCCTAATTTTAGTATTTTTTTATATTTTATTTTAGTATAAATAGTTGTTTGGACTTTGCTTTTGAGGGAAAAATAAAAAAAAGGTCATTTGAATTAATTGATTATTGGAGACTTGTCCTCTCTATAAGGACATTATTAAAGATTTGTATTTTAGATTATGGTACTCTAGCTTCAATAAAATACCTTTCCTCTCTTTTATTTCCCTTATCATTTGATAGTATTTACCAAAAACCTAGCTACGACCTAAAAGGGGAAATATGCTTTTGTCCTTGAATAAGGAAAGCACATCTTACACTAATGATCTTGGGTTCATTCAATTTCAATCGATCCTCAATGAACAAAATTTTTCTCATCCCAAACTCAAGTCTGTCCCTGTACCCATATCAGTCATAGGACCAGGAAGGTTCGAAATGGTGAATTGAGATAGAGTAGACCAATGATCCTGTAGTCATTTGGCCGGCTATTGACCGATCCAGTGATATACTAACCTCGCCTCCTCCCTTTCTCCAATCATAAAGCCCTCTGATTTCTTTATTCTCGTTGGAGAAAGACTCTCTTGCGGCAAGGTGTTACGCTCCTTCCCCTCCCACACCCACACACATTTTCACTACCCCCATTTTCTCCCCGTCACATAAGGATATTGATGAGAATCGAATGAGTTGGGCCTCAAACATTACTCGAACAACAGCATCCGAGAAGCCAATTTCCTTATGAAGGAAGTAATCTAACAGTTATTGCAATGAGTTGGATTCACATCTTTACTTGCTAGTGGACCTCGCCAATATTCTGTTCTAACATGAAAGCACCAAGGAGGACAAGATCATCCACCAGAAATGTGGCTGTCCAACTAGCTGAGTTTTATATTCCAATAAATGTAACGCGCATGCAACCACGCTACATAATCCCACAATTGTCACCTTTAATCCATAGACCCACCATAATTCATTCATGTCTCTTATTGCCCAACCGTTTACATAAATCATCCTGGCTGCCCAAAAAATTCCCAATCTATTGACATTTCAACCATACCACAGTGCTCAGACCACACAAAGAAAAAACCAAATGCCATAATCGTTCGGTATATATTATTAAAAATGAATAAAGCAAGATCTCAAAAGCAATAAATATTAATCTCATCCACAACCAATCGGCACTCATAATTTCGTGCTTCTTTGCATGCAATGATGCAGCAAAAACCCTCAATAGTCTTCTATTCAGCTCACGGTTAACTAAACACATTCCTAATGATAATTTGAGTCGTTGATAAGCAAATCTTCTACAGTGTTTTAAACCTGGACCGTTCGTTTTGCAGATAATTATCAAGATAATATATCAAGAAGCTATTAGAAAATACTGAGATAATGAATTTACCTGACTGGCTTTGATAACAGCACCCATAGCCAAATAAAGTGTCATGTGGTTAGAAAGATTTAAACGTTCCATTAAAAGTACACCCCAGTCGGTACATACACAAGCGTGCCACATCTTCTCCTCAAATGCTGAATCCGATATATCGCTTCACGAAATCCTTTCGTGTTCAACGTCTTTCCATCTCCTACGCCACCCAAAATCGGTGAACGACATCTTGTCCTTCCGGAACGTCATCGGAACTATGCCCGAGCACGTCATCACACTGGCTACTGAAAAGCAGTTGAAACCTGACAAAAGAATGGAAAGAGAGAAGAGGAGCCGAAACATTTTCGTAATTTTAGTGATTCAGAAGGGTAGTATTTAGAAGAGAAATGAATTGTTTATAATATTGCAAGAGAGTGACAAAGAGAGGTACAAAAATTGTTTTCGAGAAGATTTAAGAGATGATTTAGAATAAGAATTATAAAATGGGTTATTGTCGGTACTGTTTGGAAGCAATGGAAGATTTGCAATTGTTTATGGATAACAATGGAAGATCTGTTATGAAGCAGCTAAATTCCAACACGAAAAAGAGACCAGAAGGCCTATGGGAAGAGAGAAAATGCGAAAAAGGAAGAAGTGTAAAGTGAAACAGCGAAGGATAGATTTGTCGGAAAGTGATTGTCTTCAACGGACAAATAGGCGGAGCAATTCTTCATACCAAAAAAAAAAAAAACACGCACACACTAGGTTGAGCAGGCATGCCCAATGAACGAAAAGATAAGCAAAGCGGACGCTAAGAATAAAGTAAAAGGCAAGGAGATGATCGACCAAGCAAGTGGCTATCGGCGGGATTCTTTAAGGCGAGAACGACAAATAACCTATGGACATTTAGTCCCATCAAAATCCCCACAATTTTTTTAAACGTCACTTACACCCTAATTAAAATTTTTATATAATACCTTAAATTATGAAAAAATAATAAAAACTCAAAATTCTCAACCTTAAAAATAAAAATTTATATTTCAATTATATAAAATTTTAATTTTTATTATATAAATTCATGACTTTTATCTTATATAAATTTTAAAATTAAAATAATTTAAATTTAATTTATCATGCTTTATACTAAAAAAATTTATAAATTTTTATTTTATTCATTAAAATTTAAATTTAAAATATTATTATTTTATATTCATTAAAATTTATAAATTTATTTTTATTTTGTAATTTAAATTAATAAAGTAAAATTTTTATAAATTTAAATTATAAAATAAAAATAAATTCCTAAATTTTATGCATAAAAAATAAAAATATTTTAAATTTAATTTTTAAAAATTAATTTATATATTTTTTAGTATAAAGTATTATAAATTAAAATATTAAAATTATAAATTAAATTTAAAATACTTTTTATAAAAATTTAATTATTTTTATTTAAGAATTTATAGGATAAAAATTAAAAATTTATTTTATAAAAATATTTGTTTCTTTTAATAAAAAGAGATTCTATCAATGCTCTAAATTGTAAGATTATTTGTTACAAATATTTTAATAAAAAATAAATGATATTTTAAATAGCCTAATTTTTCAAAACTAAATCTCGTCAAAATTATCTGTTGTCCTACCAATTTGTATTTTTTAAAAAAAATATTATTTATTACTTATTTAATAAATATTTAAATTGTTTTAAATAAATAAAATTTTCGTGACAGAAAATAAAAAAAATAAATTACTAAATAGAATACACAAAAAATAATTTTAAAAATTTTAAGTGAAAAAAGTAAAAATTCTTGCTCCTCACTAAAGAATAAAGAACGAGTAAAAAATTTTTGCTCCTCACTAAAGAATAAAGAACGAGGATTCCTCCAATTTAAGGAATAAGATTTCCTTATTATTTTCCTTTCTTTGATAAATTCATCTAAACATAGGAGGAATTATGATTCCTCCCTTCATTCTTTTCTTTTCCCTCCACCACTCCAACCTAACACATCTTGAGTCTCAATCTTAAATATGCTCTAAAATCATTTGTCAGAGATCCTCTCTTTGTCCTCAAAATTCCTGTAAATTCGACATTTATGGCCCTAGCGTATCCGTTAGGGCAGCGTTAGGTAAGATGAATTTATTAATAGGTGACAAATCGGCAACATACAAAGCAAAGTCCAGGGATATTTAAAAAAAATAAATAATTGATATTTATTAACAACCAGAATTGAATTCTCTAATTGATATGCTTTAAAAATAAATCCAAACATATTAATTATAAGCATATCATTAATCAAGCAAGCACTAAGATTCAATTTTCCACAAATTCTACAAACAAAAAGTTTGAAGTAAGGGCCTCCTGATGGGCGCACTATCTATATTTATTAAACAACGGTGACATACGGGGCCTGGCATTTAGTGAAGGCGAGCGTACAACACACACTCCCCACTTCTAACAGCCACGAGCCTTTATTCAGGCCGTATTAAATCTCGCACTTGTGGATTGAATATGTAATGCAAGCCAACCATGGAACACTCAATATATAGGCTTAAATACAACCTTCACATGAAAGGAATGGGTCACGGAAACCAGACCAAGTGTTTATTGCATGCCATAGCCATGCATCTTTCAAGGTTTCCCATAGGATAGTGGTTCCATCTAAACTGTGTTAAAGGCTTAAAAGGAATGTTATGGCAATCAAATAAGGACCCTTTTGCATCCAGACATGACAAATATTCATCGTGCATAGATATATACAATCCGTGACTGATACATTAATCAATTATTTAAACATAGGAAAACCACAAAGAAAGAAATCTATTTTGTTTTTAACTTTTGGGAATTCAGAGACTGCAGATGAATTTTAATTGTCAACTTCTATGAACACAAGATGAAGATACCCAATGATCAATTTAGCAAAAGAAAGAAACTGATCATAAAGTGTGTGCAATATAAAGGACGAACAATCATGTAAAATGACAAATTCTTCTTAAACTTTGATGTCCATATCGTTCACACTCTCCACCAACACCAATGAGGACCTCTATCTTACTAACCTGACCCCATTACACTCGGATCCTGTCAATGGGCTCTGTCCGATCCTGCACAGCCAAACGCTCTGAGACATCAGCTAGTGACTTTAGATTGCACTTGATTAGAGCCTCAACAAAATAGCACGTTTCATCTTTGGTATTCCCTTCTGGCACATCCACAACAAATGACTCGATCACCAATGTTCCTGGTCTCCCGTCTATAACCTCTGGATGGGCAGTAACAACAGACGAATAGTTCTGCAATTTAGAGGCAGAAGTTGAAAAAAAACTTGCAGAAGTTTCCAATCATCCAGATATTATAGAAAATTGGCAATGAAAAACAGAATCGCTCAATCTAACTTGTAAGGGGAAAGACTGGTAATATCAGTCATTTGAAATTCAATTAATTACATGTAAAATGGCCATGATTCATAATAAAACTAAAGGTCTCTTATATTTGAAACTTTTGGAAGAATAATCAATAAAGTAGTATGTCTGAGATTAATAATACATCAATAGCACTGATGAATAGTTGAGCTCAATTTGAATGTTCTAGTCAGATGAGAGGAAGACCAAGTACTGAATCAAGACACGCCCAAATGAACAGAGTGATGAAAAATAATAAGGTGGGCCCAATCAGCCATCATATAGATATCACAAGTCAAATTTTAGAAACAAATTCAGCAATCCCAATTAACATTCTTGCAGTGTCTTCTCCCTGATATCCAAGTACAATCTGATTCTTCAAATCATAACCCAACTCAACTGTGTCACCATAATTATAACTTTAATATCAACCCAGAAAACTTTATAAACAATTTACATTTTCAATTCTTTACCATGCCAAACATTAAAGCAAGGCACATGAAACCAAACTATGTGATGAGGTAGGCTATGGAATATTGTCTTTGTAAACCACCCGCATTAAACTTTTTCATATTTTTGTTGGGTGAGCAGCCATATTAAACTTCAATGGAAACAAAACAGCAAATTTAAACATCTTTATAGACAACGGCTCATATTCCACCAAGGTTATAATACCTAATTTGGAAGACACTAACCCGTCTAGGCCTATCAACATTAGTGAATTTCATTCTAAACACTAGTGCTAGTGCTAGTGCTAGTGCACACACACGAATGCATGTTACTTAGACAATCAAGCTAATGTACCTTCAGCCTATGATCTCCCCCGACAATCCTCATGCCAAAAATATGCTCTTCATCATCCAGAAGCTCCAATCTTTCGGTGCTAGTAGTGGCCGGAAGACCAGATTTGACATTAACCTCTCTAAGACTTCCAATCTGAAGGTCACCCTGCACAATGCACCTACTAACAAATGGCTTATACTTCTGCGGTTGATCAAATCTCCTCACCAAAGACCAAACCTGATAGACGAATAACCATTCATTCAGAGAAAAAATCAGCCAAAACAAACTATGATCCACAATCACTAAAGAGTAGGTAGTTGTGATACATATTGGTTTTCTTTTATCCTTGTTTCAGTTAGCTCAAGACAAACCGCAAACATCAAATCATAGTTAACAATAAAATGTCAATCAAAAGTTACACAAGACAAATTGTGAACCATTCTAAGAAATGAATGTTGATAACCTAATCCACCAATTGATCCTCTGACTTCAATCATTTAGTCTCAATGATTCCATTTGATACGAATAATTACTACTTACGACTTTTGAGCGCGGAGCAAAAACAAATAAAACCATCTACTTTAAATAAGGCATCTAAACATGCACAACACTTGGCCAAAATCAAAGTAACCAACAAAAACCTAGCTGAAATTCTTAGATCTTCAGTAAATCTCAATAACTACAATCTTATGCAGAACCAACCAATTATTTGATTTGTTAAGTTCAAAAAAGAAGAAAGAAGAAAGAACTTACGAGATGTACAGGAGCTTTGATGTGTTTAAAAAGTGAAGAGCTACACTGGTGGTCTTGGACATCGTGTTTGTGGTGTCTCTTGATGTAGTCGTCTTCCGTCTTGCCGAACACGCTGCTTCCGCTGCCGTTCGCGGTGATATAATCGTCAGTCACCATCACTGTAACCCGAGAAGAATCCCTCTCGCCGTAAAAATGGGGTCAAAAATCAGCGGGAATATCGGTTTCTGTTACAGATTCTCAGAAGCGTCCAAAATGCACCCCCGTTCGGAGCGAAAGGTCCAGACCTTCTCATCTCATCCACCTAATTAAAAATTATTAAAATACTGATTATTTATTTATTATTCTTTTCTGAATATTGTTTATCATTCGTAGTGGACAATTTCGATTTTTGCCACAAATTGGTCTGATATTGATCAGTAAACGACATCGTATTATGGCTTTCCCTTTCTCACCTTTCTCATTTTACGCGCCGCTGGAGCTGGAGCTGAAACCCAGAGCAAGTCTGTCAGTTGAGCATAATTTGATTAAATTACATAGTTGACTTCAAATAATTTTAACTCCGTACTAACGTGTTTCATGATTAATTTATTTGATCAATTTTTTAATACTTAGATTAAAAAATAAAAGAAATTTATCAATGGAACAAAGGTTTTAACACAGAATTAAACAATTTTTTAAATATATTTTAGGTAAAAAGTAAAAATAGAGAGAGAGGGAATTTTTTTAATAACTAATTTAAATTTACGGTTTCAATTAATTTTTGAAATAAAATTACAAAAAATATTAATAATATTTTTTTTAATAAAACTTACTCATATTATAATTAATATTTAATATTTTAATTTTAATATATAAATTAATATTCTATAATTATTTTAAATTTTATTTTTTTAATTTTTTAATAAAATTTTATTTTAAAATTCGTTTGATATTATGATAATTTTATAAATAAAATTGAAAACATTTAATGAAATTTACATTTTTTACATTAATATTTAAATTATAAATTTTATTTTACCGCCATGACAACACCAAACGACAGTGAATGACGGCGTCCCCTATTCGATTGGGCTTGATTCTTTTGAAACCTTTTAGGGATCCATTTACCAAAGTTCATTTCCCGCCAGAAGTACTCCATCAATAACCCTAAAGTCAGCTTTTCCCGCCATCAGATAGCTATTCTTGCAGTCTCGCCCCAAATTTCTGCGTACTCTTCATTGATTTAAGGCTAGGGTTCGTTATATGCAGTTTCTTTTTCAATTGCAACGGTAATTTTGTTTTCTCCAAAAATTGATTATCAAATCTGAACGGTGAATTTGTCGTTTGAATTAATAGATTCACTAATATAACATGACCAAGGAGGAAGTCGAGAATGGAACTGGCGAAATGTTGATTGACAGGCCTGATCAAGGAAACGCGATTCATGATGGATTCAACGCCAATTATCTCAAAGTCTATTACGGTAAATATTTCTGACATTTGGCTTCTATATGCAGCGTTTTGGTTTACTTTTTATTTTTATATGATTGTCATCTACTCTCTGCTCTTTTGTCCGATAAATTACCAAACATAGGAGCATCTAAAGAGATATATAATTCGTCTTGCTGTAAACGAGACGCTTTTACTCCGGCGATTTTGATGATTTGTGAATCTGTTCTCCATTTTTACCCATTTTTCTACATGTATAAATGGCCACATAATTAACTTCTACCGGTGTTGTCAAAATGGGTTTTAACTCTGCTCATTGTCGATTTGCATGGATCTTTGACAATGAGTGGGTTATCAATTGTTTACGTCCATAAGGATGTTCATATTATTGCAGGAAGGCTTTTTCCTCATGCTGATATCTTCAATTGGATGTCCTATGGAAATGGTAATCCACATTTTAGATCTTTGTTCTGTTCTTGCATTCTTGTCTCTGGCATGCACACATTGATTTTCATGTGTGACCGACCTACTTGATTTCTTGCTTGTATGCAGATGGAAAACATCCTGGCTGTGACAAGTCGTACTTTGGCAGAAGAGAATTTTCTTTCACTCTAGACAATGACATTTACCTGCGTTTTCAGTCTTTCAACAGTTCATCTGAATTGGAAAATTCCATCAAAGAAAAGTGTCCATTTAAAATAGATATCGGACCTGTCTACAGTGTCGATGTAAGATTTTTATTCTCTTTCACAACCCTTGAAATGGATAGATCGTTTGAACATTTTGGTTTGTGTTCATACTCGAAGTGCATATTTTTATGTGGCAAGTTAATGTTCTAGCTCAATTGTAAGATTCTCCATGTTTCATGCAACACCTGGATAACTTGTTTACAACATTTTTATAATTATTGTACTTGTGCTCGCTAATTACAGTGCCAACCTTCCATTTCCTCCATATTGTATACAGACACGATGATGGTTTGTATCAAATCCTGGACTACGTATAATTTGTGATGGTTTTAAGATTAGATAAATGCTGAAATTCCGTTTCATGTTTTCTGCTGAATATTAGCTATAAATGCTGAAATTCCTTTTCATGTTTTCTGCTAAATATTAGCTTTCGCCAAAATTCGGTTTTTGGTTTAATCTTTTGTACTTGATCATCTTTTTTCCTGGTGATCCTTTATTTAATGCAGCCTGCTAAGAGGCATGCCTATGCACAAGGGGGTGATAATGTTTTTGCTCCAGTGGAAAGGGAACTAATTTTTGATATTGTAAGCAATTGGACTGATATGGCAACAGATAGTGCCAGCTTTTCTTAATGTTTGATTGTAGTTTCTTCATCATTTGACCTGTTTGACTTACATCCTTGTCCCAGGATATAACAGATTATGATGATGTTAGATATTGCTGCTCAGGGGCTGATGTATGCTTGGAGTGCTGGCCTCTGATGACAGTTGCTGTTAAAGTGATTGATACTGCCCTCAGAGGTACAAGTATCATGCATTAATACCTGATGTCCTCTTACAAGTTTAGTAGGGCATATGCTCATGCAGGAATTATCTAAGCGAGCATGGTAATGGCTACTGCTGGAAACATGAGTGCAATGTGTATTAGCATGTGCATGTGGTTGAGTGTAATGTGGTTTATGACTGTGTTTCACACCATCCATTAAATTTTATGACGCAGATGATTTTGGTTTCAGTCACATTCTCTGGGTGTATAGTGGACGACGTGGTGTTCATTGTTGGGTTTGTGACAGAAAAGCGAGAAGGTAATACCTTAAGCAATTACTTTATATTTTGTCTTCTTTTGTTTTCTTATCGGTTTTATGAGATGAGGAGGTTTACATTATTCTGACATCACTCTGCAGACTGACTAATGAACAAAGAGGAGCTATTGCTGATTATTTTCGTGTATACAAGGTGCATACTTGCAACTGAATTGTTATATATCTGTGATAGGGTTAAGTTTAATGGCATTTGTTTTGTAATCTATACAGGGTAGTGAAAATAGTAATAAAAAGGTTTCTTTGCCAGGTCCTGTTCTTCATCCGTTCCTTGTGTAAGTGTTCATATGAGTTATGGATTTTCTAATTTTTGACCCATTATATTATTTACTAAGATATTCTAACTCTGCAGGAGATCATATACTCAAATTCTCAGGGAAGTCTTTGAGGAAAAGTTACTCTCAAGTCAAAACATTTTTTCTACTGAGGAGACATATGAGAAGATCCTAAGCATGATTCCTGATGAATGTATGCCACCTTATGTTTTTTCCCCTCCCTATTTGGAGGATGTTTGGTTTCCTACGATAATTTATGATGTCAATCTGCCTTACATTTGCAGCTGTTACTTCTGAGCTTCGAGAGAGGTGGCAAGAGAATAAGCGATCCTCCAATTCAAAGAACATTAATGTTTTCCGATGGGAGCAGCTAAAACTCATGCTGCAATCAGGAAAACAGAAGGTAATGTGGTGCATGAGGAATGGAAGAAAACTAATTCATCTCTGGAATGAACCAAAGTTTGATCGTGGTACATAAGGTTATTAAAGAAAATTTATGTAATAAGTATCTTTCAAAACCATTATGAACTCCATTCTGGAGACACCATCATCATGATTTCCTCTCGCACAAATGTTTGACACAAAAGTCCTAATATATGTTACAAAACAGGTTTTTGATATTGTAAATTGAAATTTCAGGTACAAGGTCTGCGTAGGTGTGTTGAAGAGATTGTTTTTGCTTTTACCTACCCGAGGCTTGATATGGAGGTTTGTGCACACTTGACAACTGCCCCTTGGCCATCTTTCTTCTCTCTTTCTCTCTCTGTAACATGGTCATTTTGAAATAATGGATTTTACACTTCTATGCTGAATATCTGTGCTAACTCTGTGAGTTGAACTTATCTGAACATGATAGGTTTCAAAACACATGAACCATTTATTGAAGGCTCCATTTTGTGTACATCCAAAGACAGGTCAGTACCCAGAAAGTTGTTAGCACCAGATTCTTGAGGGGCCATAGACATTAGAATTTTGACCAGTTCACTGTCAGATGTGCTTGTAAATGCAAACCATTGTATTATCTCACAATGGCAAAAGTTCTTGAGTCTAAAGGAAGTAATATTTGTTTTCCATGAAAATCAGTGTTGGAGTTGTGTTTAACATAGGAAATCTTGGATATTAAGTTTTTGCAATACTGTTAACTTATTTATCCTTGTTCCAGGCCGTGTTTGTATTCCTATTGACCCAAAAAATTGTGATGAATTTGATCCTACAGCAGTGCCAACCCTCTCAGAGGTAATCAATTGCTTATGCATCTGTGTCTACTTGCTTGGGTGGAGATTTTATAATTCTGATTAAAATTTATGAGAAATAAATAAATAATACTGCTTACTACTGTAAATCTGTCTGTGGGTAGCAATATTTCGATGATGCCAACCTATCCAATATATGCCTTCATTTAAAATAATAGACGTATATGCTATTTTTTTTTTCCTGCTGTAAGTCTTATTCTAGCACTTATGACTAGACTTTTTAGCATATCCAAGAGCAAGTAGGAAAATGATAAAGCAGGAATACTAGCTACCGTTTATGATTACTTCTGTGCTAGGAATTAGTTTTCTATCTGATGAATTCTGGTCTCGTTTTATTCAATTTGCAGCTTCTACAAGAACTTAATACTGGTGGTTCCAGATCAGATGATGACAATGGTATGTTAATGCAAATTAGAATGCTATATATTGCCTTATATTTCAATTTGCAGTCAAATTTTACATAAAGTACCAAGACTATAGGCTATAGAGTGATGTAATTTCAGTTTTGACTGCCATTTTTAAGAGTGATAGTCAACTATTTACCTGCTCACATGCCCGAAAGAATTTTTGTCTTCCTGTATTGATGCTTAATGTTTTTCTTGGTGGCAGAATGGGATAAAACCTCACTTGGGAAATCAATCAGGTTTTTCAGATCGTCATTCTTGCAGCCTTTGCTAAAATCTTGCAAGGTATTTATCTTATTCTATTCGAGATTCTTTTTCTAAAAAAAATTGATTTGCACCGCTTCCCATATTCTATATTACCGAATATCTGTGCTAACTCATGGGCCTTACTTTTGCTGCATTCTTTGCTGCTCTGTTGGCCACGATCATCTGGAGAACATTTAATTTGAACCTAAAAGAATCTTTACCTACCGGCAACTGCATAATCAGCTCAGAAAAGCTCAAATAAAATTCTTTTATTAAATATTTCTGGAAATGTTAAATAGTTTTTTTATTATTATTATTGGTAGCAATCCGACCTTAGGTACCATACAGCTGTCCAAAAATAAATTCCACCAATGGTATTGTGTTTTCAATTTATTTTTCTAAAACACAAATGAAATTGTTGGGTAAATGAATGCATAAACTCTTTGTTTACAGTTCTGTTCAAACCCATTCCTTTATTGAGGAACAATTTAGCTAGCACCACCTCCGGAAGAACATAAAATTTGAACTAATGTAATTAATGAATGTTGCAGGAGGAGATCGAGAGTTCCTACAATGCCAAGTTACAGCAAACTAAGAACTCTCTGAGTTGGTAGTCCTCTCCTACTTGGTCTTTCAGATGTCTGTCCAGTTGCACTATCTGGATCATCTCTCACAATACAATTTATTCTAGTTGTGGTGGAACTTATAACCTGTTTGTAAGTGCCAGCATCCTTTTGTAGAGTCAAAGACAGCATATATATTTATGTTTGATTTCATGTACAATATTTGGCCTCGCTTTCTTTGTACTAAATTTTCTCGATTGTTCTTGTTCACGTGGTGCTCCAGTGTTTGCATTAGTAGACAACAATTATATAACCATTGTACTGAAAACTTGAGATTTTTTAAGTCAATTTTTGTTGACAAATCTAGTTAAGCATTAACTGATATTAGAGGATGCTGTTCCGCGGGTTGACATAGGTTTCATGTTACACGGAAATCAACGATATAGAATTGCATATGTATGTGATTTTTTACACGTCGATGGAGATGACCTGGTCATCCCCTAGCCAGGCCCGGGACCACTGCCTCTAATTCCAATATTCCATAGCCATCTCTCATCAATAAGAAGCAGGCAGGATAAACTGGGAAACGTGGCTGACTTCACTTGATAAAGAAAGGTGAGACGACTTTCTAGTTATTTGTCAAAGTGTATTGCAATTAACCAAGGCAGAAATAACTTGAATGAAACTATAGAAGGAAATAAATACAGCTAAGAATCAAGCAAAACTGTAAAATTCATTTCACTGCTTGAAGATAAATAACAATAACTAGCAATTATAGGTAACTTCAGTGACCAGATGTTTCTCGTATAACATTAACAACTACCAGAAACAAGTGCCTTTGATACAAAAAATATGGCCTAATATAATCATGACATCCTCCAATGAAAGCTAAATCACAACACTTAAAACGAGGCTGAAGAAGAACATTAGACAGCACAATTGGACAATAGTTAGTGGCATTTACACTTATCCCTCTCCAATTTCAATAATTCCTCATGATTAGGAATTGAAAAGATGAATACTCTCCGTATCTCTTAATTGGCAAGAACTTCCCAAATCAACTCAGGATCATAAGAGGGCAGTCTAGAAAGCGAACAGCCTTCAAATTCTGATTCTACGGCCATCATGTTTTTATATTCGGTTAAAACAGATGGCTGAGAATTTTCACTCTTCCAAAAACCATCTTCAGAAACAGTTGGTGAAACCAATTCACCATCCCAATTGTCCCCAAAATTCAAAGGGGACATGGTTGAAGACAATGAACAAGAATCAACAAATTTCTCTGTTTTTTCGCTCTCACTGCCACCTTTAGAAGAAACAACCAGGTTTGCGCTTTTCTTGGCATTCTTCTTCGCTCTTTCTCTCTTCACCTTTTGACATATTGCTTGAATCTTGGCATCAACTGCTCTCTTTAAAGCATTCAATCTTGAACAATCTCCGAATCCTAGATTACTCGGATCCTTCAAGTTGGGAAAATTCAATCTCGCATATTCCCCTCGAAGCTTATAGGCTGCACGATCATAAGCATAAGCAGCAGCTTCCGCAGTATCATAAGTTCCTAACCAAACTCTCATTCTGTTCTGAGGAAGTCTAATTTCAGCCACCCACTTTCCCCAATGTCTTTGCCTCACTCCTCTGTAAAGCTTCCTCTTTGGTGGAGCTATGTAAGTGCTTGTAGCGTAAGAAAAGTTTTGAAATGGGTTGGTTAAAGAATTTCGGACAAAAGAGTTTTTGCTGTTTGTTTTGTTTGCTTCAGAGAATTTCTGGAGAAGATCTCTCTGGCGAAGATAAACAGAAGAGCCTAACGGCTCAAAAGCAGGGCTTGTCATGGTGGTGTTTGTTGGTTGACAATGAGAGAAAATTGAATCTATGGTGTTGCTGCCACCGTTTAATATAAGTTGGGATAGTGAAGATCGAATATCAGCATCATTAGGGAAAGCAAGAGGAAGAATATTTTCTCGAATTCCTTTCATTTCTTCTGTCGAAAATTTTAATGGAAAAACAGGAGAGAAAAGTGGTTTAAGAGTTCAAGAAAATAGTGTTGAAGGAAACTGGGCACCAAAAAAAATGTCCCTTTTCCTTTGCAGAAATGAAGTAATAAAAAATCCTGAAAAACTAGCCGAGAAATATTTGAAATTCAAAACGAAGAAATGGGTATTACTCAAAAATGAAAACCTGTTGGACAAAAATTCATAGGAAGAAGATGACCCTTTGATGTGGGAAATGAAAGACAAGACTTATTAGAACAACAGAGCTGGAGACATGGAAGAAGCATTAGATGCCTTTTGGGAGAAGGGAAAGAATCGGATTTTTTTTCAAGAGGAAGGAATTGAGTTACTATACTGAGCCCTCCGGTTGGTCCAACTGGTATATTTATAGCTGCAGATTGAAGTAGTTTCACACTATCTTATGTTCGCAATTTTACATTCCATCATAATGTGAGCTTCGGTTTGGCAAAAGTCACTAGAAGGCCTCTTTGGCTAATGACCTGGCTGTCCTCGTAGTTATTGAACCAAACTATGCCCCGTTTATTTTGAGATCTAGTTTTATATGTCAAGTGTCAACATTGACTTAAAATATAGTTATTTTTAATTTGATTAAAAATTACATGAATTTGTCTAACTTGGACTGTATGTCTTAGAAAATATTACGTAATTTTATTTAAAAAAATATATCTAAGATTTTCATTTTTAATTTATGATTGTTTTAAAATAAAATTATTATCATCACTAAATTAAGATGCTGTAATTTTTTAATTTATCACCCGTATAAAATTAAATTATCATTATTAATCAAATTTGTTTGTATTATGTTATGTGTGTTATAACTTTTAATCCATTTCTATTGCAAAGTAAAATTGATAATCTTAAAGTATTAAATTAAGTAGAATTATTAATTAATAACCATTACAAACACACTCTTAATCAATAATCTTTCTAGAATAGGAATACCTGATCACACTTTTTTCAAGAGAGACAAAAAATGAGAAAAGCTTGTTTATACAAGGTTATTATAGTCATTTCAACCAATCCAACTACCAATGGAAGAGATTCCATAAGGTTAATTAATATCTGTCTTGTACTGATGACCATGATATGTTGTTACCATTTTTTGTATCGCAAATTTTTGATTCTGCCTCGTCCCCATGCTCCATGTTAAAAAGCTACTTTTGCAATTTATTACACAAAGTCAGCTTTTCCTTTTTGTTTTCTAGACTCAAGGCCACAAAACATAACTTTTTCTGCCACGTGTCCAGTTTCATCTCGTCCGTAATGTTTGACTCTTCCGCAATTCTCATGTCCATTCTCATAGATGACAACCTTGCAAAAGAGAAAATAACTCTTAGGACACATCAAAAGCACGTTACACAGAGGTCACGGATGAATATTACCAACAAATCCAGGGATAGTTTTCAAAACGTATATAAGATTTGAGTCAACAATGCATTCCATCTTTCAAGAGATTTTATATGTATTAACCTGTCAAAATAATAGTTAATAGTGATATTAAGGGGATTGTTAAGGAATGTTTAATTCATGTCTACTGTATTGGTACTCTCTACTCTCAACATTTAAAGATAAAATCGAAATATTATTTTAATTAAAATTTTGTTAACAAGTGCTCTTAAATAGTTATTAAAATTTTTATAAAATACAACTTATTAAATATAGAAATTACAAAAAATATTGTAAAATATTCATTAATAAAACTCTTTTAATTGCTATATTATTAATAAATTGTGACATATGGCAAAACTGAACTGGCTTAAAAGTGCAAAATCACTTTATTGAACATTCTTAATTAGGTTCATGTTGCTATGAATGTTCATTTTGTGCTAGAAAACAAAATTAGTTAACAATTGTATTTGTACCTGGAACGGAATCAATGTGCAGAAGAAAATGTCAAAAGTTTTCTATCAATGAAACTGTTACGTAATTAACACTATTCATCCATCCTTAATATAAACTGTAGAAAAGTTGAATGATCCACCCATCATCTTACACAGTTTCGTATAAACAAACTTTTTGAATTGGTAATCTTTAAAAGAAAGAGGATGATGGGAGAAGAGAACTGTGTTTTACAATGTATTTATGATTCATGAATTATCATATCCATCGCACCTAACAAAAAGCAAATGAACGAAGTTGAATGTGAAGACAAAAAAGGGTGGTAGACTGATTTAAAGAAAAGTTTCTTAATATATGGGAGGAGTAGTATTTGGGAACCTATTTCTTTTGATGGCATGCAGTGATTGGATAATGACGATGCGATGGCAAAATAATAAAAATTCACCCATCATTAAATTGCATGCTAATCAACGTAATATTTCATTTAGGATATGTAGTATTATTAAAATGTTTTATACAAATTATTTTATATCTATAATATAGTATGATATAGTTAATTAAATAAAAATATAAAATCAATATAGTAAATGAGAATAAATAATATAAATTTTTTATTGTCTTATAATAATTATAATCATCACATCAATTTGTATAAAAAAAAAATATAATAAAAAACATATTTTAATATTGTTATGGTCAAAATTGGATCTATCATGGATAATTTTGTTACTTCAATAAAAATTAAAGACCTTGTTTTCTGTGATCAGTTTACCTTGTATGTTTTTATTTGTGAAACTATAACAAGTCAGCGCACCAGATTCATTATGATCATGCATGGCAAGACATGATGTATATATTAACCATCAACCACTTATTTGAATGAGGTTAGACCTTTCCTTCACAGTGCCCCCTCTATCAAACACAGATATGTACATCAAACTGAGAATGGGACCCATCTCTGAGTAACGTGTATTAAAAACGTAAAGTTACCCTTTGAAAAGCTGATAGATATCGTATCAAAATCATGGAGGCTAGAGCAAAGGCCTTAGCCTTTTGGAAACAGCAAGGCTCGTGATATCAACACGAACACAACAACAACAGTAGCAAATCATTATTCACCCCTGTACCCTTCAACTTCAAAGCTCGAATCAATTTGCCAGCAAAAAAGCCCTTTTAACATGCATGGGCATGTGAACAAACCTAACTTTGCTTTGATCAATTCAACCTTCAATCGGACTCTACCTCTCAATCTTCATGTTATAGCATTAAATTATGTCCATGTTTTCCTTCAATCTTTTGGTACAAGTTCAAATTTGTCCTCCTTTAGAAGACAAATGTATAATTAATGATAATTTTTAATAAAACTATTTAATCTTTTATTAATATATAACGATTAACAATTTTATAGGATAATAATTATAACTTTAAAATGAAAATCTTGAATTTTGAATAGAATTTTGTTAATGTACTTGTTAAAATAATTTTTAATATTTAATATAATAATTAATAATAAATTTTAATACATTGTGTTTTAAAAATATTCGTTAGAAAATTCCCTTTAATAAAGCCTAAATTTGTATATGCAAACATTTTGATTGTGCCATGAGTGGAAAATAATGATAAAATGATTGCAATTGACAGGTTTGTTGTAATTTAGTATTGAGTTTAGGGGCATTTTCGGAATTTGAGATTATGAAAAAGTGGTGTTTCGTCGTTACATCGCCATGGTCGCCTTTCTCATCCCAAATCACAGCCAAGCGGCGCCGACTGTTTCTTTTGAGTGGTGGTCCTGTGTAGCTTTATTCGCTAATGTCATATACTTCTCATCAATTCAGCTCCTTCACAAAACGAGAATTTCAATTTTCTCGTGATTTCATTTCATTTCATTTCAATGAAGATTTTTCGAGTTGCGTAACTGGAAACCGAACCAATACGACGTCGCTTCTTTAAGTCGAGTCATCTCATTGATAACTCGATGCTACGATGACATCAATTTATCATAAACTATTATTAAAAGTTTAAAAACGTAAGTACATTGTATCATAATAATAATCAGTAGTAATTTTCCAGTTTATTTCTATTTTTTTAAAAATAAATTTACTAAAATTACATGTTTAAAGGTACTATTTACATTTCAAAATATCCATTAATGTAATCCTATTTTTATCTCAACTGGATCAATTTGAAACCTTGAAGAATATGAGAAAAACTTGGACGAGATCTGTTGAAGTCAAAATGGTTGGTATGTCTATGGTCCATGAATATGATCTTTATCGGGTATGTTTACGATCGATGTCACTGAGAGAGTTTGTTCCATGATTGGATTTGGGGTCTCTCATTTTTTGACAATCAAAAAATATGGGACACGTGGCTGGTATGAAATTGTCACAAATTCACTTTTGAAAATGATTTGGCATGAATATGATTCTTAGAGAGATTGGTATGCCCACATTCCTAGGATCACAATTCACCCAAAAAGTATTAGTTTACAAGTTCTTAATTCGTATTGTATACAACGCATATGAAAAAGTGCAATGCCCAAAGTTGAATGACGACATATTTCGAGATTGAAACAGTCCTAATATTCGATCATTGATTTCTTACGAGGCAACTTCCACTTTTTACTACAGTGATACATTCACTTATTTGTAGTTTCAGTGTCAAAAAAGCATAATGTTGAATTTCCATAACCGAAAAGAAAATGTGAATTAGTTAAAACTCAATTATGGGTTTCAGGCTGTGTGATCACCGCCATTTTGACGGCTGAGTGGCTCCATGCACTCTGTTTTAATGTTATGTTCTATTTTTCTTTGCCTTTCTTGGCTATAAGATTGATGAGACGTTTCTCTCTGTTTACCTTCGAGTATATGTGACAAAAAATAATTGAATTGCATAAGTTGAAGAAAAATTTCCTTACGAATGTTGTCTTTTTCTAGCTTATGGTCCCCCTATCTTATTGAAATATTGATGTCATTCTGTTTTCTATAGCTCTGCATTTGGCCCTACGCAGCACGAGACGGGTTTTCGAAATTTTAGTTGATGAAAATTGATCTTGTTAAGCCTATTAAACGTACAATATGAAAAAAAGATGAGAACAAACTTCTCTAAGCTTCTGATAGAAAAGCCTTTGTTTTATCACATGGAAGGAGCTTTGACTCATGAGCGTGACAGCAGAAACAGAGTTTACTGTAAAATAAAAAGATAATGTGCAATATTTTCAGAAATCGCTTCCTGAATCCGCTTCTTATCAATTATTTCATTATAGCAGGTAGGAATGGAAACAAGTAAATTTTAGCTAATCCAATTTAAGTTAATTTAATATAGTAATTTATGTAGTTTGAATTAATTTAAAATTTTATAAATTTGTCGTTCATAAATTAGATTATGAATTTAATTAAATTTAATTTGTTAATTTATTAATTCGTATCAAATATAATCAATTTTAATATAATTAATTATTTTTCAAATAAATGTAAACAAATATTGTTTTCTCAAAATAATTTTTTATTTTTTATTTTATTTTCAATTGATTTTCGTCTTTTTTCGTCAAATCTACTAAAAAAAATTGCCTAAATAATGATTACAGTAAATAATTTTCAATAGAAAGAATTGATGCATTTGTTTTAATAAAAAAAATTTTAGATATATTATTAATTTATTTATTTATTTATATGATAAGTTATTTTTTATTCTTTTAGAGCATAAATTTAATTCAATTTAAATTATTCACATATTTGAACTTAAATTTTTAGTTATATTTTTAAATTAAATTTCAAAATTCAAAATTAATCTAATTTAATTCACTTCATACTATTTAAATTAGATTACATTATAACATGTTTGTAAATTAAATTAGATAACTTTAAATATAATTCATATTATGTTAATTGAATTAAAATTTTAACACAATCTAATCCAACCTATAATTGTCCAGCTCCAAGGAGGAAGGACACCAGGTCAAAACATAAGCAATAGACAGAAAACAGAATATTGGGCATTAAAGGCGTAACAAATCACAAAACAGAGTCCCTTCATTGAGCTGTCATGTTCTTCTTTCTGATAACGTTTGAATATAGGACCAGGTCGGTTTGACAATTGTAATACCCTTCGTCTTAGCCTAATAACCATCACTCAAGTCTTCTCAACGGACCCTTTTGTTTTTCTGAAACATAAAATAATTCATTAAAAGAAAATCAACATTATCCTGTTATGTTGAATTTGATTGTGAAATTAGAATGAACACCGTGTATTATTGCAAATTGGTTGGACATTGATGTTGCTGTTTTAGGAGTAATAGCGATGTTGTTATTGTTATTGTAACCTACAAATTGGGTAAGTTGACTTACGGATGCCTTGCCCCATGTGACCGACGTGTACCACCGACGTCGTTATGGTTGGTGAGTTTCTGTTTACGGTGCTCATCAATATAGGATAGGTGGTAATGCTTGGGCTTATTTTCATATCAATAAGGTATGATGTTCCTCTTTTCAAGTACAATTATACCCATAACTCGTGGTTGAATGAGTATTCAGACAAGTTAGGACGGTAGGTGGCAAGTTTTAGACATTAATTTTTGATATAATTCTCAATTCGTTTAATATATTTTTTTTTCAATTTTTTATTATCGTTTTATAAATTTAAAATTATAAATAAAAGAATGAAAAATTAATACAATTAATTGCAACATAGTATGACACGTAGGTACGTATATTTAGCTGATATATATATTTTGTTTCTTTTAGTTATTATTATAATTAAAAAATCAACTTATTTTATTAAAAATCATTCCATATTTCCATTTGGGAGGTTGCGAAATGGCCTGGGTGTCGGGTTTTCATCAACTAATACCTGTTTTATCTTTGAATGATAATAATAATAATAATAATAATAATAATACATGCTTTGAATAAGAATGATATATTATTATTATTATTATTATTATTATTATTATTATTATTATTATTATTATTATTATTTGTAATAGGTTAATACCCATTTTAATTTAATTTGAAGGTTGTGATACGGACCTGGTGTTGCGTTTGCACTAAATTGATGCCCGTTTTGATGTCGAAGGAGTTTAAAAATGTAATTCATATTTATAAAATATATAAAAAATACAGAGACACTAAAACATCACGAAATAAATGAGAAAAGTAAAGAACGAAAAATTTTAAAAGGTAATTCATATTTATAAAATGAATATTTAAAACACAATTTATAAATATCAGATAATTGTTGTATATTATTTTATATTTTTATCTGCGAATAAAATAAACTTTTGCAAAACAACCTCAATCAAATATATATTATATTATTGGGAATAAAAATAAATCAAGTATATATATATGAAGAAATATAAAATGTTGTATTGAAAAAATAATAAAATAAATATTAAAAATGTGAAAGACAAGCTACGGACTTATTTAAAAAAATTATGTTCACCCCCTTTTTTTGTAATAGCACCCCATTTAATTGACAAATGTCTAAAAATAAAAAATTATAATTTTGGATAAATTAAGTTATATAATAAACAAAATATCCTATTATAAATTAAAATAATATATTTTTATATTTTATAAACAATATAATTTTTAAATACTAATTAAATTATCAATGATCAGATATAATTAATATTTGTTAATATTTTATCATTCTTAAATATCTATTAATAAGTTTTTTTTATAAAAATTACAAAAGTAATATAAAAATGACTTTTTCTTAAATATTTTTAATTTTATATTATTTTACTTGCCACTTTAGTATATTACATGCACTAAAAATTATATTGAAGGCGCATAAAAATTATAGTATAATAACAAATTTTAATTAGTAAAAAATTTAATAAATAGGGTGCAATTATAAAAAATAAAAGAGAGATATCAACACACCATATTTTAAAAGATAAAGTGATTTTTATATTATTTTTATAATTCAATGTAAAAAATTTATTGATAGATATTTAAATGTAATGAACTATTAAAAAATTATTGAGCATAAATAACTATCAATAATTTAATTTTATTTAAAAGTCATGCAATAAAAAATAAATAAAAATTCATTATGTTAATTTTTTATAAAATTGTTTTCAATAATATGCAAAATATTTTATAAAAATTATAGATTTTAAAAGTTTACGGAACTCTGCAAAATTAAGGGGAGTGCCGTTAAAAAAAATGAGGTGAAAATATGATCACCCTTTCAATATTTTAACGGTCTTCAAAACTGGATGGAATTACGAAAACAATAGGTGTATTAACTAGCAATCACCACCCTATTTTAAATGACGAGTTTGTGAAATGGGCTCCCTTCTAGCCCAACTTATTTCACTAATTGGGACCTGCTTGTCATGGAAAATCCTGAAAGCTTTCCTTTATGGCTAAATTAACCATAGTTAATTCTAAGAGTAGCGCTAAGCTTCCTGAATTTTGATATCAAATTTTCATAACAAATGGCATAACATTTATTCACCAGATAGTTGTATTATTATTGTATTTCTAAATGAATTCACTTTCATGCAATCAAAATAATAATCAAACATAAGATATTCAAAAAAGATTGTTATCAGAAATTGAACGGTGAGATTTTACCCTAATAATAATCAAAATTGTTAAGTGAGATGATCCTAGTAAAACCATTCAATGAAAGGAAATGTTGTATTATTTGTTATAATTGTTAAATTTAAATTAAATATATATAGAATGATATCTTATTAAATGAACGTGCAAATGGCATGATATGTTTATCTTATATTGGGTAAAAAGAAGGGGCTTATGCTCAACATTGTCGCATGATTTGCATGGGCTTTAAGAAGAGAAGTCCTAAATATGACCACCGCTAGAAACAATAGGCCTATCCTTATACCTTTATTCACCTCATTTCTAGAGGAAGCAAGCTTCGAGTTAAGTGTATTTAGTGTTTATGGGGTTACGTTTAGGGTACTGACCAAACTTTAGCAAATCAGAACAAATCTTATAATTATAAAGCAGGCGAGCTAACCCAATACTAAAATGGCGTGTGGTTAATTAAAAAATGCTGCCTACCAATTATTCTTTGTTCACTGACAATATTGCCTTTTATTTTCGATCAAACAATATATATACATATATAGGTAGCATATTCGATGCTTGGCCTTTAGGTTAAAGTACATTGGGTTTACGTTGTCCGCTATCGAAACATCAAACCATTTCTTCTTGACCCGTCAGTTAATGTAGGGTAAATCCGTATCTTTTCATTCTAATGTTTTCATAGAGTGTATTTTAAGTTAAAAGTATTATCATTTAATTAAGTCCAACAATATCTGAAAATTGATGTTATGCAAGTCGAAACGTTGACAACAATGATACCAGCTATAATTGTCTCTGAAACGGTGCGTTTAGCTCGTGTGGGTTAACTTAAAATCGCCGTTTGGAAAGAGAATTAACGACCTATTTAAGACGAGAAGCTTTGGTCAACTTCTTCTCTCGTGCTCTGTAAAACCTAGAAAACTTCGTAACTTCTGGCGAACTTAGCTTTGTTGAGAAGCAGAATTTATTTGGGGATGTATACAAGGAAGATCACGACTTACCAACGCATAATAACGTCGTCGTATATCAGGTCAGTTATAGTTCAATCTTTGCTAAGCTGCTTCAAACTCCTCAACAATTCTATTCCAGTTTTTCAATATTTAGGTACCATTTGTAGCATATCGAAGTGGGTGTGACTCAACAAACATGGAAACAACTTCCCTTCTCTTGTCGGCTTTGTTTCTGGGACTACTTATTAATGGCTGCTCTACTACTGATGGAAAGGTCAATTGTGGAATAAATGATATTTATTTAAAGTTTTAGTTAATTTGTAATTAGTTATAGACTTAAATTTTTGTATTATAGGTAAATGTGAGTACAAAATATGGATTAAATCCGAATTCAAGTGGCACAGGAAGTTCGAACGATAGGACTATCGGGTCAAACTTGGGTACCAATGCTACTGAAATTCACAAATTGAAAAAAGATAAAAAAAGTATTGCGAATACATCAAAAGATGAAGCTCCTATTAAGAATGATGCAGATGAAAGCAATACAATTAGGCAATCGGATTCGAAAAACACCGTTAACGGTGATGCTAAGAAGGGAACTAACATGGAAGATAATCCGAGTAATGAAGAGAAACCTAAGCAAGTGCACAAGAGAGGTGGCAATAACGAAGATTCAGACCAGTTAAGGAAGGACGAAACTCAGCTTGAAGAATGTGACTCGTTGAACAAGTGCATGGATGATAGTAAGCAATTTGTGGCTTGCTTGAGAGTTCCAGGAAATGGTATGTATGTGCTTTCATTAAATGACTTTTTTTTACACTTTTTATAGCTAACTTATTTTAGGCATTTTCTTGCTTTTTGGCTGTAAAATTCTACAATGTTCACTTTGGATATTAAGTAGTCTTGATTTGTTTCCCCATGCACTACAAATCTGTTGGTCAAGTGTGTGTGTGTTTTTTTTTTTTTTTTTTTTTGGGAAACGTTTTTGATGAGTGTTACTCGTAATTGTCAATAATTGAGTAGGAGAAAATCTCGTGATACTAGTACATAGCCCTTTATGTTATTAGCACAGCATTGTCGCAAAATTTTCTTATGCAAAGAAGAGGAAATTAGATGAAAAGTCTTTAATTAATGTTACTTGTAATTGTCAGGAGTTAAAGTAAGAGAAAAACTTGAATAATTTGGAAGTGTTGATTGAATATGATGTATTGATGGTTGTGAAAGTGTCATTCTTGTGATGCTAGTTCAGGCTTTTTATATTATTTTTACTGCAATCTCAAAAGTACTTTTCTACAATGCAGAGGGGATTTAAAATGACACATTGGCAAACCATAGTTTATTATTACTTTACTCTATATTTGTTTCCTTTTAACTTTTGTCTTTGATAAAACATTCTAAATTTGAGATTTTGAGTTTGTTCACTATTTTCCAGACTCTCCATATCTATCACTTTTAATTCAGAGCAAAGCTAAAGGCTCGTTGACTGTTTCAATTTTGGCTCCTGATTATGTTCAGCTAGAGAAAACGAAAGTTCAACTCCGAGAGAAAGGAGGCGATGAGGTACTTGTAAACATATCCCAGTGATTTGAAAGCATTTCATACTGTGCACTGACAATCTAAAAATACAAATTGTTATGATGGGGAAATACTATACGTATTTCTAATATTTCAATCTTTTCAGAGAGTGCTAAAAGACTTGTAAATAGAAATACAAAAACTTATCTGAGGGCTATTAAAGTTTTCGAGCTAAAAAATTTATGCGTGGTGTGTTCGTGTTCAGGAATCAAATCTGTCTCAGATAGTTCAAATCTGTTTTGCTATTTGTATTACGTGCTGACACTTTGAAATCACAGATCGGTACAATTTGTAATTAGTTTTTCATACTTCTGATTTGAAATTCATTAAACTTAATAGGCCTTTATTAAGTTTATATTTCCTGTTACTATTCTCTTTACCTTTTTTCGAAATGATTGAATATGAAACACCAAAGGTATGGGGATGACATGCATTTAGTTATAACACGTATAATGTTAATTATTGTAACCTAAAAATAAGGGACTATAATTATGTCAGCATTCCTGAACAGACGGGTCACCTGATAGTAAACATGTCAAAGGAACAACAAACAGGCATTTTTTGGTGGATTTGAGATGGTCATTAGATTATTATTATTTCTTGTGATTATCAACCAAAAACCTAGAATGAAAATATCATTAGGAGGAGTATGCATCTTTAATGCAAATATTTC
Organism: Trichilia hirta; assembly: GCA_035221805.1. Lineage (NCBI taxonomy): Eukaryota > Viridiplantae > Streptophyta > Magnoliopsida > Sapindales > Meliaceae > Trichilia > Trichilia hirta. Next base: position 1,473,146 of record JAWDEX010000016.1, on the reverse strand, counting down.
CTCTATATAAATTTCAGTTGCTATCGTGTCATTAGTTGGTTAAAGCAAAGTATGATGTTCTGGATTGCAGAGCTGCTAGAAAAGGGGCCGCATAAAAGTTGATCTGTGCTTTGGTTCCCACTGAATAACTTTTCTTGTAATAATTACTTTTCCTAGGAAGTGATCAGAATATTCATCATGATTAAATGAAAGATGAATATTTGATAGTTTTTTGTCAAATAGGCATCATAATGAGATCAATCTCTGTTATGAGCGTGTTTTTCATTACATTGGTGGATGCTTTTAGCTTTTGTTAAGAGTGGACTGTAATTTGATGTTTATTTGATGCAGCTGAAGGTTTTTGTGAAAGGTAGAGGAACTGACAATCTGATCCGTATAACTGCCGGAACTGGAAATTGCAGCCTTGATTTCAGAGATATAATTGCACAGAATTCTGAAGAAGAGTTTGCTAACTCTCTTAGATCCTCATACTTCAATTTCTTATCACGAAACCCTACCATTGCATTTATATCCTTTGCTGCACTACTCGTACTGGCATCAGGTTGTATGTGTATCTGCTTGAGGGTGAGGCATCTTTTCAGTAGTGCCTCTAAATATCAGAGACTAGATATGGAGCTGCCTGTTACTAATGCCGGAAAATCAGAGTTAGACACTAATAATGGATGGGATAATAGTTGGGGTGATGATTGGGATGATGAGGAGACACCGAAGACTCCAGCATTACCCGTTACTCCAAGCCTCTCATCTAAGGGCCTTTCCTCACGACGGTTGAACAAGGAGGGCTGGAAAGATTAGTTCTCTTTGGTTGGACACAAAAGTCCCCCGAAAGATGGGGAATATAGGCTGGGATGATTGCTGCCGCATGACTATTTACCTAGTCATAGACAGTTTTTAGTTTTATGTATTGCTGATGTTGATCGCAATGTTTGGTTCATGATACTCACTGAATGGTGCTTGTACAATTACGTGGGAAATATTGTGCAGAAAACATGCTAAATACGATCATCGAATTGAATATACTTGGAATTCGTTGTCTTGCTATCTCCTATTTGTTTTGGCCATAATGCAGAATTTCAGATAATAGAATGCCCGTACCATTGTTATGAAATTTGCTCTATCCACATCAGCTAGCTGTAAATTATGGGCTCAAACTTGAATTTGTAGCAGACCATCTTCTTACTAAAATTTTCAGCTTACCTCTTACCGCGATTTTTGGGCTTGCTTTCTAGGTTTCCCACCATTTCTCGGGCTTCTTTCTTGAATGTTGATGACTAGTGATCTTACTGCTCAATTTGTGAGAAATTACTCGGTTATTTGTTGTTGACATTAACCATTAGTATTGCTTTCAAAAAAATGTTGTTTTGTCTGTTGTATAAGTAAAGGTGGCAATTTGGATTAGCATATAAAAATTTAACGTGAGTAAAAGAATTTAAATGAAAAAAATTAATATAATTAATAAACGAATTAAATTCTTCGAATTATTCATTTATTAAAAGAACTAATGTGTGTTTGGACTTACGAATCTGTTAATTTATTTAATTAAATGAATTTGTGTTGTATTAATTCGTCTAAAATTTATTTAATATTCAAATAAATACATCTTATAAATTTAAATTTATCAAATCAATTATTTTTATCAACTCATAATTTTAATAAAGGTCAATTCAAATATGGTCAATTCAACTCATATTCATTTATTTTTCAGTAACTTAAAATACATAATAATTTAAAGTAAACTCTAAATCAAAATAAATTTCAACTCCAGATTATTATGATGAGACTATATTATTATATGTTTATTTAATTATAACATTTTTTATAAGTTAAAATAGATTTAATTTATATTTTTTGTTCATTATTGATATAAATAAAATTTAAGTCTTTATAATTACTTTTAAGTGATGTTATATTTATTTTAAATGTTAAATTAATTTATTTTAATTTAAAATATATATATATATTAAAATTATACAAATCAAATTCCTCAAGTAACTGTATTTAAATAAATCAGATGGATTAATTATGTCTAATCGTATTAAACGACTATAAATATAAATATACGAATACGATGTATTTAAAAAAATACGAATATATAAATAATTGTGTTGAATACACAAATAAATACAATTAATAAACAAATTCGTATTTACATATATTAAAATTTTATTACATTCGATTAAAACCCAACACAAATTCGGTTAGTTTATACGATTTGTCACTCTTATTTACAAGTTGCTTTCACAGCTTCATCTGAAATTTTTTTTTCTAATTGTATTATGGACCGTCTCACTTATAACTTTAATCTGTTGACCTATATAGTGCTCGATGTCAATGTAAACACCACTGTTAGAATTAAATTTTAAATTTTAAATATTAAACCTAAAAAATTATATATTTAATTGTTTTAGCTAAAATATTACAGCCATTTCAAAATCAAAAATAGAAAAAAGAGCATTATGCATGTGATTGTGGTTCATAATTTCACAGCAATAATATCAATCGGAGAATGTATTGAAATGACTTCAAATCATTTTTTTTTTTCAATTAAAGTGGACCAATCAATAAAATTATTGCTGAATTAAATATTATTCTTTAAAAAAAATGAACAATTATTGTATGGTGATCAAATCACCTTCCATTTCTAGTATTGGTAGATTTCCTTTCAATTATTCTTGAGTAAAAAAAAGAAAAAGAAAAAATAAATAAATTGTGTTTAATAATATAATTGACACATCAAATTATTACATTAACGTTTCCATTTCACAAACTTTTAATGTATTATTACTAATTTTAAAAGAATTTTGTTAACAAGTGTTCGAGCACTTGTTAAATTTTTATATTTAATAAATTATATTTTTTAATATATTAAAATTTATCATTAATTATCATATTAAATACTAAAAATTATTATAAATAGTAAATAAAAAAATTTTAGTAAGTGTTCTAAGAACACTCGTTAGGAAAATTTAACTTTTTCTAAAAAAAAATCAGTTTGAATTAATTATTAAATCCACCATTTAATGTACAAACCATTATTAATTTAATATTAACATAAATTGCTTCTTTCAATCGAACATTTATAATGTGATTGAGGTCAGAAATACCCAGTTGACATATAGGATCGATTACAAAATTTAAAAGATAAATTCTCTTATGTCACAAATTCTATTTGAGTTTTTATTTTATATAATATAAAATTCAATTTTATTATTTTATACAAATAGGGAAAAATTGCATACACAATGATATCACGTCCCCTCCTCTTTATTACAAATTTAATGAATTTCTATTTTTGAGAATACAGCCAATGAAATGGTGGTTAGGAGCATGTGAAGGAGGAGCTTACCATGTGACAACGTGGCTACTATCTATTGGATAACGTTGGCTGAACACGTGCCTTAAGCTCTTGGCTTTTTCAAGCATGAGAGATCTCACGTGGTGGGCCCTGCAGAAACTGTCAGATTGCACGTGCTCTCACATGACTTAGATTTAATGCCTCTCTCCAACGTGACGCATGTCTCAAAGTCTCCGGATTTATAGGGTCATTAAAATAACCGTTGATTGCTATTGGACCTAGAGAGCCAAGACCCTTTTCTGGGCCCCATCATCGTGACTTGCGCAGCTTTTGACGGCTCAGATTTGCTGTACACGACGTTCTTATAGTATTCTCGACTTCATTTGGCTCATTTCTAGTAACACGTCAGGTTACCGGCTGGCCACCAACTTAATACGACTTCCAGTTGACGCCATGTGCACCTAAAATTATATAACACGAGCATTGCTCCAGACAATTATTTTTTATTCGAAAATATTTATTAACCCTACACGTAATGAAATTTCTCCGTTGTCGAATAAATTACAGAGAATATTCACTGTACATGTTCTTTTGCTATGATCATGACAAATAAACTCTTAATATCAATGATCTCCATGCTTAGAAACAGGATGATGATTCATTGATTCTTCTATCACATGAAGGGTAGAATTTAATAATAAATATAACTATTAATTAAATAATTAATATTTTTTAATTTAAAAGAAAAAGATCAATCAAAATTTGAGAGAATAGAACTCCGACCAAAATTGCACATAGTCGCAAAAGCAATTGATATAGGGATTCTGGTGTCGGATTTCAATTTTTTTTATTTTAATTTTTAATAAAATATTGAATTCATTTTTAATTGTTTTTATCTCAAATACGAAAATAAAATTTCTTTATTCATATCCATAACTACTTTACCTAAAACACAAATATAAAAATACAAATAAAAAATTGTGTGGCTCCATAAATACGAGTATGTGTGTCTTTAAAAATTTCCTTTCCCTAATTATTAGTCCACTTATTCTTACGAATCAAACGTGAGATAAATGCGTATATGTTCATACATGTACCGGAGTCATACAAAGAACCCAGCTACTAGCTACTGGAGGCCTTAAGTACAAACTCGTAGGATGCTCACTATGTCTTCGTCTTAAATTAAGCTAGCCATTTCTAAAGCCGTTGAGCGGCCCTTCCAAAACAGTATTCTAGTAACTTCATTTTCATTCAGCGTTCTTACCAACCAATAAGATGTCACAGAGTGTTCCACTAACTCTTGCCAAACTCTTATGAAAGTATTCGACCTTTTCCCATTTTGCCTTTGTGACTTCATCAGTCATACTTTGCCCTAACTATAAAGCTTGAGTCCTGTCTTCGCCTGTGAATTCAACAAGACACAATCTGATTCCTATTGGAAGTAGCGTGCCAAAGAGCAAAGCGGACTCACATAGCGAGGGAGGGTTACTAGAGCTAATAGACATTATTAATTATCAATCTTCGTACTTATTTTGAGTTATTTAATGTTAATTTATTTTAAAATTTATTAAACTGATAATTTAAAGTTAAACAACTCAACTCTAATAAAATGACATTTTTCTTGGTCGTGTTATAAGTGTTGCGGTTAAATTTATTGACCATGTTAATTCTTAAGTCTCTTCGAATATATTGAGATAAATAAAAGAAAAAATTCTTACTATTTTTATAAATCAAAAGGTTGGTAATAGCTTGGCATAAAAATTTATGGGACTTAGCTATCATCTATTAATGTATTGTGCAACGTAATTTTAAAATTTAATATACTATGCAATACAAATTTAAATAAAACATACAATATAAAATTTAATTTAAAATTTATATTATTTTAATTTTTATATTTTATAGTATATTAAAATTTTAAAATTACTTTACACAATTCAATAGTATATTGTAGTTAATCCCAATAATACTGCATGAAAATTGAGAAGATCACATGATTTGAAATGACGGCGATTGTCATATTGTTCATCAACAGTAGGGTTTAGTACATTGTAGTAAACTAATATGAAAAAGTACAAGAAGCAAGAAGGAATTTTAAACGTTGATGTAATTGTTGTTGTAAGTTTTCAATCAGTCAAAACATCGTTGTCATTGAAGAAAAAGCAAATGATGAAAATCTATTTTGTTGCATGGCGATTACATTTCCAATTAAAAAAAAAAAAAAAAAAAACATATATGAAAATGAAAAGGACATAAAGCCTTAAGTGATTGATATGTAAAAATAATTCGGTGGAAATTGGATATATAAACTATGTTGACTGTAAACATCGGATTTGATTTGATATTAAAATATTATAAAATTTTTATGATACTAGGTTTAAAACATCAACATGGAGTAAATTATGAATAAGAGGGGGTAATTTTTATTTATTTTATTTTTATTTTTATTATAACGAATGCAATAAAGACTAAAAGAAAAAGAAAAGAAAAGAATTTGACAAATTGTCCATCGTTCTTTACTTTTCATTCTATTTTATGTGGTAATGGGAGAATAAAAGGACAAAGATTACCATGTTTACGGCAGCAGATTATGATTAGGAAGAAGATTCAATCAACAATAGGTGTTTTCTTTTTTCATTTTTAAATAATGTGAAATTGAACCACTAATGAAGCATGCAAACAATTAGACTGTGGAAGCATAAAGATTGAAAAAAAAAAAAAAAAAGTAGAAAAGAAAAAGAAAAAGAAAATGATTTGCTGCTCCTTATAATGTCTACAAGCTGTCCACACTTAATATTCTAAGAAATCAAAGTCATTTATAGACATTATGAAGTATTTTCTCTTAGACCACCACACCATTTGACTCCGTGATTGATTCACTTCCAAGCAGGAATCCACCTCAATTGACGCCTTCAAAAAATGGACTCTCATTTCAAATGGGGTCTATGGACTAAAAGAAGATAATACAATGTTTTATTTTTTTAATATAAAATAATGACCTATTTGTTATAAATAAAACGGTTACATTTTTCTATGAGAAAGCATAAGAATGAGAGATGAAGATATTATTATTTCATATTTGTATTGTTTAATAATGTATACGTCAATTATTGTACAAAATCACTCGATTAATGTAATGAATCATAAAATGAATCCATTGGTTTTGATCATCTTTTAGAAATTTTGACGGGATTTTTTTATTGATAATGAATGAAAGAAGGATAAGGGTCCCTCCGAGTTAGATGCATTAAACTTTCCCTTCTTATCATTCTCAATGGGTTCACTAAGGGAGCATCCACATATCAATATAAGATCTACATAGGGTCATGTGTCCTTCCCAAGGGATATATTTGCACGTGTGATGATGGACCCAAGGAGTAAAATTTCTTCCAAATTGTGCGCATGGTTAGCTATGCACTCATTTTCATTCTCTTTTGGTTTGAAGAGGCCCCGCGGTGATAACCTTAAAAATTAACAGTCCCAGTCCCTCTCCCCGTAGCATATGGGTTTTATTTACGTGCCTATGGTCTTATTAAGGCTGAAGCCAGACCAGATCTCGATTTTTTTGAACTGAATCGGTACCCTATTCAATTAAAATTGGACTTGAATTTTTTAGTCCAAATTTAATCCGATTTAAACAAGGGACCGATTTTGCAATTAAAAAATAAAATAAAAATAAAAAATTTGTAATTCTTATAATTTAGTCCCTAATTTTTTAAATAAATTCTAAAAATTTTATATTTTAATCCAAAAATTTAAAACTATTAAAACAACTTTAAAAATATAAATAATCATACAAAATAAATAAATATCCAAATCAAAAAAATAATCGGTTAAACTTCTAATAATTAAATAATAAAATTATCCTCATAAATATAAACAAATTCAAAATTATATATATATATATATATATACGGCCCCTCGTACTACTTAACATTTGAGATAAGTAACCATATTGTGTTTGTAAACTAGAATTAAGATATTTAGTTTCATACAAATCATAAAGAGTATATAAAGTAGTCCTCACCTTAGTTTTTAATATGTTAGCTTTCTCAGTCTGATAACTTTTATCAATCACCCAATTCACATATCTCAACTTATGTCGAGGATCAAAAACAATTGTAATAAACAATAAAATATTATAATTATCAACATTTACAAAATATTTCTCAAATTTCTTCAACATACTAATAGTCATCAAATTAATATCGCCATGAGTAGATTGACAATACCTATTAAGTTGCAAACTAAGTCTTAATATTTCTTTCATATGAATGTTACTTGCGACATACAAAGAACCAGAAACAAGCAAAATGATCTCATAAAACATTTTTAAGAAAGGCAATAAAGATCGAGTCTTTTTCTAATCACTCTTACTCGGCACTCTTCATTTATTTTCCTTCGATAATTCCTCAACATATTTAGTATATTGATATTCAAGCAAATAAAATGCCTTTTTAAAATTTAATACTGTTTCTAACATCAAGTATGTCGAATTTTAACTAGTTTCAACGTCTAAGCACAATAAACTTTTACATTCAATTTTTTATTGACTCACAGCTTTCTTAAACCTTTTCAAGTTAGATGGAAATGATCTTACAAAACATATAAATTTACGAATTTTATAAATTAACATATCAAGTTCTTTTAGCATCTCTTTAATAATTAGACTTATCAAATGTGCACAATATCTCATATAAAGTAAATCATAATTTAAAAGTGTCGAAATCCAATTTTCAAATCTCCCATTCAAATAAAAAATGCCAACATTATTGAAACTAGCATGACCTATAGTTATAATTAATACATTCTTAATATCCCGTTCAAGCAAACACTTCTTAATTGTCTTGCCCATCACAATTCTCGTATGATTAAAGATTGGACAAAAATTTAAAATTCTTTTATGTAATTTCTAATCATCATCAATAAAGTGTGTAGTCAAACACGTAATTCAAGTTTTAACAAAATGTCCAATAGTCAATATAAGACTAATCCTTGACTTAATTTTTTCAGTATATTGCTTCAATTTTTTTGTTTCTCGTTCAAATATAGTTGAAAACAAACTATAGCCGTAGTAATTCATGAAGGGATATTAAATTTAGGCTGTAACACAAAAACAAATAACTTAAAACTTTCATGTTCAATATGCCTAAATAGTAGCTCATCTAAAATTAAATACTTAGCAAGTGTCGATTTACTTTCTTCTTGCTTAAAAATCTAACTCACTAATTAGTTTGAAATTCCCCCCTTAAAAATCTTGAATGACAATGTTCTCTATTTTTTTATCAACCACATTATGCAACAACTTCTTCCATCCATATAGATGATTGGACAAGCTACTAATTTCAGTTGCACTCAAGTAACAATACAAACCATAACAATAATTACATATAGCACGCAAGCTATTATTATTAGAAGATGAAATTTTAAAGTGCTCCCATGCCTAAGAAGCATTCTTTTGATCTTTTTGTGTTTTTGATGCTGCCATGGAAGAAGTAGTATATGACTGATCAATTGTTTCCTCTAAGTTGATTATCGAATTTTCTTTTGTTACCCTATCTTCTATATTTTTTTTATATGCAATAAAAAATCAAAATAGATAGATCTTAGTGGGAGAATTAAGAGATTGATAAGCACATTATTAAGTTACTAAGAAAAAGAAATCACCCATTATTAATGAACCTATTCTAAATAATAGTAAAGTATACTTAGTCAATCAATAGAATAAATATCGTGCTGCTAATTCATAATCATTCTACTAAATGGTTCCACCTAGTATCTGTCAAGGTTCTTTAAATAAGGTATACATAACATGTAAGTGTTATGTTATTCCCATCCAGCATTTGCTATTTGGTTGCACTGTCACTTAGGCATTGTCATTTCAACATTCAGGTTTCAATGCTTGTTCCACAAACAACACCAAAAATAAAATAAAAACATCTTCTCTAACATGGGAGATAGATAAAGGAGGGAGACGAAGGGAACAAGGGGAAGGTTCTGAGATCACATGTTGCTATCTTTTTTGTTAAAATTGGCAATACAAATAGGCCAAAGAAATGAATATCATGGCATTGAAATAAAGATGAGAAAAAGAATTGATGACTATTTTGTGAGTGGGTATATTGCCGCCTGCTCATGCCTAATCACAATGACCATTATGAATTGAAAATCCTGGATTGTGTTCACAAAATGGCTGGCATTCTCTGCTTTTAATATCATTTTTTATTATCACTATTATCATCCCAATTAACCCACTCCGTCATTTTTATTATTTGGATTCTCCTACCTATTCTTGCAAAATAAGTTGCTTTGTCTTGTAAAATTTCAATTTGCAAATTAAATTTACCACTTATCTCAATTCTCTTATTCTTTTATACAATAAATCATCTAAAAGCAAATATTATTACCCCATCATGCTGTCTAATAAAATTTTCTTAAAAAACAATCAATTTTTTTTGAAATAACAAAAAAATGATAAATTAATTTTCATAAAATTTTCTTCAGCCTCATCAAATTCAAACAACTGTCATAAGCCTAATTGGGAAACAATACCAAACCCATATAAATAACATACACACACTAGCTAGCCTCCCGTTAAATAATATCTTTCAAGCATTTTATCAAACAATTACAATGTTGCAAAATGAACACAAAAAGTATGAAAATCAGATGGATTTTTCTAATCAGATCAAAAAATAATTTGAAAAGATAAAAATATAGAATTTTGCAATGAACAAAGGATAAATGAAATAAAGAATCCCCTCTAGAAAATTTTGTGTTGTTACTATGGTTGAATCAAATAATTGAAAGGTGGCAACATTTAAATAAAGAAAATAATATTTTACTATTTAACTTATTGATTTTATTCACAATCATTCCTCATGCACTAGTCAGTTAGACTTTCGAATCCTAGATGCTAAGAATACGGTGGAAGAATACCGTATTTGAAGGATCCATGGGGAAGGGAAGGAAGAAACAAAGTGATGGTTCTTGCTTTCAGTTTGGATTACTTTGGGAAGAGCAATAATTAGGGGTGATGGTGATGGTGAAGCACATCAAATTGAAAATTAAAACATTTTTCTATCTACAAAATTAAAATTTTATATAGCATACCAAAAAATTATCATACGACTCACATAATTAGTATAAAACTTAAAAATTATAAAAAATAGTAGCTTTGGCTGATTTTCAATTTGACAAATTTTGGTGAACTTGGGCTAGCAAGCAACAGCTTGGTGGCAATTAGTTAACAGTCCAGTGATATTAACTTTCAAGTTGAAATTGGACCTGAGAGACGGGAAAAAGAAGATTTTTCCCGAGCTAGTGGTTACCAACCAGATTGAAAATTTGGAAAATATGGTATTTGAGGAACGACAGCAATAGAGGCTGCGAGCACTCATCGACAAGGGAAGAACGACAGTTGAACGATGGCAACAGCAACGAATGAAGCTGAGACTGAAGGTGGAGAGAAAACGATTTTGGAAAATAGGGCAAAATAAAAAATACTTTTATTTATACTTGGTAAAAACGGATGCCGAATAAAAATGAGTACCTAATAAGTTAGGATAGGATTCGACCCTAATTAAACAGGAATTCAATTTTTTGAGTATCGAATTTTTAAATTTGGATCAGTATCCAAAAAAATCGAATATTCTAAATAACCCCGGTCCTATATTGTAATTATAGACTCGCAATTATAACTTTAGGATCACCTAAAAAGTTTTAAAAAATGAAAACAAAACTTGATTTTGAGGTAGGGTTATGATAGTATATACTTTATGTGCCTTAAATTTTTATTGTAATTTTGTATTTTTATAATAATTTTATTTTTTATTATAATTTTTAATAAAATACAACAAAAAATAAGAATTATAATTAAAAAAATTAGTAAAAGATAGAGTGAGGGAAGAATTGAGAATAAAACGAAAAAGTGAAGGAGATGTATAATACTCTTTTAAAAAAAGTAATATGAAAAATATGTAATTTCACGTAACTTTTGAAGGCATGGCTAGTAGTACTTGTTTTTTCCCGAGTCATGTGATATGGGCTAGCTAGCCTCTTTTTTTTCTTTTCTTTAAATCATTTGAAATTCGATTTATGTTCGTACAAAAACAAAACAACGCTTGCAATTGAACAATATAAATGACTAGTTTGTTGTAAGGATTCACTAGAATTGATCGCAGTCTTAACAAAGGTAACGTTTTCACATAATAGGTGAAACGCACTTTCAATCCATGACTTGGATCATCGTTACAATTGATTCATGACCACAAGAGCAACAAGCATTTCACATTTCTACGAAAATCACTTGGTTTTGATAAAATAAAGCATGAAAACAAATGTACCACTATTCCTTTCACATTTCATGGTCTTATCTTCGTGTGTAAGTATTAGTATCTGCTTTTTGAGATTTTTAAGCTATGTAGGATGTTACCCCTTCTAAAGGAGCTACCTAAAAAAATATGGAATACATTTGATGTCGAAAGCACTTGTTACCAATTCCCAATTATTCTCCTATGAACTTATCATTCCCAAATGTCCTTTGCTTCGGTTACGTTTCGTTTGTTGAGCTGTAATTATGCTGCTTTTATTTGTTAACTTAGCACACACAATCCTCTTTCGACCATGAAAATTTAAGACCCACAATGACATATAACTTCTTTGCAATGTCAAACAAAAGATTTTAATGGGTTAAAGTTTCAAATTGTGCCCAAATTACAAAATATTTCCCCCATTTCTCATTAACCATATCTGTAAGTTGGATAAATATTCCAACTAGTATTCAAAAATTTGGCAATGGCACAGCAATATTTGCATATTTACTTGGCCAAATTAGCAACTGCATTTTAGTGCAAATTAATCTAACTTACCATCCAAATCCAAATATGTTATGCAAACCAAAACACACAAATTAGGCATCTTTCCTTTAAAATATGGTTTCAAATTTGAATTCTTGATGGGTACCGAACCGTATGGCTATTCAGCTCAGAAGCATTACAACATGAAGGGACTAGGGTTTAAAATTGAATTTTTCAAGTCTCTTTTATTAAATTTTGTGGATTTGTCTTGAAATTTGTGTGAAAACTCAAGAATTTTCGAAAGGAAGCCTAACCCATAATCAAGTAAAACACGGAGAGTTGGTATGACTTTAGGGGACCGTGCTAAGGTCACTACCAACAGCAAAAGTTCCACTTACGAAACCAAAGCAAAGAAAGACTTTAATTTTATTGATTGGTAGACTTTATCAAAGTCTCAAATTACAACATATCCACACCATTTAACCAAAAAATTTTATTGCCGTACATTGATGTAACAGCCGCAATTTACAGCAACATATCTACCACTATACATATCAACCACATTTAATAAAACATTTTAATGTGATACATTCGTACCCTAATCCAACGGCTAAAATAGGAGGACAACATCTTCATTTTGTAAAAGATGCAAAAAGTGGGTCCGACGATGGAAGTTAACGTGGCAAGATCTGAGATGGATCGTCGACATTTTAGAATTTTTTACAGGTTCAGTCCAGCGAGCGAAACTAGGTACTATCTAGCAGTGGGAACTGTGACACGTGGGGCCATCAGAGGCTTGTCAAACGGCGGGTACTGCAATGGTGGGAATTGCTGCCATAGCCGTAACTAAAGTGTAACTAATCGGTCATTGCGGAGCGTTGCCTCTTTGACTAAACTGCGTGTCAAGTTCCCTTCGTTTTCAAACCAATATTTTTTAAGAAAAAAATTACGTAATAAAATATTAAAAAATCGTATGATTTTATCTCTTTTTCGTCCGAGGCCGTTGATTGCGGTTGGGAATAAAGCGCTCAATCATGGGACCCGTCTTTTTGACCCCATCCTTCTTTGTCTTTTTCCCCCCTTTTTTTAATTTTAATTTATTACAGAGTGCAAATAAATTATTATTACCTGAATCGACATTATTTAGGGTTCATATTACAAAAATACCATTTTAATTTCACCGGATACTGTCGGTGGACTTCGTAATCCTAATAAGAGTTTCAGATAGAAAATTAAATGGTGAGCGAATGGTGTTTGTTGGGTTGTTGGGTTTTCGAATCCTTAGGCATAGGCCCCAATCTTCTGCGATTTTGCATCCGAAAACCGGTGTAAAATACACAGCAGCACGTTTCTCTGTTCCCCTTCCGAATTTACCTTAAACTCCCTCCTCGCCTGTAAATTCAAAGTTTTACCTTTTAGTATTACCATCAACAGTAAATAATAATAATAATAAATCTGTGATGAAAAGCAACCTATCGCATATGAATGGCCTGAAAAAAGTTTATGAACTGAGCAATTACAATAGGAATTTGGGTACGATTGTTCTTAGCACAAGGTTTTCTATGTTTATTATTTATAATAATTTTTTATATTTAATGTAAAAATTAATATTAAAATTTAATATATTAAATATAGATATCCTAATAAATATTCGGACACTCCATAACAAAACTTTTATAATAATGCTTCATTTGGTTGAATGGTGTTAAAGAAGCATATATCTAACCGAGCAAAACGTCTTCCGATCACTTAATGCCAGCAGTCAGCTACGCTTTTAAATATTTACCTAGGAGATCTTCCTTTAAGTATCATGGTCTGTCCGCGTTGATGATAATAAATCACATGTGACAGACCGCAAACTAGACAGCTAGTATTTTTATCTCGGTAAATGAAAAATTACCATCATCAAACAGAAAAGAAGGGAAAGCAGAAGATGTCCAAGTAACCTTAGCAATCGGCAGAAAAGTTTTTTACTGTGCCGATGGGTAGAGAAACATTAATATGGGAAGAAGGTACCAAACATTGGAGATGTAAAAGGTTATGTTTTCTTTCAGGTCAATTAATGTAAAAGGCTATGTTTTCCTTCAGGCCAATTCATGTTCAAAAACTTACTGTATGCTACAAGCTAATCAGAATCTTCCACGTTCCAGCTTAGCTGTAGAGTTTCCCGAAAAGGATGACACGTGGCTTTCAAGCAATAATTGCAAACTAAAAATGGGGACAAGCTAGGGACAGTAAACTGAACATCCCTGTCTTTTTTTTTTTTTCTGCACTATTCTACTGCACCACACTTTGCCCTTCTAGTTTTTGCAATTCCCAATCCTCAGCGTTTTCCCACTAAATTTGCAAAAAAATAATAATAATAAAACGAAAACATTTTTAATCATTGACTTTTTAAATATAATTTGCTACAGTAATTTTATTTTATTTTTACTACAAATTCATTAAATCCACGCAGACTGTTCCAGTAAAAGGCCAGGGACGTCCGCTCGTTTCTGTTCTCTTCTCAACCGTTTTGAAACCTCCAAATGTGAAAAACAATATTATAAAAATAGAAAAATAAAAATTATTAAAAAATTTTCATTTATTGATTCCTGCCAATTTCTGCTCTCATGGTACGTTCCTTTCCTTCTTAATATATAGAGGTTTGTGCTTCATCTCCCCCATTCTCAATCCTACCAATCTCTTTCCCTCTCAAGTCATTTTCTCATTTAAAGAGTGTGTTCTGTTCTGGTTCTGGCTCATTTATCGGAAGTTTTAAACCGATAATTCGTTCCAACATTGTTAAATTATAATGGGTTTCTCCTTTGTGTTTTAGAGAAAGAGAAAAGAAAATCCCATTTTTTAATCCCATTTAGCAGAACAGATCTCACTTTTTTATATACAGAACTTCTGCATTTGCGTTTTTCGCTAACATGGAGAAGTCAGCGAAACTCATTTCCATGACGCCTCTGCTTCTGCTCGTGCTTGTGCTTCTTTCCCTTCCTCTTGCTTTGGCTGGCCATGACTACGGCCAAGCTTTGACTAAAAGCATTCTTTTTTTTGAAGCTCAACGATCTGGTTACCTTCCCCATGACCAGAGAGTCACTTGGAGAGCTAATTCTGGCCTAAACGACGGCAAAGCTAGTGGGGTAAGCTTAAATTCTCCCAAGACTTTTCTTTTTTCTTTTTAATTTGGCTACGTAATTGAGATTTGTTTATTTTCATTTGTTAGGTGGATCTGGTAGGAGGATACTACGATGCAGGGGATAACGTGAAGTTCGGTTTGCCAATGGCGTTCACTGTAACAATGATGTCATGGAGCATAATCGAATATGGAAAGCAAATGGCTGCAAGTGGAGAACTCGGGCATGCTATGGATGCTGTGAAGTGGGGTACTGACTACTTCATTAAAGCTCACCCTCAATCCAATGTCCTTTACGGAGAGGTAATAACTTTATGGAAAGCTCACCCTCTGTTTTCTGTTCTCATTGCTCTGTCTTTGGACAATAGTTTTCAAATTGGTTTTGGACACAATAATTTTCAGTGAGGGCATCGGTTAAGTATATTAATGGAAACTGATAACGCATAAATAAATGATAAATTAACTATATATGATTAATAATTAATATTTTAATAGTTGGTGAATTTAATGTGTTGACGTTTTAAGGAATTAATTACGTATGGTTTAGGTTGGAGATGGAAACACTGACCACTACTGCTGGCAAAGGCCGGAGGATATGACTACAGACAGGCGGGCCTATAAGATCGACCCGAGCAATCCCGGATCAGATCTTGCCGGCGAAACTGCTGCGGCCATGGCAGCAGCCTCCATCGTCTTCCGCAGTTCTAACCCTGCTTATTCCAGGGAGCTCCTCAGCCATGCTTACCAGGTAATAATATTTTTGTTTTTTATTCACAGTACTTGAAAGAAATAATTTTCACAATACAAAAATGAAATAAGTGATTAAAAGACATAAAAAGCGACCACTGGACCAGTTTACTTTAGAAAAAGTAGTTGTGGTAGTTCCCCACGATCGCAAGACTGTCGTCGTAGTAAATAGGCAGTTACAAACAGCTTACTTTATTGTCAGGCTGGTCGGTGCACCTTGTCAGTCATTGGCATCTCCTGCTTTGAATAATTAAGACTTAGATATTTACTTTTGACAATTAAATCTTATTATTAATGACATTATTGTTATTTTATGTTAATAAATTTAGTATTACGAACATAAAACACAAAATATTATTACGTTATTTCAATTTAAAAGTTGAAAATTAAATGCCGGGTATAGCTTATCGGATCATTATTTGGATCGAAGGGTGTACTTTCCCAGTCCATCACGGGCATTGTGTGCTAGCCGTACAGATCCGTCGTACCATCAGATCCCAACCGTCAATTTCAACCGCTCAAAGAATGCCCATGACCGGAAACCATTAGGTATTCATGTGTCACGTGCCAAACCTGTCGGTGCTACGCAAAAATATCAATCATAATACTTTTCTTCTGCCTTTAATGAAAAAATTTAGATCCCGAAATTACCCTTTTGATTCTGGTCTATTACATGAATTGCCCCTGATAGAGTAATATTCTTTTTTTGTTTACAGCTATTTGATTTTGCGGACAAATACAGAGGCAAATATGACAGCAGCATTACCGTGGCCCAAAAATACTATCGTTCTGTCAGTGGCTACAATGTATGTGACATTAGAAGTTCACTTTTCTGTGATAATTTATTTATTGATAACTATAATGTTAAATTAATCTAGATGATTTTGGTATGTAAAGGATGAATTGCTTTGGGCTGCTGCATGGCTGTATCAAGCAAGTGGCAATCAGTACTACTTGAATTATCTTGGTAGAAATGGAGATGCGATGGGTGGAACTAGCTGGGGAATGACTGAGTTTGGTTGGGATGTTAAGTATGCCGGGGTTCAAACTCATGTTGCCAAGGTATTTATAAAGATTAATGCTGAGCCATGTAATATTTGGCAAAGAATCAATGTTTTTGACTTGACTAAATTGAAATTTTGTTATATTCCTCTTGCAGTTCTTGATGCAAGGCAAAGCTGGACGCTATGCCCCGGTTTTTGAGAGGTTCCAACAGAAGGCAGAGTACTTTATGTGTTCATGCCTTGGAAAGGGTTCCCGGAACATTCAGAAGACACCCGGTGGACTACTTTTCCGACAGAGGTGGAACAACATGCAGTTTGTGACAAGCTCTTCCTTCCTGACCACCGTTTACTCTGATTATCTTGCTTCTGCTGGAAGATACTTGAAATGTTCTGCAGGCAATGTTTCACCCTCTCAGCTTCTTGGTTTTGCGAAATCTCAGGTAATTTACCACTTGCCTGCATGTTTGAGTAATTGCTTGCATAACAAGTAAACAATGATGCAGCTAAATCAACCCTGTGCTATGATGATATAATTTTTCAGGTAGACTACATTCTTGGCGACAACCCAAGGGCCACAAGTTACTTGGTGGGTTATGGAAACAACTATCCCCAACGCGTGCATCACAGGGCTTCCTCAATTGTTTCCATCAAGGTTAATCCTTCATTTGTCAGCTGCCGAGGAGGTTATGCTACTTGGTTTAGTAGTAAGGGCAGCGATCCTAATCTCCTTGCTGGAGCGCTTGTTGGTGGCCCTGACGCCTACGATAACTTTGCTGACGAGAGAGACAATTATGAGCAAACTGAGCCTGCTACTTACAATAATGCTCCCCTTCTTGGTATATTGGCAAGACTGCATGCTGGCCATGGCGGATATAATCAGCTTCTTCCAGGTATCATTTATATCTTTGTTAATCCTTTCAAATTTTAACATGTATTCTTGTCAATTATATTCACAGTGTTATCAACGAACTTTTATCAGAGGTTGTGCAAGCTCCTAATCCCATTGTCACAAATCCAACTCCATCAACAAAGCCCAAAACAACTCCAGTTCCAGGTATTCCTTCATTTCCCTGTCAAATTTTTAACCTACTTTTGTTTTGTGTTCAAAGAAACCTACCAGTCTTCTCCATGTAATTCCCCTTTTTGTTAACTGTAGCATTGACAAGGAGTTTGTTGTGCAGTTTCATCATCTGGTCCAGTTGCTATAGAGCAGAAGATCACAACTTCATGGTTCTCCAAGGGAAAAACGTACTACAGATATTCCTCCACAGTGACCAACAAGTCAACCAAGACCCTCAAAAATCTCAAGCTTTCAATATCCAGGCTTTATGGTCCTCTATGGGGTCTAACAAAAATGGGAAATGCTTACAGTTTTCCATCATGGCTCAACAATTTACCTGCCGGAAAAAACCTTGAATTTGTCTACATCCACTCTGCCAATCCTGCAGATGTTTCAGTTTCTGGTTACACTTTGGCGTGAGTAAAGAAACTCATTGCTAAAGGGATGAAGAATCACACAGTTTTCTGGGTTCGTAATGTAAGAATTGTGCAGTTTATACAGAAAGCAATCCAGAAAAGGTTTTCTTTTTCTTTTCCTTTTTTTTAGGGAGGGAGACAGTTTCGACTTTACTTGTTGATTTGGTATCTTGTTAGGGCTTTTAGATGATATTAGATCTAATAAGGTCGAAGGTTGAGGTTGAAAGGAGCGAAGAGACGATTTAAAACGAGTGCTCATCCTCTTTCTCCTCTACTTCTCAGGTTTTATAGACAGAATTTGAAAAAATAGTCGAGAGTGAGTAAGAGTAGGGAAGTGAAGAGAAAATGACTTCTCAGTAGATTGCAAGAATTCTCTTCTTTCTTTGTATTTCAGAAACAGCTTTGAATGTTCTTTTTGGTGTTGTGAGTTGTCAGCTTTGCAACATTTTATATTTCTAATATGAATATAGTTTGCGCACGACATCATCCATGTACCACTCATACATTATTCTACTCATCTTAATCTTTCAAATATAATTTCAATTAAAAGTTTTTTCCAAGACATTCATAAACACAAAAGGAATTGAAATGAGTGTACAACTCATCATAAAAAATCCCAAACGAACAAGTCCTCATATGAAACAAATCAAGGCAGGAGATCATATGGTTTTCGAACATGTAGCAATTATTCTGAAGTGCAAAGATCATAAATTATACGTGGAGTCATGCTCCGTTGGTTTCGATAACCACCCATCTTAATGGATAAAAGGTGAAACAAAACGAAAAACGAGCTATAACAAAATTTAAGAAACTATGGAATCAAGGATCATGAAATGATGTTGCTTATTTTCTTCGCTCGACTACAATTACACTGATATTGTCTTTGCTACCTCGAACCAAGGCCAGTTCAGTTAGCGTTGTTGCAGCCTCTGCAGCACAACTCTTGCTACATTCATCTGGAAATCTCATCCTTATTTGTCCATTAAGACATCTTGCCACAACTTCACGTGCAAATTCATTCGACATTACATCCCATAAACCATAACTAGCTATTATCAGAAAGTCATCCAACTCAGTTCTGTCATTGACTGTAACCTCCGGTTCAGAAACAACATTTGGCTTCAAATAATGATCTCCTGCATCATATGGAAAAATTACCCAGTAACTAAACAAATATTTTTGCAACTCTATACAAGGACAATTTAACAGGACAAGGGCATGACATGGAAAGAGTTGCCGTTCGGGTTATGTCCTCTTATGCGAGGTTGTATTTACGTACCAATTGATCCCGAAGTTGCAAGAGCTCCTAGAACGCGGCTACCGTTCCAATTTATGATCCTGTCACCCGCAGCTTCCACCATCTCTGTCTCCTCAGGCCCAAATGATTTAGATTGGCGGTTTTGGACGTTAAATTTAAATTAAAATTAAAAGATAGAATTTTGACATTTGATTTATTTTTTAGTCTAATTTTAAAATAATAAATTTATTATTTTATCATATAATATTAACAAAATAATTAATATATTATTTTATAGAATAATATCAATATTATAATACAATAATAATAAATATATCTAATATTTATTTAAGTAGTTTAGTTTAATAGTTTGTGATTTAAAATTAATTTAATTTATAATTTAAATCGATAATAATAATTAATAAAATATTAATTTAATATTTTTTAAATTAATCTAAATTAATTCAATAAAGTGATTTGAATCCACTTGAATTTATCTCTCTCTATTTATGAATAAAGGATATAGTGTTATGAGAATGAAACTATAAAGAAAATGTTAAAGTGTGGGGACAATCTAGTTTGCCAAAAAGACATTTAACCCCCTATAATTTTTAAAAATAACAACTAACCCCAACAAAATATTTATGATAAAACTCTTTTATAATTTATTGTTAATGACAAATACCACTCTTTTATTATTTGCCGCTATTTATTGTTAGAGGAAGAAGAATTTAACAGTTGAATAACGAAAAACAAAAAAGAATATTTGTTATGGACAACAAATTATAAAAGATTTTTTTCACAAATATCTCATAATAAAATATTTATCATAAAACTCTCTTATAATTTATAATTTGCTGTTAGTGACAAATATTTCAATACATCATTTGTTGTTATTTATCATTATTAGAAGAATAAGCAGCAGCAATAGCAAAAGAAGAAGAAGAAGAAGAAGCAAGAGGAGGAACAAGAAGAATTTAACGTTTGAATAATAAAAAATGAAGAAAATTAATGGACAAGAAAGAGGTATTTGTCACTAACAATAAATTTCAGAAAAATTTTATCACAAATATTTTGTATATTTGTTATTTTAAAATTCATAAAGAGCTAAATGTCTTTCTCCCATCCGATTTAGTTTAAGTTTTGTCAAACTAATTAAATCAAATTAAAAATATTTAAATTTTTATATTTTGGCATCATTATTATTGTATCAATTTTTAAAAACAAGAATAAATAGATTCAAATTAGAAATAAATTAACTAGAACCAAAATTTTAATTAATAAAATATATTATGCATACAAAATTATTTTTCAATTTTCAAATACGGTCAAACATTATTTTTTTTATATTATAAAACAAAATCAAACTAATTGGTTAAATAATATTATAATAATATTTTATGCTTTGAAATATTTTCAAGAACATTACTACTTATTAAACAATTGTTACATATACTCACTATTTTATTTCTCATTCTATTGTTGATTTTTAAGAGCTTGATTCTCCCCTCCCGAATCATCTTCTTTTATATTATGTTGATGCTTACTTCTTCCAACTCCAGGATTAATTGCTTAAAATTACAGTTTACCATAGCTACGTTTATTGCTAAAGAAATAGGAGCTGATTGATACGATACTATCCCTTTCAAAATTATTACCAAATTAAAGTTTTAAATGTTGATAACACTAATTTTTAAATTTTAATTATTAATATAAAAAAATATTAGGCCCAGCCCATGAATGCCCAGGCCGACGTACGATCGTGTGCGGGCACAATATATTTTGTATTGTCGTTGAGTCGTAGTCGATTATCACCGATCGAAAGTCAAGATCAAAAGCAAAGTGAAAGAAGACAAGAAAATCAGAGAAACAAAAGAGTAATGGAACGGGAGAAGGAAAGCAAATTGGTGAGGCAATGCATTGAAGCAGCGTGTGGAAGTAGAGAAAGCGTTGAGAAATGGCGGAAGCAGAGAAGATCTCTAGAAAGATTACCAGTTCATCTCGCCGAATCTCTCCTTCGCCGCCTCCTCCTTCGCCGCCTCCTCTTCCCTTCCTTGCTTGAGTAAGCTTTCGTATTTGATACAAATAAAATACATACATGTTTTTCCTGTTTGGTTCATGAGAAAAAAATTGTGGAAATTTTCGGATTTTAAATGTTAATGAATTGGAAATGAAATTTGTCTGATTACTGGAATGTATGGAAAAGTCAACTTGATGAAGCTCAATAAGTGTATCAAGCTTATTTAAGTTTTGTTGGGATTTTAATGTTCTTAAAATCAGGGGGAACATTTTTTTTGTTTGTTTAATGGCTGTTTTATCACTTTTATGTCAAGTGCGTGCTGCAATATGATAATTCAGGATCGCAGAACTTTATATAATGGTTAAGGTCCATTTAGTTGATCTGAAATTAGATGGAACGAGTGGAAATGCATTCTTGGAATTTTACGGAGCTTTTGTTTTGACAAGATGAAGCTGAACACATGTGACTGTAGTATTTTAGGAAAATGTAGAACTAAGCTTATGTGGCACAAAAGCATCATTGCTATTGGGCTCCAACTAGTTAAATTAAAGGAATCATCATAACGGATGAAATATGATAATTTTGGGAAATCACAAAATGCTGTTGTTGATTTTTTTTCCCCTGATAATTACTGCCATTCTTGACCTCCCTGTGCAGTACTACGTTTGGTCTCTACTGAACTAGATTTTCCTTTTGTAGAGTTTTCAAACATAATGTGGAGACAATAGATCTCAGAGGCGAGAACTCTGTAGATGCTGAATGGATGGCATACTTAGGGGCTTTTCGTTACTTGCGCTCCCTGAATATTGCTGATTGCCATAGAGTCAGCAGTTCTGCCCTTTGGGCTCTGAGCGGTATCGTTAAGTGAAATACATTCAATTGCTGTCTTTATTTTTTGGTCCTATCTGTTTACTTCTTAGTGACAAAGTTAATTTCACTGGCTATGATTTAACATATTTGAAGTTGAATATTAGAATATATTTTTCTCAGGCTTTCATTTTATTATTTTCTTGATCTGGATTCGTCAATTTCTGACTAGACTTGTGTAAGCGGAGAAAACTTCTTATGTCTTAAGTTTGCTTGGTTTTAGGGATGGCTTGTTTGAAGGAATTGGACATATCAAGATGCCTGAAGGTTACTGATGCGGGCATTAAGCATCTGGTATCCGTTTCAACTTTAGAAAAACTGTGCCTTTCAGAAACAGGTGTCACTGAAAACGGAGTTGCACTTCTCTCATCACTGAAAAACTTGTGTGTCTTGGATTTGGGTGGTTTACCTGTCACAGATCTGGTGCTGAGCTCTTTGCAGGTACTACCTCCACTAACTTATGAATATTTTATTATATCTTGTAATAATAAACTTTTCTCCTTGTTGATTACAGGTTTTGTTGAGTTCTTTGACACACATAAATTTCCTTGGTTGAAATGCAACATACCAGCTGTTTGAACAATGTTGATTTTTTTCCTTATTAAACCTCTGGTCATTTTTTATAGAATTTCCAAAATGAAACAATGATGATTATAAATGTTCTATTGGTCCATGCTTAGTTGTAATCCTGACTCCTAGTTGATTTCTGCTGATATACAGTTATTGTAGATGATCTTAGTTATGTACCATTACGACTGCAAACGTCGTTGTTCTTACAATGTAGGGTCTAAATGCTGTATATTTTGAAATGTTGCTTATAGATTGTTTATGGTTCAATGCTCAAGAATTTTTAGTTGACACGATCTTTTGTGATTTTGCTTTTCTAGGTACTGAGAAAGCTAGAATATCTTGACCTTTGGGGAAGTAAAATATCCAACAGTGGGGCTGCTGTTCTTCGAATGTTCCGTAGGTTGAGCTACCTCAATCTAGCTTGGACCAGAGTTACAAAGTTGCCAAATATATCATCTCTTGAATGCTTAAACTTGAGCAATTGTACCATTGACTCTATGCTTGAAGGGAATGAACATAAAGTCCCTTTAGCAAAGATTAGTCTCTCTGGAACTACTTTTATAAACGAGGCTGAAGCCTTTTTATATATTGAAACAAGTTTCCTGTCCTTTTTGGATGTGTCCAACTCTTCCCTTAACAGATTTAGCTTCTTACCACAAATGACTGCACTGGAACATTTGGATCTCAGCTCAAGCATGATGGGAGATGATGCAGTTGAGATGGTTGCGTGTATAGGAGCAAATTTGAAAAATCTGAATCTCAGTGACACAAGAGTCAGCTCTGCTGGATTAGAGATTTTTGCTGGCCATCTTCCCAATCTTGAAATATTATCATTATCTGGCACACCAATAGATGATAATGCCATATCATATATCAGCATGATGTCCTCGCTGAAGGTTATTGATTTGAGCAATACAGAGATTAAAGGTACGAACTGTTGAAAGCAATTGTTAAAATTTTATCGTGTTTATCGTGTTAGGTTTCTAATTCAATTTCAGGTAAACGTTCTGGCATATTTGTAATGTTCCTGATTCTTATGTAGATCTTTCTAATAGCACAATTTTGAGTATCTTCTGTTCTAGATATTGCTTTGTGATTGTATAATTTACACTTGCATGCATATAGTTGTGTGATATTTCCTTCTGCACTTGCAGGATTCATTCAGCAGGCGGGTGCTGAAAGAGATCTGGTTCTCTCACTATCAGCACTTCGGAGTCTCAATCATTTGGAAAGATTGAATTTGGAGCAAACGCAAGTCAAGGATGCGACACTATGCCCTATATCTACCTTCAAAGAGCTTAGACGTTTATCTCTCAGAAGTTCTTCCCTTACAGACGTCTCTCTGGATCACTTTTTATTACTGTCAAAGCTAACTGATCTTGGTATTCGAGATGCGGTATTGACAAATACTGGACTTGGTTCGTTCAAACCTCCGGCAACTCTAAAATTGTTGGATCTGCGTGGGGGTTGGCTCTTAACTGAAGATGCCATATTGCAGTTTTGCAAAATGCACCCTCAAATTGAAGTAAGGCACGAATTTGTTCTCACCTCTCCGTCAGATCAAATTGGTACAAACCGTCCATCCCCATCACGAACATCTTTGAAGGCTTCACTAGTGAACAAAAAGGAGGATCAAATACGCATGTCTGAATCTTTTTTAGGTAGGGATGGTTCAACTATAATTTTCTCTCAGACGTGCTTTCATATTTTGGAATATATTAATTTTAGTCTCTTTCCTTATTTTTCAAAACAGATCAAAGATTGAAGTATGACAGAGAGAAGCTACTTTCGCTGCAGCATTCGTCTTTATCCGTTGCATTGCTTCCCGATACCAATACCCAAGACGTGATGGAACCAAGATGAATTCGCTGATTTTATCCGTGTTTTTGTTGTAATATTCTGTAATGTTAAGATGATTTTATTTACTCGAGAGGATCCTTTCTCTCTTGTTTAGCCAAATCTGCTTGGGGGTTGGTTTTCCTTGATTATCTTTGGAAAGGCGCTATCCTATGGCGCTAGCGCTTCGCGTTCTTTCTCATTTCTCTCATTTCATTCGTAGTCGTCATCTGACCAATTGGCTCGAAGGTATTAAACCGAACTGAGGGAAGGATGCCTGACCGAAGAATGGTTGAAAATCAGACTGAGGGATGGACTGACTATAGGAAGGTATTAAACCTGACCGGGGGAAGGAATTAAATCAATTCTAATCAGTAGCTCCATACTGAGAGAGAAAAATTGAATTCTCTTCTATACTCTTCTCTATTTCACCCAACAATATCAAATCTATTCAAAGTCTCGTTGTGAAGAAAGGTTTGTTATGGTGTCATACATTGGGCGGTGACGGTATGAATTAAGCAATGAAGTCAACATGTGAATCAAAGAGTCAGAGTTCACAACCTAAAAGCGGTCTTTAGACAGTGAAATCGGGACAAGATTCATTTCAATTCCTGTACCTTCTATATTGAATCTTAATATCATAATAGCTTATATAGTCATGATTCAGTTCAGGTCCACTGACTTTTCATATCTTTCCCATTTTTCGAATCTGATTGGAACAATGGAGAAGTAGGAAGACTTTATCGATTCATAATGGGTATCTAGAATATCTAT